>CM063505.1:36379858-36409858 GCA_032207245.1 Pardosa pseudoannulata
CGGTACCGAAGGCCAGCACCCTAACCAATCGGCCATCGTTCGGCTATAATTTCCTTTGTAAAACTAAAACAACAAATGTAGATGACAAATGTGAGAAATGTTAACATTATCTGTCATAAATATGCATTGTTAAAAGATACAGCAAGTTCAGACAAAAAAAATTTATAACCACTCCCTAAGTCCTCTATATAAGGCTGTTTCTAAAACACCATCCTTAACAAATATAAATGCTGCACATGTAACAGAAGTTATTTTAGCTTAGTCAACAAAGTCGCTAAGTACTTAGAAAGCTGCTTTCTTAACAAAATCATGTTAAAGAACATGATAAGTAGTATTTATAATCATTACTGAAGTTTTCATTAACGTGCACCTAAACAATTGGTTATATATAATTCATTATTAAAGTATAGGACCAAACTTAACGTCAGCGCTGTAGTATCAGAGGTAGCAGATGCCGGATGATGTTTACATCGGGTCATTGCAACTGTTGTCATTTGGAATGTAAAAATATCGTAGATTTTTGTGCCACAAACGTAGGCGTTATCTTATATATTCAAATCTGATTATAACTCTTTGTATGCATGCATGTGCGTCTACCTCTTCACGAACCGCTGGACGCAAAGAGGCTCCGAAGGTACCAAAAGACGAGAATTATACATAAAAAATAGAGCCCTTTTGACCAGTAGCAATCTGGAATTCCAATAAGCAATAAAGACATTAATTAAAAACTGAACAAAAAAACCGCTTAATTATGCGGCAAGCCCTTTTCCATTGTTGTATTGGTGTCAAAAAATGCCAGTTCTCTCATTGCTGGTATCATTATCGCACGATATTTGGTAATACGAATGACTTTAAGGCAGAACAGCGGTCACCTATTTTGTCACACAGTTGTTTTATTGGAATTTTCGAATTCCTGCATTTTGTGGCTTGCGGTAAATTTTAATATTTTTGCCACTTATTTTTAATTTTCTTAAAGAACTCTTCAAAAGTTTTATTTGGATGCATTTCTTTCTATATAAATTAAATAATTTTTACACTAAAAAAATTATTATAATCTCTCTTGTGTTTAGAACAAAATCTTTGTTTTATTAATTTATATTGTTTATACATATATTTGAAACCTATATCATTTTAAAGAATACTTTAAATTAGTTAATAATATGCTTTTAATTATCTTTTAGATAAAGCAGTTCTGAAGCTATCTGTTTTGTAATGGTAAAAGTTTTTACAGTCAAAATTTATATGAAAAGGATATCCATTACTATTTACATTTCTATTTCGTAAACATTTTTGATCATGCGCTTTAATGGCAGGGGAATTTGATCACTGTGAATGTATTTTGCAGACCAATTGGCCAAACATAAAATTTTCTTATGTTTTATGAAGTTTATAACTATATATACGAACTATAGTAACTCAGTCGACAAAGGTATCGATCTTATAACGAAGGGTTCTATGCTTGAGCCGGCCAAAGATCCACCGTTATCATTAATGGTCTCTTATTTTAAATTACTAGGACCCATTTGAGCATATGTATTCCTTATGCTACACATGCTTCCTAGTAACAGCTTCACAGCCATTTTCTTGCACAAAGATATCCAGTGTATTGCCATTTGTATTGGGACAAATACTACCTGATAGAGATAATTTTAACACGTTGATTGCCAGACGTATTTTCGATGGTTTGCCCAAGTCACCGACGTGAACTTTTTATTATGCGATACATATGCTGAAATATTATTTGTAGCAGATAAAATGAGTTATAAAATCATTTTTGAAGCAGTTTTCGTGGTGGGGGTCACTAGTGACTCTCACGGCGCGTTAGGCAGTTATTACAATTGTCCTTTTTTTTTTTTTTTTTTTTTTTTTTCTCTCTCCAAACAATTGTGTTTCGATTGCCAAGTGATTACTCTCATTTTTTTAGCATTCAAAGCAGCTAAGAAGAACTAAATCAAAGAATCTGACTAAAAATGTGGTGACATATTGTTCCGATTGCGTTGATTCCCCTTTTCTTTGCCTTGAATGTTTCAATCTGACTCATCGCACTATGCACTGATAAAATATATATTTTTCATGTACTAATAAAATAATTTTTGTATGTTCTATATTGCAATTATTTCTTCAAACCATTATAATAACAATGGTATTTAAAAAGTTATCAGTATCCATATTTACTACAATTACGTACTTTTATTATTTGCTGCGTCGCCGGTCACCACGGCGCTGCAGCCAAGTCGAGTACCGGTCACCGGTGACTCCCATGGCAGTCAACGTGTTAATTTAATATGTTAAAATGACTTTAAAAAATCATTTTTATCTGATCATGCGTAAAAGAGACATTTTTGTGCTACTACAATTTCCTAGTCAACTGTACAGGGAAGAGTATACTAAAATTTCACTTGAATATCTCTCAAACTAGCAAAACTAATGAAGCTACTCTTTAGTTCATGAACTGAGAAAACTGATAAGGGACTTTCTACAAATTAATCCATCGGACCTTATTGCAATGATTTTTTTTTAATATGTAATGTACAGTGCATGCATTGAGTGTGATAACTTTTGCATGGCCTTCCCAATAGTACAGTGGTTAATGTATTACACTCGGTTCTGGTTTAGTTTTGTACTCGTCGTTGGTTGGTTCTACTCCCTCGTAGAGAGTAATATTGGCCGCTCATATGTGCTCTACAAAATCTTCAGTTTATCAATTAATGATGAATAAGGCAAGTATTAGAAATAAATAAATAAATTTGTGTTTGTACTTCTCAATATAAATTTCCGTAAGCTTATACAGAGTAAAAATTAAAAATAGTTTAAAAAATTAACTACTAAATATATTTGTAATATGCTAAAATATGCACTACAACTGCCAGCTTTAAGCCTGGAAAAGTATAGTGGGAGATTACCTAAAAAATGTTTTCATGGTTGTTTTTTGAAGTTTCCCAATTATCTGAAATTTTCGTTTACGATCCCGATAATCGACGCTCTACTGTATTTATAACAACTCAATGAAAAACTCCGTTGTTCCAATAAATGAATGAAACGGTTAAGTTACTAACAGACGGCCTTTCTTCCAACCTTGACCGATGATGCTTCCACCGATTAAAGAAAGAATTTAAATCTTTCAAGGATTTTCCAGTTATTCCTTTCACACCAAAATCAGCAGTGAAACCAACTTTACAGCTTTTCACTAAGATTCATTTTTAGCCCGCGTTGTTGACGACACTTGTAAAAATTTACGTACGTTATTAAATTCCAGTGCGAGGGCTGAACAATAGTTTTCAACCATGAAAAAATTAAAAACAGAAGCATTATAACTGGTCACTAGAGTTTGACAAATTTATCATTACTTTCTGCGCATATAGGCATAAATATAAATGTGAATGAAGATAAACTGGCTTAAAGAATAAAGGTAGAAGAATTAATTTGTAACTATAAAATGATAATTTATAAATTACTAATCATGCCGTACTGTTTTAAATTTTTGTTGTCTAACAACGTATGTAATTTTGTAAAATAAGAATTAAAGGATGTGTCATAATACCTTTCTCAATATTTTTTTTTTCAAATTTCCTCAGTTATTCATAAAATTTCTTCGGGTAATTAATGGAGCTCAAATCAAATATGCTCCAGTGCTTACCAGGCAAATTTAAATCCGGTAAACTTAAATAGTACATTAAGAGACACAATGTGTTTACAAATATATTTTTCAAGATACAATGAAATTACGTTCAGATTTGTCAATCCCTTTTAGGACGTATTTTTATATATATACAAAACTATGGATGGATTTGTATAAGACTTACGCATGTATATATGTACTGTGTATGCCTGAGTAACTGTTTTATGAGATTGAAAGTTCACTGTACTTTAGATTAAAACTTTGGACTCTCTCCGAAAAAAAATGTGGGAAAGATAAATAAAAGCTAGTCTTGAAAGGGCTTAGATAGGTTACCGTTATATTCTATGTTTATGTACATAATATGCACAGAATATCTTGGATTGTATTTAGATATCTAATTTAACTCTAACTCATTCATACTTTAAATAATTTTAAATATAAATGTGTATAAAATAATTTGTAGCATCTTGATTACTTGCTTTCAGTTAATAAATAACACACGGAGTAAATAAAAAAAAACATCTCGCAGAACCAAAAGAAATGTTATGTACAGTTTATCCTTTTAAATAGTATCGTTATACACTGGTTTTAGTAAATAGTTTATATTAATATATTTAAAATCTCTCGCTCACTTACTTTATGAAAATTAAAAAAAAAAATCTTTTTTCAAAATGTTAAGCAGAAAATGGAATTCTGTATTATGTAGAAAAAATAACTCGTTCAGCCTGATCCTATTAAGCAAAACGTAAAAAGTATCAGAAAAGACTTTAATAGCTGGAGGTGAGTTGCGAATTAAATAAAACAGAAAAATAAAACAGTGTATTGAGCCAATAGATTTATAATTACATTAACATTTTATGAGTTACATTTTTAAAAACTATTAAATAATAATTGACAATTCAATTATTAAGTAATAATTGAATTTGATATTTGTCATAGGACCTTTGCTGCCCCATACGAAAACATTATTTTTCACAAATGAGGGGCAGTTGCCTTTATTGACATTGTCCACTACAATGCCGAAGATATTGTTGACCATTTTAATAGAGGTAACATCATATAGGCAGCTAACATTACTCCCTATGAGTGGACACCACAAATACATCCAAGCTTTACTCAGGAATCGTTCCCAAACCCAACCGGCAGAAGCACAATATGAAAACCTCTCTACAATCCGGGCAGCCCCATGCGAAAACTGTGTGACTTGAAGCTACAAAGCTGCCACCTAGCTGCTACTACCCCACGAGAGTCGCATCATGGTCCGATTTTAATTTAGCTCATCCCCGGAAGAAACAAACAATACAGACGTAAGCTCCAGACTCCCAGGTAGAACATAGAGAGGATTATTTGGGTATCTGAGGTGCGTGAAACCCGTACACATATAAAGGAAGTGTGACTCTGAGGGATACTATAAGTTTTTAGAAACAAAAATCGCACGCCAATAACATATTTTGCTTCTGGTTTCTCTTCTTTAAAACACATCTGGGACATCAACATTTCAATCGTGTGCTATCAACTTTTATCGAAAACTCGATCAAGTTTGAAGTTGTGTATGAGGTCTAGATATGTAAAAAGTGTCACTAAAGATAAAAGTTTTTTGAAAAAAAAATTTTTTTATCTCTATTTTGTCACTTAAATTAGGCAAATTTATCGTTTGGCTTGGAACAAGATAAGATCCGGACCTTCGGTTTAAACGATCAATTCCGAACGGCTACGAACATCCATACCAATGCGGGATTAGACCCCGCGGACTCCGGTTCCGAAAAGTAGTCCAAGATTCAAGCCTTGAATTGAAAGTTACTCGTATCAGATTCAGGCAAGCAAGAATGTGGAGAAGGTCAATGAAGTAGAATTTTAGAGTAATTTGCATTAATGTTTTTAATAAAACGTTTTTGCTTTATTATAAGTTATAAATGTCTTAGATTGTTAAAATATGCCCTTTCATTCTATAAGATTAACAAAATTATTCAATATAAATAAAACAGTATGGCAAATTCTTGTGCTTTTTCAAGTTTCTAAATTTTATTAAATACATTTTAACTTTATAATTTTGGGTAACGTAGAAAATTAAATTTCAGTGTACTGATGATGCTTTTTAAAATAACTTAATATTTAAAAATTTTTTAGTGGTCTCATAAACTTTTAATTTAGCAGTCTAAAACTCCGTCAACTAGCAAACAAAAATAATGAAATAAGAGGAATTTTATAAGAGCACAAATCATTGTATAAGAAGTAAAATTTCGTCAAATTTATAAAATGTTTATTAAAAATTCTTTAATTTTTTGTTTAAGTAAACTTACAGTTTACTGGTTTGTCGATCCCGTAATGCAAATTTTTCTTGTTTTGTATAACATAATTGTATATTTTATGGAATTTAATATTTGTATAGTAATACTTTTACATATTTTTTATGGCCTTCTATTTTTCTTATCCCCTTTTAGTCACTATGCTGAAATCTTGGGCAAGTCGCCACAGTAGTTGGCAGAACATTGAATAATCGTAAATTTCTTTTATTATAAGCCATAAATTAGTTGAGATAATTCTTGCACAATATTATTAAATAAAATCCAAAAAGTGTATTAGATTAATTGTCGGGATCTTAAGTTCTATGGAACTGGGATCTTATTTTCCCTATCTCCTCTTTACGATCTTAGAATTTTTGTTCCAGTTAATATTCAACCTAGAGCAGGGGCAACTGTAAAGCCAGAAAAGCGGACCCCAGTCCCGGGTAGCCTTTCGGCTAGAATTTGTGGAATAGTTAGTTTCTTTTATTTCGAAAATTATTTGTATAAAAATATTTTACAAAGTATAATTCTTTAGTGCTTGGAACATAATTCTATATATTTTTCTTTTGTTTTAATTGAAACTTCAACCAGAGCAACTAAAACGTATCATCGAACGAGTATGTATTATTTTATAAAAAGAATTACACTGCTTACCGATGGTAACAAGTATGTAATGAAATATAAGAATTTTCATTGCTCTATTATAAAAGGAAATATACCGTTTATGTGGTTTGGTGCTTTTACTACGTTAAGGAGAATCTTTAACTGTCATATTGAATTTCTCTTTCTCAATGTTAACCTGTGGGAAAAACAAAATTCTCTCTGGCCCAAAGACATTTATACGCGGGGGGATCCGAGGAATCTGGACCCTTTTTGAAATATTTTCAATGTATGCACTGCAAAAAATTTTTAAACTCTTTAAAAATCTGTATATTACTAGTTTCCAATGAAGATCATTTCCCCCATTAAAAACATTTCTTGGCATTTGAATTAGTAACAAGAGTTTGACAAATTTGGCATTTCTTTCGGTATATATATAGCATTTCTATAAAAGCAGATGAAGATTTCAGCAAGTTGGTCTTATAAGTTAGAATTGATTTGCTGCTATGAAACGGTAGTTTAAAGTACTGATTATACTATACTGTTTTTGAATTTTTTCTTTTGTATTACAAAGTATGCAATTTTATAAAAGAAAAATAAAAGGATATGTCATGATTCCTTTCTCAACATTTTTTTCTCTTCTAGTTGCTCATAAAAATATTTTAGTTTAAATTCATCTGGTAAATAATGGAGCTTAAATTAAATATGCTCCAATATTTGCAGGCAAACTTAAACCTGATAAAAAGACAGATTGGGGTTTCGAATATATTTTTCAAAGTACAATGAAATTACATTCAGTTTTACAGATCCATTTTAGGACATATCCATTCAAAACTTGTTTCCATTGGTAGTGTTGAAATATCGTTGGTTTTAATGCCGTAAACCTATGAATTATACGTAGAGATTATTTATAAAGATAAAATTTTGACATTTTAACCCGAAAATTGCGACAAAATTTTACACAAATTTGGTTGAGTGGGGGGTCGTAAATGAAAATAGTTTGCGCTCCCCTAATTTAAGAAATTAATGGTAATAAAAATAAATATTCATTTCCGTGAAATTTTTAAGATGCGTAAGATAAATATCTATTGTACAAGTATGTTTGTATACTGTTTGTAAAACAGTCCACATCCTGTGTCAAAGTATTAAAGTATTTTGTATCGGGGAGGGGGGCGATATTTTGAATTTGTGTCCGACCCTGCCCAGAGAAAGAATTGGGTTAGGATAGAGTGTGGCTGTGACGTCTTATCTGTCATGTACCGTCTCACCGTCATACGTCCTTTGCAAAGTAGGTGATAGGTCATAAGGCTAACTTGATTTCTGCTTCTTCCTTGTACCATGAAAACAAAATTCCTCTGATTAATGGAACATTAATGATGTATAATTGCTACTTAAAAACTCGTATTAATTAATTAAAAAGATTTGCTAATAAATGTATAAATTAATTTAGTTTTATATCTGTTTTCAGCAGGTTTCATTATGTGTTAAACAAAATCTTTAAATTTTATGTAAAAATTCGGATTATATTTTGAGAGGATAAACATTTTTCAATTAAAAAAGGGTGAGATTGGGATAGATATTAATCATTTAATATTGTTTAGATACAATCCTTTTCTTTTCTATATGAGGGATAAATATTTCAGGACTGTTTAAATCCAATTGTGAATAGGTACGAAACTTAGATGCCGGTAATGACATTTTGAGGCCGCAGATTCCGGTACCTCAAGGCAACCGCCTTATTTATTTCGTCCTTATCCGGCTAATCTACTATCCCTTTCAGTTTCTGCATAGTTTACAGATAAATTAAAATTAAGTTAATAATAATTATTTTCTATTGTCTTTAAGACTTTTAGCTTAAAAATTCTACTGAAGAACCCCAATGTACTTAATGTAATGATGTACTTAAAATTTCTTGGATACATCTTACAATGATTAGTAACGTTTTTAGAGTTTAGTCACTTACATTGCCTGTTTCTTTCCTTTGCATTGCAGCAGAATATTTTATATGATAGAGGTATATTTTCTTTGGTGATATTCATTAAAAATCAACTGAATACTCGACTTGCAAAGACTCCCTTGTTTTTAGCATTAACAGAACTGCTGGTGAACATGGGTAATTGGATCCTTGATGGATAATCCGAATGATAAAAAGCTGCTCTTCGGTACTGGAGTCTGCGGGTTTGAATCTCGCTGCTGGTATGGATGTACGTAGCCATTTGAAATCGGCCTTAAGCAGTAAGTATAAATATAATAGGATAAATATTCAAAAATGAGAAAAGGAAAAAAAAAAGAGAATTTAGAATAGCTTTATTAGGGGCAACAGTTTTCATATATTATACACACACACACCTACCTCTGTATATGCACACAGACTTCATTTGTTTATTTGTTTGTTTATTTTTTTTAAATTTCTGTTTACTGGTTAATCATTAGTGTCTGATAAATCTAAATTTTTACACAATATATATTCAATTGCTAACATTACCAACTAAAGAGATTCAGTACAGTTTGGTTTCAAAATTATACATTATAACTAACATTTTACCCTTTATTACGAATTTGTCTGGATTTTTTTTAGCTGTCGTTTCTGAAAATTCCGCAAAATTTCCGAATTCCTTTAAAAAGGACTTCACTTATTTGCAAATCAATCTTTTTTGGAATAACAATGTATATGAAGAAGTATTCATTAAAACCTAAAATACGTTTTTAACAACAATTATTCTCAGACGCGGAAAAGAAGCTTTTCTCACTAAATATTTTGAGTAAAATCCTGTTTTTTCTTGTTGAAAAATAAAAATAAAGGCACTTTAGTTAACATATTTTAATGCCCTTTTGTTCCATCAGCGGCTTTAGAAATTTCGCCGCCTGTGTACATGCACTTTCTGCACATCTACTAGCCCCTGCCCTACCTCTATGCATAACATATTGGGAATATTTATTAAAAATTTCCCCAATGAAGTTGCTGAAAGTATACTGACAAGGGGAGACATTATTTTGCAAAGAGGAGAACTCACTTTAAATTCCCCGTGCTTTCCTGTTATACCACTAATACAAGCATTGTGCTTCAGAATTCGAGCAGGCTCAGATTTATCATATCCCGGACCCCTCTTTCCCCTCGCACAGACAGAAGGAATAAGAAAATATTTAAAAACGGCAGAAGTTCTCCCCACTCTCTTCCATAGTTCTTGATCCGGCCTTGTACTCAGGTGTTGTTAACCCTGACCTGGAAGGAACTTCTAATGTCTTGCAAAACGCTCCACGCCGGGGAAAGTCTTTACATCATATGCACTGAGAAACACGAATGAAATGAAGCATGCAGAAGAGTTGCATTATTTAACACATTTCTGCGTAACGCAAATAAAATGACGGATGCTGCTCATTTATTACTATATATAGTAGTAAGGTTTACATCTATAGATTAGGTTCTTTATCCCTTTCGCTTTGTTTTGAATTCGAAAGGGGACGCATCACTTTTAAAACTTTTTTAAACGGAAGATTTTTTTTTAGTTTTCGCCTTATCATATATTTTTAAATTACTATCGTAAATACATGGGATTTTCAGCATTTGTTTTCTAATTTAATTAGTCCTGTTAGGTTATAAAAATAAAGAGCTTGATGATAATGATACTGAATTTACTTTGTTTCTAAAAAATAAGAACTTTAATATATAAGCATTATAAGATTATAATATGAGAACATAACATAAGAATTTATGTAAAGTGAAAAATGAGAACTTGTTTTAAAAACTTGAATTTGTATTAAATGCGAAGATTGTATAGTTTTACTAGTTCTAAGCGGTTTGTTTTACACGATTCAGAAATTTAAAAAATACAGTAGAACCTCTTTTTAACGACCCCTTCGTTAGAAAGACCATCTTAAAAAGTCCCAATTATTTTACCATATGAATAATGTTAATTTTGAATCATTACAACGACTTCAAGCGTATTATTTTTCGTTAGAACCAATTTTAGTCAGCACAACTCATGAGCAAGAGGGCTGTTTCAAAATTATTGTACTGTGCTGCAACTTCATTTCGATTCCGAAGACGGAGAAGAAATCGTCCAAGCTTTTGAAAAAGTGTATGAAAAAGAAGCCTTCAATGCAATCAATGCCTTGCGTCAATATTTTGAAGGACAATTTAATTCTGAAGATTTCCTTCAAAATCCAACGGATATGGAATCAGTGATAATGAAAAATTCTCAAATGAACTTGAAACAGGCGTCAATCAAAGACTTTTTTTTTTCAAAAATTCAGTAATGAAAATACAAATAAATAGAAGTGTTCTCTAGGTATGTACTGTTGTATCATTTCTTTGCTCAATTTTTTTTATTTTTTCAATTCGTTACAACGATCATATGATGTTGGTCCCACAGGGGGTCGTTATACCGAGGTTCTACTGTATATAAAAATCAAACAATCAAATATTTGACGGTTTAAATGTGACATGTCTCCTTAAGGCCTTATAAACACGTCAACATGTACGTGTTGAAAAAGCAACAGATAGAGTGTAGGATTTACCGTTACAGTATATTATTTTACCGTTGAAGAACACGCGGATTTTTTGTGCGAGAACGAAAAATTTTCAACCGATTAAAAGCTTTATCACACGTCAACCCCAATAAAAATAAATATGTTGAAATTTTTTTGCTGTGACATAATTAACGTCAAGAAATATGCGCAAGAATGTGTAGTTTTCTTGTGCTACGGCAAAAAAAAAAAAAAAAAAAAAAAAAGGGGGGGGGAAATTCCCGAAATTTATAATTGAAAGGATATTACATTTTTTATAGGAAAAAATGATTGATTTAATGATTATTTTTTTATAGTTATTATGTCTACTGGCTGCCTCTCATAACTGCATTAACGCTTCCCATTCGTTTCTGAACTTGCTACCACCCCCATGGAAAACTTCAGCAGCCGATGGGGGTGGGGGGGAGGAGGCAGTACCGTTCCCGTTGGGAACCATTGTTTTAGGACATTGGTTCTCAAACTTTTATTCCAAAAAACCCGCTTTTTCCACGAACATAGCAACGGAACTCCTGAATAAATATTACTCAAGGACAAACTAAGAGCTTATTATTAATCATTGATTAGACAAACTAAACAATTAATATAAACAAGCATTATAAAAAATGTAGATAAAGCTGGCATGGAAGCAAGAATTTTTTTTAATGAAATGATACAAGTAAATTTATACATTGATGAAAAGTATCAGTGGGATAAATGACTTTACGACTGTCACAAAGCTCTTTAACACTTGGTTGTATCGAAGAAAATTTTATTTTCATATTATTTTCTTCACCAATCCTATTACGGTATTTAGTTATCGTTAAGGTATATGTAGAAAAGACAGTTTCGAAAATATAGGTCGTTGCATATGGTGCACATGCTTATGCACATGCGTTGCATATGGTTGCACAGGAGGAGACTTTTCTGATATTAATGAATATTCTCCTTTCAAACGACACCACCAGGCTAACACTGTGTTATTAAACAGTCTGATGTCAGTTCATTAAAATTTTCATACTCTTCTTAGAAATAACTAAAAGGTTTTTCGTGTATGACAAATTAGCGTTAAAACATTTCTCGAGGGACTCCTAGAAGATCGAACCTTAGGGTTCTGCGGAATACATGTTAAAAAAACCTAAGTTAGGACTTTTGTTGTAATAAGTTCATCGTCCATCTTAACACCGTATTATTTCTGATCGTGTTATTAATTAATAAAGATTCCGAAATCTATCTTGTTCATCCTTGTTGTTTTCTTTCTTTTAGAAGTTTATGTAAGAAAAATTGAAGTGTTATGAAAAAAATAACTTTGCTAAATCTGATAATTGTAGATCTTTTAAAATTCAACTAACCATTTAAAAAACTAATCTTTATTAAACCCGTATTTTCATCGATATCGGGTTTGTTGTAAAAAAAAAAATTTGACTGCATTGAGCAATCGGGTAATGCTGAGTAGAAGTAATCCGATGAAATACGTTCGAAACTTAATAACTAAATTTCAGTGAAATAGATGACTTCATCATAAAATTTGTTATTGGTAAGTTACTTCTACTTCTATTCTCTTTCTAATATTTTTTTTTCGGATAGCATAAAAGAGGAAAATAAAAATTGTTAAAATCACCAGACACGTGAAAAATTTTCATATTTTTCTAACTTTTGGAATTATCAAGCTTCAGATATGAAATTTTTTAAAGCACATAAAATTCTGTAATTTATATAAAAATCTTTTAGTTTTTCCCTAGTTAAAGCTAGTTTTTTCATACGATATAAATATCCCTCATATTTCTTTGATTATAATTATAATTATCCAGTCAGTTATAATAATCCATGCAGAGGAGCGGTAGTTCAGTCGGTAAAAGCATCGATATCGTAACCGGAGAATTGCGAGTTCGAGGTTTGAGCCGTCCAAAGATCCGCCGTGTTAATAATTGGCGGGTACGTAAAAGAGGTTCATGGTTGCAATGTTCTCCAACTTCCCAAACGATATCTCTGGAGGTGGCTGGCCAAGCTGGAGGTCTTACTATTTGGTCTCTACTTCTAAATTCCGAGGATCCACTTTATTTGTTTATGTTTTTCTAGAAAATACTTTTGACTGCCTATGTGGTGCCCATAATAAAATAGCCAAATATCTGCGACTTGGTAGAGGCGAATGCGAAAACGGCCCCTCCACACTATGGTCCACTGCAAGCCATTACCACTGTCTGGAGGGGGTATCGCATCGAGGTCGAAGATGGCAAACGATAAAATGGCCTTGGTCGAGGATGGCTTCGGAAGAGGTATTTCTTCAAAGGTCAAAGACAGCCAGCATGCGCTACCAAAATGAGCAGGAGACTCAATGGACGAGACGTATCCGCGCGCTCTGATCACTTAGTGGCCCAGTGTGTGGATGCAACCCGTGAACAATCGTCCAAAAACACTACCAGAACTAGTGCTTGAGTAGTGGATAATTGGCCACAGTGTGGAGGCCACATAAGAACAAGACCCTCTGCATTGGAAATAATAATAATAATATTTCAATTTAATTGCCATTATTACAAATTGTAATTGAAATCTTTTGATAGAATCCAGCATACGAAAATGATTAACTAAGATCATTCTGAATGTAGAGAAATGAAATTACTCTTTTCTACATTTCGATTAAATCATTTTAATAAATATAAAGATTAAAGGAAACTAGAAATTAATTTTTTATCATATTATAATTCTGTTTTCTCTCTGAATCTATATTTTCCATGCAGGAAGACTAGTTTAACACTTACGTATCAAAGTGTTGCAGTTTTACAGTATATCTTAAAACTGTCATTTTCACAGTGGGTTTAAAAGTGAGTTAAGTTGATTATTTCAGCAGAATCAACATAATTTGTTCGTAGAATTCATACTAAATTATGCTACTAAATTTTATTTTTGCATCATTTATCATTTCATCAGTTTTCCCCCCTTTACTTTGCTACGGTCAACTGTTTTGCTACGTGAGAGCTAATGAGATCTGAAACTATTGCTAAAAGTCAATTTCGAACGGCTACGAACATACATGCTAGCATCGAGATTCGAACCTGCGTACTCCGGTACCGAAGAGCAGCGCTCTACCATTCATCGCCGGCTATTGTTTGTTTGGATGTACAAGATTGTTACTGAAATGCGGTTTGGATATTTTTTAACTTAAAAAGAAATAGAGAATTAAAAGAAGTAAGCTTTAAAAAAAGATAACTTCAAGATTCAAGTTCTTTATGTAAAAATAAGTTTTATACAAAGTAATTTACAATATTTATAAATATGTAATTTTTAGTTTGTAGAAATACACTTCTTTTCCATAAGTTTTTTTTTATTTTATGGTTAAAAAATTTTTTTAGTTATTTTTCTCATGTTCTAAATAATATGATCTAACATTCTAGGAAACTTTTTTCAATTTGGGGTTCTAGACTTACAAAAGGATGAGGGGTTTCATGTCTTCTGACGAGTTTTGACTGATGGCTGATTGGTTAGAGTGCTGGCTTTCGGTACTAGAGTTCGTGGGTTCGAATCCCACAGATGCATGGATGTTCGCAGCAGTTCGGAATCGGCTTTAAACTGTAGGTCCCGGTCTCATTAGTCCTCGTGTTGCAAAAAGTAGACCGTAACACTCCAAAACCAAAACCTGACTAGTTTTGAAGCATGATCCAACTGTTTGTCTGTTTCGACAGATTAAGTTTTAAAATACTTATTGAAGTTTTTATATACTTAATGAAATTATACACAAATGTACGAGAAGTTTCAAACTTGTTTCAATTCCAATAAAATCATAAACTGGCCCTTTTTATTTAAACTAAAAAAAATTGGAACAACTAAAATACTAATATATAAATCTTCTACCTACTGTGTTCAACATCTATATATATGCTCATGGATTCGATTTTTAGAGTATTTTCCTTGACATAAAATGGGTAACAAAAACATACTGGTTTACAGCATTCACCGTTTTGCTTTTACAGACTATTTCTTGGTTCAAAATGTAAATCGATCTTGTTAACGTTTTGAACGGAGATACAGGGTATTTCAATAATAAAAAAAGGAGAAATAACCCCGACTGCGACATTTGAATAACGATAAGAACAACCTCCTTTCTCCCCCCCCCTCACACGGTAGGGCGGCATCATGAGGTCCCCACCCGGATCTGTGGCTTTCCGAAAATTTCGCGAGGTTTCTTTTCTTCCCCTTCCCCCTCCGCCATCCTATAGATTTACATTACCAGTGTTAAAACTAAGGTGACCAGATTTCAAGAGGAAGAATAAAACTATTATAGCAGATATTACAATATTCAGGCACTTGTGTCTCGATTTCAACGGGGTTTGAAATTTCAACATGCTAATTACAGATTATACATAAGTACATATTTTATTTCTAAATTAAAATTAAATTTCAAATATTTACGCAGTAGTAAATTGTAAAAGGTAAATTAAAATTTATGCATTTAAAAAATTATGAGTAGCTTTTTTTGGCTTTAACAACTTATTTTTCAAAACAGTGTTTCTTATAGCAACATTGACCCTGATTCAGATATTTCTATTTTTCTATCATCAGTTATTCTAGAGTATGTCTATTCAAATTTGACCTAAATTCAGTTATTTTTACGCACAATACTGAAAACTTTTAACATGCAGCACTGCTGTGTGAAAAGAATAATATTCAGCATTATTTATTTTTGCAAAAATTTGTATTTAATTGCTGAATTGTAATCTTTTAGCTGTTCAAAAGTTTTGTTATTTTTCGGAGAAATCTGAGAAGTTTCCGGAGTTATCAAATTTTCTCATTTGTCCGGAACTGCTCCGGAGAATCCGGAGTAGTTGGCATGTCTGTTATAGTCTATATAATAATATCTTTATATGTATATTCGCTATGCCTTTCGAAAAGGCTGGACCGATCGCGATAAAACTTTGCATGGTAAAAAAACTTCTTAGGTAAACTTTAAGAAGGTTTTAGGTAAATCAAATTGCTGAGATTAAGAACGTGGTGGAGATAGAACGCTGTTCCGACCTTCACTGGACTTGCAGTCTATATTTGGTATCATTTGATATATTTGTCTTATAACAACGTACTATAACAGTTAAAACTATTAGTAAAGTTAATTCATTTGATATAATTTAAAATGTGTTTTAGAATAATATAGGTTATAGTGCTTTCTGACTAGATTTATTTTCGTGCTTATTTATTTTTACTATTTTTATTTGGCATATTTCTTTCACTTTAAGTTCAATTTTGCCTTTTTTATAAAATGAAAATCGTTTTGTTGCGAGATCCGTGTGGTCCTTTGTAAATTTAAACGTATTTTACATTTTATGTCACGCGACCTGTATGACCTGCTTCCCTAGAGTGGATTAGAGTTTATCAGCAATTATTTACCATACAAATCAAGGAAATATCTAATTACCTTTAATTGATGCTAGATCTTAAGTTACTTCGATTCCTTTAAAATGCATTTACTTTTTCTCTACCCTAGTACAAAGATAATTTAATAAATATTGTTTTTTTTTTAATAAAAAAATTTATGGAGAAAATTAGAATAAAATGTGTTATTTGCTTTATGAAAGTGAGTTGTTTTATTTTTTAAATTATTAAAATTGCTGGTGAAATATACCCTAAAATATAATTTAAATTTTGAAATAAATGTAATCTTTAATTAACTCAATTAAGTTAACTGTATTAAAACATACTGATTTTCTTTACCTTTGAAACTGTTTACAAGCAGTGCAAAAATCATTTAAACATATTAAAGCTATCTTTACTAACATTTTTTAAAGATTATTTAAAAAATTTTCGAAAAATCAAAATTTTGAAGTTTTTAGTCTTATGCTACTTGGTCAAACCAAGCACGATTGAGCCGGAAGCTACTCATATTAAGGCAAAGCAGTGCGCCTTTCGTTTTGACGAGCACCTTAAGGGTGAAAGTACGACTTATGCTCAAGTGGGCCCTCGAAATTTTGAAGCAGGAACCAAGAAGGACATCCCTAGGCTTGGCCTGCCACCCCCAGAGGTATCGATTGAGAACTTAGAGGGCTTTGTGGCCACGAACATATTTTTCGTCACCTTTAACGAACACGGCGAGTCTTAGGCCGACCCTCCAGTTACTACAGCTCTGCCTTTGCCGACTGAGCTACCGTGGCCTCGCAAAATTTCTAAAAGGAAAATAATGGCTTTTTTGCCTTTCAAGTCGGAACAGCATAAAGTATTGTTAATCAACCACAAATTCATCTCTACATACTCAAAACTATGTTGTGAAACCATTTTCAAATATTCGTGTTCCCTTGCATTTTATTACTGCTGAGAAAATTTTCCAACGAAATCTTAATTTAAAGTCAATTTTAGACTGAATTGTACAATGATAAACGCTTTATTTCGAAATTTATTTTAGAAATCTTTTAATGATTTGAAGATCATATACAGAAAGAGGACCATGAACAGAAAAATGTTTTAAATCATTAGCGGTATCACAATGAAGCATTTCCTGGTTTGTCTAACTTTTGTTATGAAACAGTAATTTTAATCTCATAAAAAAAGAGATGAATTTGGTTAAAATTACTATTTATCAAAAATAGATCAAAAAATGCCATTAAAAAAACAGGTTTTCGCCGGAAAGAGTTACAACATAGACCATTAATGTGAAAAGTTTAATAGTTTATGTTAGAACTCTATTCAACAAAACCCTGTTTTTAATTAATTTTTGTTGTCTATTTGTGTATGTGTATTCTTCCCGAACAATAATATAAGCCGTACTCATTTATAAGCAATAGACTATTTCACTCACTTCAGAATGAACACAAATAGCAATAAAGTCGTTTGAACCTAAAGTTAGGAAATCCATTCACGCAAATTTACCAGTGAAAGAGGTTGAGGAACGAGTAAGGATTCATAACGTATAAGGGGCTCAAAAAGGGTCCTAGAAAAAAAAAATCCCCCTCAACCTAAAAAGAATGAATTTATCGTAAAAATACGTTAGAAGTGTTTTATGTTTAACTGCAATACTTACATGTTTCTTTCACATAGTTGATTCCGTTAGTTTAAAAATTTCATGGATTCAATAGAAAGAAAAATAAACATGGGCGTATAAAGGCTTAACGTTTGAAACATTGCCCTTTGGTCGAGTCTGAAGTCCTCTATGCATGGTTCGAGGACTTTATTTATAGGGATTTGGGGGGAGGGGGGGCTTTTCCAAAATATATTCAATGTATGCATTTAAAGATTTTTAAACTTATTAAAATTTATGTACGAAGCGAGTTTCTACTGCAAGTTTTGAAGGGTAGTTTATCACCATGAAGCATTTCCACTGGTCACAATGGTTTGACAAATTTAACATTACGTTCGGTGCAAATAGACATATAAAATTAGATGAAGGTTAGAACAAGCTAGCCATAAAAGCCAGAAGAATTAATTTTCTACTATAAAACACAGTTGTTTATAAATTACTCATTAAACCATAATATTTTAAATTTTGATGACACACAAGATATATAATTTTGTTTAAAAAAAAGGATATTAAGTATTCTTTTCTCAATATATTTTTTTATTTTCCTAGTTATTCCTTCATAAAATTACTTAGTTGAAGTAGTTTTAATTCATCTGGTAAATACTAAAGCATGAATTAAATATGCTCCAGTATTTATCAAGCAAATTTAAACCTGGTAAAAACTTAAAGTGGAAATTGAAGGATACAGTGTTGTTGCAAATATAGTCTCAAGATACAGTGGAACACGTTTAGCTTTACTTATCCGTTTTATGACGCATTTATATACACAGTGAACCAAAAAGAGTTGGACAGTAAGGTTACAGGATTTCATCATTTAATAATGTTGCATTACATTATGCTTTTGAACTACCAATTTTTCTGTTAAATACAGGAGTATATAAACTAATTTTATGAATAGGTATAAAAATAAAATATATTGAAAAAGAAATCATGATATATCCTTTTATTTCCTTTTTACACAATCACATATCTTGTATGACAAAAAATCGAAAAGTATGTCATAATCAGTAATTGATAATAGTAAATTAATTCTTCTAGCTTTTGAGGTCAGCTTGTTCAAACCTTCATCCGCATTTATAATCATGCCTATATATACCGAAAGTAATGCTAAATTTGTTTACTTTCTGTGATCAATTCTAATCCGAAGAAATGTTTTTACTCTTTTCATGGTTGAAAACTACTTTTCAATACTTACAGTGAAAAAAAGTTATATACACAAATTTTATTAAGTTTAAAATATCTTGTAATGCATACAATAAAAATATATTGGAGAAGGTCCAGACCACCCCTCCCCTCCCCCAGACTCTTTACTAATGCGTATTTTGACCTGATCCTTCAATCTCATTTTGAAAAATCTCTTCTCCATTCTTTAAAGTTTTGGGCGTACACACAGCTCTATGAAGTAGTTTTAATATATCATAAGCATTTCGTTTTCCAATGTTAAATTTAAACAATATGAAAATAATGCATTTATTTTTTGATTTGAGAACATGAGAAATACTATTTGTTGCAAGTTTCTTAACCAGTTCATTTCGAAAAAGTTCATTTTTGTTTTTATACTTTTTCTTTGCAGATATCAGATTAAATGTAGGCTATGTGCGTGCTCCGTGTGAATCTGTATTGTAGCCAGAATTTTTTTTTCCAGGAGGGTCTAAGACTTCATCCAAAGTATAGTGAACTTTCAGTTTCATAAAAAAATCCTACTCACATACAAAGTACATACATACATGCATTTTATACAAACATCCACAGTTTTGTGTGCATACATATATTATAAAACGTATCAGCTACGCTGTAAATAATTTTATTGTATCTTGAGAAATTAATTTGCAAGCATAATGTGTCTTAATTTATGCTCCAAATTTTTACTAAGCTTAAATTTGCTTGATTAATATTTTGGAGCAATATTCAATTTACTCTCCAGTACTTACAGACGAATTTAAACTAATTTAATGAATAACTATAATTTTTTTTAATTAAAAAAGGAATAAGGATATATCCTTTTATTTTTCTTTTACAAAATTAAAGCATTGTACGAGAGCAAAATTCGAAAACAATTTGTCAAAATGAGTAATTTGTAAACTACCGTTTAATTGTAGCAAACTAATTCTTCTAGTTTTTAACACTAGATTTACGGATATTGATCATATACCTATTTTTACTGAAGTGGGCCAATTTGACGTATACAAGAAAATTGAAGTTTTTTGCAAAGAAAATAGTTCCAAATTAATTAAAATGAAATGTTTATTATCAAAAAAATTCATGGAAAACATTTTATATATATAAAATCTGTTTTTGAAACACATTTTCCGCAAACATTTCTATGACATTTAGCACAATGGTTTCTACATCTGTTTCTTTTGCATGATTGCTGAACTTGACAATTTTTCCGTGCGTCAGTAGCGTGAATGTCTGTCATTGGAATGGAAGTGTTCTCGACTTCTTCTCTGCATTTACTTTAAACTATACTTTATATACTTTATGATTTATATTTACTTTATACTAGATTTATTTATTTTCATATACATTCTATGAGTCAAATTGGCTCACAACAGTGAAAATTGATATACCCCATTTGATAATGCGAAATGAAGGGGTCTGCGGGGAAGAGGAATGAAAGTTTACATATATTTTATTATTTAACTAAAAACCAACGTATGTTTTTGAAAAGTGATATTAAAGTTATATATATATATATATATATATATATATATATATATATATATATATATATAGTGATCAAATTTTTAATGAGTGAAATTGGCTCGGTCCGTAAATCTAGTGTTAAATAGATTTGAATAAGTGTCTCATCGGCTTTCCCGTGGTCATTTTTAAAATTTATTTAAATAAATAATAATAATTTTCTAAATTTATATATATATATATATATATATATATATATATATATGTGTGTATATGGATCAAATTTTTAATGAATCAAATTGACTCGGTCCGTAAATCTAGTGTTAAGGTCAGCATAATCAAACCTTCAAAAGGTCAAGGTAATTGGGTTTAACGGAGTACCTAGCGAAGTGTAAGGTCTTCACTTTAACCTCCGAACGTAAGCAGAACAAAAGATAAATTTATGCCTCTAGACAAAAAGTGATCCAAACAAAAATTTAATACACTCCAGCTCACAAGGAAGACAGGAGGTGAGGACGTTCTCATAAAAAAATTATGAGTAACCAAAGCGTTGTCTAATTAGGGGATAATTAGACTGTAACCTTGATAATGACCATTCGGTATGGTTAACAGCAATGCATGGATTCAAGAACATGAAACTCAGAAATAATAAAAAGTATTACAATAATAATAATAGGGACAGTAAAAAGTTGCAACTTGGTACAGCAAATAAAAATAAACAAAAAGTGACAACACTAACAAAAAGATATATTTTTGAGTTTTATAAAATTTTAAAATTTTTATTAAACATTTTTTCAGTTTTTTTTATTTTTGTAAACATAAAACAATACAAAACATTACGTAAAGTAAAAATAAACGAGAGCAAAGTAGCGGAATTATACGATACCCAAAATATTGGAAAATGAAAAATTAATAGAAAAATAACCAAAAGGTACAGAAAACGGTAATTCACTATAAAGAACAGCAAAAAACAAAAAATTAGGCAATAAAACCTAAAAACGAAATTTTAAGTAAATTTACAAATTGATGTCGTCGCCGGGGACAGAACCATCAACTCAAGATAATCAAACCTTCATCCACCTTTATAGCTACGCTTAGAAAGTAATGCTAAAATTGTCAATTTCCTGAGACCAATTGTAATGCTAAGAAATATTTTTATTATTTTCATGGTGGGAAAGACCTTGTAGAACTTGCAGTGGAAACTAATTATTACACCAATTTTAATAAAATGGAAAAATCTTGTGTTGAATTGATTGAAAATATTTTGTGGAGGATCCAGATTCCCTGATCCTCGCTTCAAGTACTCCCTGCTGTGAATATAAATGAATCTGAATCACTAATTTTGTAGAAAAAGAGAATAAATATACAATTTTTTACTGTATAATACCTCGGGGTTAACTTCCAAAATTTGATAAGTGGCCCTGGTAAGTATTTCCTTGTTGAAAGGAATAAAACTTCATTAAAATAGACAGTAAAAACATTTTTAATTTTTATCAATACCAAAAATATTTACTAGATGCTTGTTCTATAAATATGTAAGTTTTCTAATAAAACTCATTATTAATTCTAAAATGGCACAACTAGATAGAAACTGATTATTCTTATTTTATTTTAATACTCTTTCTCTCATTCCAAAAAGGATAAAAAAATTTTTGCTTGCCTATTTTTTGATGATTAGGGAATGAAGGCCTGAAAGATGACGTTTGAATGAAAAATCAATATAAGCAATTTGAAAGGTATTAGTTGTAAAGTTTGTGCTACAGCAACAAATTTATTTTTATCCCGATTCTACGGCAAATCAAAAGGTATTATTTGAAAACTACGCGGAGAAGATTTTTTCTAACTGAATAGCTTATCTCCCTTTTAGTATATGTATGTTATTTTTAAATGCTATTATAAGAGATTACCTTTTAAATGATCAAAAAGAGTTTTGCTCGAGTAAATACAAAATAAAAGTCTTACACTTTGCTTTTTCTGTTCAATTTGATATTTTAAAAAAGAGAAATACGAAAAGTACCTTAAGTGACATAGATGATACTCAATAAAATACTAAACTGAAGGTATCATGTTTTTTACGTTTTCCGATATTGAGAATTTTATATAGTGTACGAATTTTACTTTGAACCTGTTTTTTCCAAAGCCTAAAGTTTTTTTTATTTAAAATATTTATTAATAGCTTTATTTGATATTTAAGTTTTCTACAATACATCCGGCAATACAGACGATTATATTTTTGCTAAACACAGGTGAAAAGCTGTTACTCATTTAGCACCACCCGGTGAGGACGTATAGCTTAAGGAATGCTAAGGATACAAGTAACATAGCCCTCGCAGGGACCAAGCAGAAAATCTTCAGAGGTATTGTTTGAAATTGGAGGACATTGCAACCATGATCCTATTTTATGTGCCCGAGCGGCTATTAATGAACTCAGAGGATCTGCTCAAGCCCCGAACTCATTACCTTCCGGTGATGAGATCGACGTATTTGCTGTTTGAGTTACCGCGGCTCATTTGTTATGTAAATAAGAAATGTATCGAAATCTTTACTTTTAAAACCTCAAATTGAATAGAAAAAACTTAGTGTAATAATTTTACTTAAACTTACTGCATATAGTATGATATAATATATCCAAGATCAGTTTCATTGATTTACGTGTGTTTAATCTACGTATTTACACTCATACTTTATATGCATAAACGTATACAAATATATGGATTGGATTGATTTGGATTGCTATGTTCTACCTTTTTACAACACGAGGGCTAATGACACCGGGACCTACTGCTTAAAGCCGACTTCGGCTGTGGAAGTTGATAATAATATTAATATTTCTGAAGTAGTTAACCACGAGGAAAAAATCCTTGAGGAGGATTCCCCTATTAATAATTCTGATACTAAAGAACCTAAAATTAAGATCAAACCAATAAATATTAAAAAACCTGATAGTTACCTAACTTTACTTATAAACCTCTCGAATTATGATGAAAACTTAAAATTTGAAGTCCAGTTAAGTAATAATTTTATGAGAATGTTTACTAAAGATGAAATCTCAAGAAATAAGATAATTGACTATGTAAAAACTAACAATATCGAAGCATTTACCTATGCCCATAATTATGTTAAACCGTTTAAAGCTGTGATCAAAGGATTACCAATAGATTACCCAATTGATGAAATATTTGAAGAATTAATCAATCTTAAATTTGAAGTTTTAAAAATAGCTCAATTTAATAGCAGGAAAGATAAAAAAAACTACTCCCTGTCTATCAGGTGCAACTAACTCCTAATGCCAATAGCTTTAAAATTTTGGAAGTAAAAAATGTTAAATATTTCAGAGTTACTGTAGAAAAATATAGATCCCCAATCCCTCAATGTCATAATTGTCAAAAGTTTTTCCATAATAGTTATAATTGCTGGATGGCTCCTCGATGTGTAAAATGTGTTCAAAATCACTTAACGAATGAATGTCCTAACACGAGAGAAAATTCAGAAAGAGCTGATTTTATAAAATGTTGTAATTGCAACGGAAATCATCCTGCAAGTTACAAAGGATGTAATAAATTACCGAAACCCCCTAGTAGTATTAAAACCAACAAACCTTCCTTTGAAATTAAAAATAAACAGCCTTCTTCTAATAATAGTTTTAATGGTAAATCTCATGCTCAAACACTGCATAATTCCTCAGAAATTGAAATCATTCAAAATCCTAATGTAGAAAACGCTAAACAAAATAATTCTTCCTTAAGAGAAATTATTGAATTTGGCAAATTAATCTCTGAAATTATAAAATCTCTTGGTATCTCTGACATAAAATCACTCATAACTAAATTTAAAGAAATTCTAAATAACCTAAACAATATTACTGATCCCAGTGATCGTCTTGCCTTAATTTTGGACTTCTGTTCAAAATTTTATTTAACTTAACTTTATCGTGTTCTAGTTTCTCACTACCGCTAGTTCCCATTTTGCCTGTTGATAGTTTTTCGGAGTTAGAGGGCTCGGCCCAGGTAATTCCGTAAACCATCTCTTTCTGTGTGGCTTCTGTGTGACGGAGATCCATGTCACAGTGAGATTCGAACCAGCGAACTCCATGAAGAGCTTGGAATCCACTATGGCTGCTATTAAGTTTTTCTACTCATAGATTAATCGTTGGGTAATTGGTCAGATTTCAGACGAATACAAGCACTGGATTAAATGGCACTGGAATTTAAAGACCCTATTTCTGAACACCAGTGCCCTTAGAGAGAAATGCTTTGTAATAAAACAAGTTTAAGACATATATAAAATGGTTTAAACTTAATTTTTCAAGACGCTTCTTATGTGACACTATGTTTGAAAAACTTCTACAATCTTTTAATATTAAAGATACAATGGGAGCTGAATCTTTTTAAATTTTTAAGAATATTCTTATAATGAGAGTATATAATGTTGTTGCATGAAACATGGACACTCAAATGTGTTAGAAAAGACTTTTTGTTTAAAATGCGAGATTGCAATACTCCTCCAACAATATTAATTTAAAATATTACTGGAGCACAGAATACTAAACAATTGATTTTATTTTTTAATTTAATCTTTAGAATTTATTTAAAAACAAAACTGGGTATCAATTTTCCCTTACGTTAAATACTATTTATATAAGACAATTATTTCAAATTATACAATAATTTAGGAACTGATTTTGACATTTCACGGTATTAAAGCCTTTTTTACCTCATGAAAATATTTTGGGATCTTAAAAAGCATACCCAGTTTTATAACAAACACATTAATAGGATATCTCAAAAATTTTGAATAAGAAATAGATCAAAGTAATGCATCTGGAACATTTGGAAATTATTAATTCAAAACAAAAATTGTCCAACTGAAAGATATTTTTTAAGATTAAAAATAAAGGCATATGACAAAAAAAAAAGTTTTAGTGTATTTAAGTAATCATGTTATTAGAAAATTGTCTTTTGATAAGGAAACGCATACCTAATTTGATTTTTGTTATAACAAAAGTTCCCATTTTTTTATTTACCCTATTTAATGTTCCTCTATATATATATATATATATATATATATATATATATATATATATATATATATTAGTTGAATTCTGCCCTTTCAAAGATTCCTTACTCTGTTAAGAGGGTAATATGCCTAATTTTTGGAAAAATGTTTCAACTGGTTATGCCATCTGACATTTTTGCTATTGATTGGTAGAGGGAAAGTTATTTTATCATGTATGTAAAATAGTTTGCTTTCAAAACTTTATTTAGGAATACGAACTCATAATACTAAACAATTGATTTTATTTTTTAATTTAATCTTTAGAATTTATTTTAAGACAAAACTGGGTATCGATTTTCCCTTACGTTAAATACTATTTATATAAGACAATTATTTCAAATTATACAATAATTTAGGAACTGATTTTGACATTTCACGGTATTAAAGCCTTTTTTACCTCATGAAAATATTTTGGGATCTTAAAAAGCATACCCAGTTTTATAACAAACACATTAATAGGATATCTCAAAAATTTTGAATAAGAAATAGATCAAAGTAATGCATCTGGAACATTTGGAAATTATTAATTCAAAACAAAAATTGTCCAACTGAAAGATATTTTTTAAGATTAAAAATAAAGGCATATGACAAAAAAAAAAGTTTTAGTGTATTTAAGTAATCATTATTAGAAAATTGTCTTTTGATAAGGAAACGTATACCTAATTTGATTTTTTTTAGAACAAAAGTTCCCATTTTTTTATTTACCCTATTTAATGTTCCTATATATATATATATATATATATATATATATATATATATATATATATATATTAGTTGAATTCTGCCCTTTCAAAGATTCCTTACTCTGTTAAGAGGGTAATATGCCTAATTTTTGGAAAAATGTTTCAACTGGTTATGCCATCTGACATTTTTGCTATTGATTGGTAGAGGGCAAGTTATTTTATCATGTATGTAAAATAGTTTGCTTTCAAAACTTTATTTAGGAATACGAACTCAAATTGAACGATGGCCGAATGGTAGAGCACTGTTGTTCGGTTTCGGAGTTCACGGGTTCGAATCCTGCTACTGGCATGGATGTTCAGCTTTAAGCAGTAGGTCCTGATCTTATTGTGAGCAGCAGAACAATAGACCATAGCTCTCCAAACCAAAACCAATATCAATATTAACATACAACTTGC
The DNA here is from genome assembly GCA_032207245.1 of Pardosa pseudoannulata. Taxonomy (NCBI): domain Eukaryota; kingdom Metazoa; phylum Arthropoda; class Arachnida; order Araneae; family Lycosidae; genus Pardosa; species Pardosa pseudoannulata. The sequence goes on from CM063505.1 coordinate 36,406,700, forward strand.
ATTAAAACGATCACACACACACACACAAATATATATATATGTATATGTATATATATATATATATATATATATATATATATATATATATATATATAGTAAAAAGTTTTCCCATACATTAACATTGAGAGAGAGGAACCCATTGGGGCAAGTACAAACCCAACATGTTATTATTATTATTATTTCTATATAATGCAGTAAATTGATAAAGTGAATCAAAACCTATAATAATTTCCCAAAACTCAGTTATAGGTATATAAATTTAACGGTCTCCTTTATTACTGCCTAATTTAAATATGATCTTTAACTGCAAAAAGGTTCCCCACCTTTGATGCATATATAATGGGAAATAAAATTTTCGTCATTTTCCATCCACTATTATGAGAGTGTTGTCCTTAAATATGAGTACCAAACTTCAGTTGGGTATGGTCAAGAATGTTATTGTTAATTCATATTTCGTCAGTAGTTTTGCTTAAAGTAAATTCCTGTTTACCTTATACATTCAATTTTTGGCGTAGCCCCAACAGACGTGGGTGTTTTCCCGCGACTTCTTCCTTTTATGACTCAGAAATAAGAAATGTTTCAAATTTATCAGGCTATTCACGTAGCAAGGGAGATAATATTTTAAAACTAATAGTGCGGATAGGTCCAGATAGAGTATTAGTAGAGGGATGATCGCTTATTCCTCAGAACTTAAAGCATTAGTCCCAGAAAAAAGAATAAAATAAAATAAGAATGCGCACTACATTTTGAATATGTGTCCTAATTTGTACTTAGAAACGCTTTGATTTGTAAGTATTCTTAAATGATACACGTGAACATGGTTTTTAAAATCATTTTTTTTTTCACATTGCTACTTCTGTTAAAACGCAAGTAATAATGGAAAAAGTTGCAACTTTCTATGCTGATATCCGATTACATACAGCTTTACATTAAATTATAATAAGTTTGCTTAAATTTAGTTTTTAAACATTTTGAATCTTATCGTACTTTTCTGAGTATCTCGCGTGTGATGATTTCCTCAAAAACTGATGTACATAGGAAAATCGAGACGAAATAATATAAAAACAAATAGTTTATGTTCTCGAAAAGGTTTTCATATAAATATCTTTTATCACACTGATCTCTGGGGATTATAACCAGTTTTAAAGTAAGCGCAATAACTTGAAAATGTGAAGAGCCCTGTAGATTAGGTATTCTTTAGTTATTTTTTATCACTACAACAAAAAGATTTTTTTCCTTTTGTTTTCACGAATATATAAAATATAGCAAGCAGCTTATTTATTTGTAAACATGTGTAAGATGGTATTCAAAATTGGCCATCTCTGTAAACATGTTACAAACTATACCATACAATATTTTGCTCTAAAGTGGGTCTGTATCTGCCATATTGGATTCCTTTCGCTCAGTGTTAACCTAAAGAGAAAGGCCTTTTAGACAGTAATATAAAATAAAAGCTATTAACGAATTTTTACTGTGAATTTAAAGCACAGTTTACTTAGTAATTTTGAAAGTTACATACCGTAACTATTAAATTTTAAACTTAAGGGAAAGAACATCGAAAAATGATACCAAAAGGCTCTTACCTTTTCGCATTCGTATTCTGTGGGACGCACTGGAAAAATATATTCTTCAGACACAATTTAAAGAAGAAGCCTTCCGGTACGAACAAAACATTTATTTTACACGTTCTGACAAAACACTAACTAAAGATATAAAGAAACACGAACCTCACACATCGATTCCAAAGAACCAAAAAATCGCAATCAAAAACAAAACAAAATCGTTCTTTCTTTTCTGTTGCCATTTGGGAAGGGAAAAACTTTACAAAAAATACAAAAGGAAAAATTAGCACGTGATCATAGTTCGTTTTCTATTTTCCACACTCATCTGTTTAAGTTCAAGCGAAAAGAACTCAACTTGATACTTTAACCCACGCCGAGCCTTACAGGCCGGTACACAACTCGACCTCTATGGGTATTACACCATCAGCTACTTTCTTGGGATCACTAAGTTCCAATGGGCAAAGTTTCTTGATAGGGCGAATCAAAATGCCAGATGTCGCAAAATTATCTTTTCTAGGAAATATTTCGAGCATTCGACCATTCTTTTAGCATTGTCCATTCAGATGACAGCAACATCGCTTTGTTGTAGAGGTTTTGCAATCTTTTTTCCCAAAAAAAGGATTGTCGCAAAGTACCTAAGTATTCAGTACGAAATCTGTTACGTAAATTTTCAGGAAGTTAAACTTTATACAGGTAACGCTTTTTCACTTCCTTGTAGTCAAGAAATTTTAATTCAGGTATTAATTCTGGTATATCTTGCAAAAACATTGCTGATGTCAAGGGGTTTAAATCATCAACACTTTAGAACACAAATGTTAAAGGTCTGGAATTTATAATACTTTCCCAATCACAAATTGTCGTCCACATCTCATCATAATTAAGTGATGACTTAATTATGTCAATGTTCTGTAATAATTTTTTTGCACCAACAAAATTGGTTCCTTGGTTGCAATATACGATGAAAGAGCGACCTCTTTTATCTATAAACCTCGCAAATCCAACTATAAAATTATCAGTTGAAGGCACCGTCAATAATTCGAGGTGTACGGCTCTGAAAATTGCACACGTTATCATTAAAATCCAAACTTTGGATTCATTTTTCAAGTCCTGCCAAATCCAGTCCCACAACTTCGAAATATTTATTCGTATCAAAATTCCTATAGTCTAATCAAAAGCTTCTTCCCAAATCATATATTCTAAACCAGTACGTCCCGCCAGGGATGCCATATTAAATTTCGAACTTAAGGAAAGAGCATCATCGAACAATAATATCAAAAGGCTCTTACCTTTTCACTTTCGGATTCTGTCGGACGCACTGGAAAAATATATTCTTCAGACACAATTTAAAGAAGCCTTCCGGTAGAAACAAAACATTTATTTTACACGTTCTGACAAAACACTAACTAAAGACATAAAGAAACACGGACATCATACATCGATTCCAAAGAACAACTAAAAACCGGACTCAAAAACAAAACAAAATCGTTCTTTCTTTTCTGTTGTCATTCGGAGAGGGAAAAACTTTACAAAAATACAAAGGGAAAAATTAGCACGTGATCATAGTTCGTTTTACATTTTCCACAGTAGCATTATTTCT
>CM063505.1:36419858-36422358 GCA_032207245.1 Pardosa pseudoannulata
AATCCAAAAATTTGCCTTGTATAATGTTTCAAAATTCTAACATGATAGAAAATGTCACAGAACATGTTACATGTTGAATTTTAGGGTTTAAATCTTGAAGTGGAGCAATAAAACACTGATTTCCCGACATATGTAGCATACTAGAAAACGATTGGAAAGATGGGATTCGGAAACAAAATATCGCGTGAAGACAAAGATTAAGACCATTAGCAGAAAATTAGCATGGAAATGGGAGAAAATACCATTACGAAAAGATTTAATTGTGTTTCAAAAGTAAGTGGTTTGAAATTTAGTGTTATCAGAAATATTTATTCGTGTGCATTTATTTGAACGTTTAGTGGAACAAGATTTTATTTCAATAGACTGATTGTACAGAAGTTCACAGTTGTTTTTGAAGATGTCTACTGCTCTTGATGATCAAGGAGGAAGCCGATTCTTCTGCTTGCAGAACATATCCCGTACAACCAAACAAAATTAAGTTCATTATCTCTATTTTGTTTAAATTTCTGTGTAAAAGTATCCTGTAAGTTACGTTAGACAGTTATTTTGAAGACATTTTTAAGTATAATTGATTACGGTAATACATATCATTTGAAGAACCTTAATTATTTTCAAATGCTAACGTTTTCTTTATCAAATCTTTGCCCTATTTGGATACACAGCTTAATGCTTTAGGCATTACTGTAACCTTCTTAAATTTTACAGAAATACGCGAGTGCTTAGAAATGCATAAGATATATTTCACTGACAACTAGTCCCAGTATGATATACAGAAAAATGCCCTTTTGCTCTTTCACTTGACAAAATCTACCCTTTTCGATATATCATCCCTGAACCTTTTTTTTTCAAATTGTGAACAATATATATATATATATATATATATATATATATATATATATATATATATATATATGTGTGTGTGTGTGTGTGTGTGTGTGTGTGTCGGACTTCTCAATGGGTAGTTGCAGTCATGGCCATAAAAATGACACCGTTTTAGCTAAAGACCTTTATTAAGATAACGTTGGAGGACGGGTTCCCACTTCATCATATGGACAGGACGAATTGAGAGGTCAGCTAGCATGAAGTTATATGTACAAGACCCTTAACACCTGGGTCAACATATGTGGGAAAATCTCTAGAAAAAAAAAATCTGCCTCCGACAGCGTGCATCTCCTTTCTGTTTAGAAATTTCCTAAACTGTCCGCTAGGCAACGTAGAGTTATAATTGGAAATACTTCTCTGTGGGCGTATTGTAGAGTGGTCAATTTTAGGTTAGGGGTTAAAAAGAATGCAAAAGGACATAACCCTTGACTTCTGATTTGAAAAATGAGAATTCGCTACATATAATATAAAAATATATTATATAATATATTATTTATATAATATATTTATGTATAAAATATATATTATATGTATATATATATATGTATATATATTGTATAATATATGTATATATATATGTATATATATATGTATATATGTATATTTATATGTATATATATATATAATATATATATATATTATATATATATATATATATATATATATATATATATATATATATATATATATATATATATATTCTGACAATTTTTGTGCACAAATGTTGATCATAAAATAAGGGCAAAACTCATTTTTTAAAATTAAAACGGAATATGTTTTTTAATAATTTGAAAATTTATATACCTACATAAACATAATTTTTCAACGAATCCACCTTCCTTCTCAATCCATTTTCTAAGCTCAGGAAAAGAGTTTTTGTATACTTATCTCAAAAGTCTCCCACAACTTTTTGAGCCATTGTTTGACGGCCCATTGGGCCTTATCGTTGGCCAAAAAACTATTTTAATCCATAAACGACTTTAGAGATTTGAAAAGAGGAAAATCTGTAGGTACCGTATCAATCGTATAAGCGCAGTGTTTGATGATCTCACAAGAATTTTGCGTATGTGATGACCAGGGTTTGTTTTACAATTCATTTACCGGTAGTTAAGTAAACGAAATTTGAATACCCTTTTGCTTTAATTTTTTTTCAGAAACTTATTATAAAAGGTATGTTATAGGTAGAAATTACTCGTGATTAACTTTGTATTTTCGTCTTTATTTCAAATGCAAACGCTAAATAAACACTTAAACTTTGGCATACTAGTCAACAATAATTCTACTTAATAATTAATTTATAAAAACATTAATAAAAAATGTTCAAATCTCTAACAATAAAATGTAACTACACAACAAGGACTAACAGTAGAGCTCTGCTCTTCGGTACCCGAATTCGTGAGTTCGAATCCCGCTGATGGTATGGATGATCGTAGCATTTCGGAATCGGCTTTAAGCAGTAGATCCCAGCTTGGTTAGCTCTCGTGCAGCAAAACAGTGGACCGTAGCGCTTGAAAACAAACCAAACAAACAACAAGGACTAATAACGATATCATAAATATTTTTATTAATAAACTAATATAAATAAAATATATATTTTTATAACTTAACATTTTTGAAA
>CM063505.1:36427358-36429858 GCA_032207245.1 Pardosa pseudoannulata
AAATGATAGTTTCATTCTTTACTTCCATTAATTACTGTGGTAAAAAAAAATTGGGAAGATCTTAACGATAGTGAGGAATTCGCACATGTGGGGAAATGGAACAAATTAATATTTTTTCTGGTAATTCCAGACGCGTTAATTCCAAAAATGTTCTAAAAAAGTAAAAAATGGATCCATCCTTTCTAAAATTAATTTTAAAGTTAAGAGAAACCACATGACATGAAAACGTCCTGTGATTGCTTGTGACATCACAGTTCATAATATTCAGTGTTGACATTTTTGTTAGCAAATGCTTTCTATCTCCGGATTGTGCTTTGCTCGTATTTTAAAATTTTCTAGTCTTCAATAATTATTTCTACGCCGACTGTTATGATAATTTTATCAATCTCGATAACACACACACACACACACACACACATATATATATATATATATATATATATATATATATATATATATATATATATATATATATTTATGTATATATATATATATATTTATGTATATATATGTATATATATATATACATACATATCTATACTATTTTGTGATTCTTAATTGATATATAAGTAGAGAAAATAGATATTGATAATATGAACAATACTTCAATATTTGGTTTAATTAACCAGTATGGAAGAGAGGGTGTTCGAACTTTTTTTTTTCTTGCAAAGAAGAGTGGTGATTCAGAAAAGGTTGGGAACTAATGATTTATATCATGATTTTTGTTTTTATTGTAACAAAATGCGTTTGTTTAAACTAAATATATATTTTTAAACTATTCTAATTCATTGTTTGATTAGAGACAAGTACCTCCGCATTAATGACACAATTAAAAAAATCATTAGCCTCAATTAAGCATTGGTCTTAGTTGAATTTTAATTGTTAATGCTCAGAAATAGAAAAAAACTTATTTAAAACACAATAAAACAAAAAAAATAATAAAACCTACAAGGTACAAAAACCTTACTTGCTAGTATGCACGTATTTATGTTTAAGTGGATAAAAGCTAAATAAAAGATTATCATTTTTCAGGGAATTCTCAAAATTCTTAATCTAAAAGTAGTTTCTCTAAAGTTATTTCTGATCTAAAGTTGAATTTGCCTAGATGTAGATGTTTTGGTAATGGTCTTGCATACTAGGTAATTATAATAATTCAAATAATTTAGTTAATTAAAATAATTTGGCAAATTTTGAAAGGGCGCAAATATTTCAATATTTTGTACAGAAAAAAATGACTTATAATACGTAACACTCTGGGGTAAAATAGAAATGTTTCTTAGACTGAACATCTGGATTCTACCACTATTTCTGATTTAAAGAGTGAATTTATCTAGACAATATAGTTTTGGGCAATGATTTTACATACTAGGTAATACAAATTATTAAAATATTTTATTTAATCAATAAATTACAAATATTTCAATGTTGTGTTTAAAAAATAAAACGATATGTAATAGGTAACACTCTGGAGTAAAATAGAACTGCTTATAAGACTGATCATCTGGATTCTCACCACTATTTCTGATTTAAAGAGTGAATTTGTCTAGACAGTATATGTTTGGATAATATTTTTACATACTAGGTAATAAGAATTATTAAAGTATTTTAATTAAACAATAAATTACAAATTTTTAAAAAGAACAAATATTTCAATGTGTTGTATAGAAAATAAAACGATATGTAATGGGTAAAACTCTGGAGTAAAGCAGAAATGCTTATAAGACATCATCGGAACTGTCACCACTATTTCTGATTTAAAGAGTGAATTTGTCTAGACAGTATATGTTTGGATAATATTTTTACATACTAGGTAATAAGAATTATTAAAGTATTTTAATTAAACAATAAATTACAAATTTTTAAAAAGAACAAATATTTCAATGTGTTGTATAGAAAATAAAACGATATGTAATGGGTAAAACTCTGGAGTAAAGCAGAACTGCTTGTAAGACATCATCGGAACTGTCACCACTATTTCTGATTTAAAGAGTGAATTTGTCTAGACAGTATATGTTTGGATAATAGTTTTACATACTAGGTAATAAGAATTATTAAAGTATTTTAATTAAACAATAAATTACAAATTTTTAAAAAGAACAAATATTTCAATGTGTTGTATAGAAAATAAAACGATATGTAATGGGTAAAACTCTGGAGTAAAGCAGAACTGCTTATAAGACATCATCGGAACTGTCACCACTATTTCTGATTTAAAGAGTGAATTTGTCTAGACAGTATATGTTTGGATAATAGTTTTACATACTAGGTAATAAGAATTATTAAAGTATTTTAATTAAACAATAAATTACAAATTTTTAAAAAGAACAAATATTTCAATGTGTTGTATAGAAAATAAAACGATATGTAATGGGTAAAACTCTGGAGTAAAGCAGAACTGCTTATAAGACATCATCGGAACTGTCACCACTATTTCTGATTTAAAGAGTGAATTTGTCTAGACAGTATATGTTTGGACAATGGTTTTACATCCTAGGTAATA
>CM063505.1:36437358-36459858 GCA_032207245.1 Pardosa pseudoannulata
TATATATATATATATATATATATATATATATATATACATACACATATATATATATACATATATATATATATTAGAGAGAGATTGTCTAGAATTTAGACAATTCATTCATCTGAAATACTGAAAAACTTCTTTTTCTTCTTGTTTTAAAGCAACATGTAAATTTTTTGCTACAATAGGACTAATTGGACCTGAACATACTGCTTAAAGCCGATTCCGAACGGCTAGCAACATCTATTCCAGCAGCGGGATTTGAATTCGCTAATTTTCGTAGCACTTTCATTTGATAGTAAATGCCGCACCGATTGAGCCAATCACTGTTTCTGAAATAAAATATAAGTAAATAAAGGATAATTAACAAACTTTATTTGTATAATTGTAAGGTTTGAAATATTTTTCATTCCCTTCGATTTTTATTTTATGCTGTTGAATATTTTAATTTTAGAGGTGAAAAGGGGAGGGCGTGAGAACTATTTTTCAAATTATTTCGTAATAGCTATGTTTAATTCTTCACATCTTTGCAGAAAAAACAGTTTTTTTTCTTTTCCTCTGATATTCTTAAAGTTGAAATCATAAGCTATTAAAAAAAAACTTTTTGTGTGCTTCCTTATAGTTTAAAAACAGATAAAAAAAAATAGTTGAAATGATTTCGCAAGAGAGACAGTGGTCAGACAAGCGTTTCATCAAACATCGAAAAAAAAAAGTGTTTTGATATTTCAAATTTCATTTCCTGCTTTTCTCTGTATGTCTCACGGCGTAAACATATTCAAGCGTTCATAAAGAAACAAAATGAAGACATTTCATTTATCCGTAATCAAACTTCCTGCATAGCACAAGTTGGTAATGCAGCGCGTTTCAGATGTGAATATCGGCCTTCGGGATAGCACAATGCATAATAACCATAATGAGAACATATTTTGTAGACTGATCGATAAAAATAGTTAAGTTATTTATTTTAATGTGCATTAAACTTGGATTTGTATTTTTCAATCATTTATATCTGAAATTTTATATTTTCAGACATTTTTCCTTTGCATCAATTTACCGAAACAATCTTACGCGTGAATACCTAGATAACTACTAGAGCAGTAATTCCATTACATCGTTGATTGGAATTAACTGGTGAATCACATATCTCATTAAGTTTATGCATACTATAACTAATTCTATGTAATCTAATTTTATGTTATTTTATTACACAATTGCATTTTTATTTTGTAGATAGCTACATGCATGAACAGTCTTTCATGTTGTATAAATATACACATTTCGAAGTACAATTTTGTAGTTTAATCATCGTGTTTACTCGTGTATAACACAAACCTTTTTTTCCGATTATTTAGTGCAAAACTTCAAAGTCAACTGTATTCACGAAATAAATTTTTACTGCTTCCTTTAATCACTTGATATGCATATAAATAAGGACCATGGAGAAGATTAAAAAGTAAAAATCTAATTGAATAGAAGTATTGTTGTATTTATATTATTCCACTTCTTTTATACGACAATGCTAGAAACACTACTTATTAACTTTGAACGCCGAACTTTCTACTTGAATCACTCATTTTCTGTAGCACATTGACTTCGAAGTCCAGAGGGGGGAACTTATTGAATAGAAGTATTGTTGTTTCTTTTCGACAATGCTAGTCTTAACTTGAAGGACTTGAATCACTCATTTTCTGTAGTACATGACTTCGACAAAACACCACCCTATGACAAAACACCACCCTATGCGAAGGTGACGCCGGAGAGAAGCTTGTTCAACTCCTCTTCGCTCCTGATGGCGAGCTGAAGATGTCTAGGGATGATCCTAGTCATCTTGTTGTCTCTGGCAGATTTACCTGCCAACTCGAGTGCTTCAGTGGCCAAATATTCGAGAACGGAGGCGAGATAGACGGGAGTTCCAGCACTGACTCGTTCGGCATAGTTTTCCTTCCTCAAAAGCCTGTGGATATGACCGACGGGAAATTAAAGCTCGGCTCTGCTAGAGAGAGTTAAAGTATATCTAGAGCTCTTATTCATCCAAAGGCCCTACCCCACGAAGTTTATCGCTTGACTGCTTCGCCCTGCAGTCGGGGGAAAGAAAGTACTCTACGTAAATTTTGAGTTAAAAGCCAAGATGGAGCTCCTCCCCACATTAGCCTTCCTGTTAAGAACGTTCTTAAAAATGACTTTACAGGAGAACGCGTCATCATCCGCCACTTTTTTAATGTGTGGCCACCTCGATCCTCAGACCTCAACCCAAAGCGACTTTTGACTTTGGGAGAATTTAAAATATCTAGTCAGCCTTGATAAACCAACAACTGCACTTAATCATCACGATATGTTCTCAGCATTTCCCCGGACAGTCAGCGGTTAACTGAAGAACAGGCTATCTTACAATTTCAAATGGTAGTTGAAAATGATAGCCGTCATGTGTAACATGTCTTGTAATATTTCTTATAACTAGAGTAAATATTGGCTAAATGTATAATTAAAAAAATGGGCGAAACTTTGAAATAACTCTTTTATTTGGTCAAATTCCCCTCCCTTTATTATGCCCTAAAGAATCTATCACAACTCTTTGAACAATAATTTTGACTGCAGACAACTCCAAAGTAGGGAAGTTATATATGGACATGCTATATATCTACTTATATAAGTACACGAAATTTTATGAAATAATTAAGAATAGTTAAGATACGGTGCGTAAGAACCAAAAAATATGAATGAGAAAAAGAAATTTAAAGTACGTATGAATGTGATAGATGACGAAAAAAATTTAATTCGATATAACGGTCGTTTCATTTGACATATGGCAAATGTAATGTCATCAAAATGTGCAGAGATGTTTGCAGTATGATATATAGATAATCAAAAGTTTTGAAAATTTAATAGTCCTGAACCTTTTAAGATAAGATTCGAAAAATACATTTTCATTAACAAAACCTATAAAAGTAAATGAAATGCAATATTTCTTCTGCGCAGATGAATAGAAAAAGTTACAGATTTAGATATTAAATAAATGTTTTAAGACTTTTAAAAGCACATATGACTTTTTGCATTAATTTGGGATTAGAAAAATTTCCTTTATTTAAAGAGAGTTAAAGATGCTTAGTAAGTTCTTTAGCTTAACTTTTAAAATTAAATTTTGGAATAAGAAAAACGAGATTTCCTATTCAGTCTATATAAAACCCATTCGATTTTGAGATTTAAGATTGTATACTTTTCATTATTGTACTAGTTATTAATACGTGTACCACAGATGAGCAAATGCGACTTTTTATAGAATTTTGTGCTTTGTTTTATACAAGAAAAAAATAAAGCGAAAGTTACATCTCGAGTATAACTCGTACGTAATATTTAACATACAATTGATTTTTCAGATTGTGAACTAATTAGTACAAGGATCCAATGAATCAGGTTCCAATGCTTTTTTCGTGTCATACTACAGATGACTCCATTCTGAACGAAATGTTTCACACTTGTTATCGGTTTTCTAAGGTCGTTTGGGAGGTTTAGACTATAAAATGACCGAGGGGAAGGGGCTTAAATTGAAGATATCGCCCTCTCCTGCCCTTTTAAAGGGGTGTTATACAAGAATTGTATATTTTACTCTTTTTTGTTCTATAAGAAAGAGTGTTTTGGTACATCGGGCGAGTAGAAGGACAAATTTAGTTATACAGTAGAACCTCGATTAACCGAGGTTTCTGTTAACGGAGTCAATAACGAAGTCTAATTTTTTTTTCTCCTTTCCAGAATGAGCTTGGAAAAATTATACACATTTTAGTTCGTTGTCCGTGTTACAGGCACTTCTTCCCTGCGACATGATTGCCCAGGCATGGCAATTAGTGAATTCAGCTACAATTCGTAAATCATTCAACAAAATAATTGTTGAAAAGAGGAGACAGGGTAAATCCCATCAGACGGAAAACACACCTACAGGGAACTTCTCGAGATCAATGGAATTGAAGGATGTGAGGAAGTTTTGGAAGAGAACATTTGAGAGTGGCTGAACGTTGAGTATCAACATAAAAATTTTGAAATTCTCAATGACGAAGAAATCATACAAGCCGTTAATCCTTCTCATGGACATTAATGACACAGAAAATGAAGATGAGGACTTTAAGGATTTTACGACTATAAGTCATAGGGAAAGTGTTCAAGCATTGACTACTGCCCTAAAATATTTGGAGTAAAGAAACGATGCTACATCGATGGATCTCCCGTTGCTCAAAAATTGGAGAGATAGGGCTACTCATGATAGAAATTCTGAACTTTTGCAACGAAAGGTAACAGACATTTTTAAAAGAATGAAAATTTAACATATTAATGTATATTAAATATTAAAAATACAATATTTTCTTCAGATTTGTATTATTTTTAAAAATGCGTCTTTCGATATTTAACTAAGTATAGTTAAAAAAAAATCCATTTTACTTTTTAAAATTTACTACTAGAGTTGATTTCCTTTTTAAATCTTTTTAGCTATGAAACATAAGTTCATATATGTTTATTTTTATCATTTAAAGAACGTTCTATTGTTTTTTACTTTAAAAGTTAGTTAAATTCGCAAGAACGGAAGGTTTTTATACAGGTTTTCTATTAACCGAGATTTCCGATATCCGAGGTACTAGCGGTCCCATTTAGCTCAGATAATCGAGGTTCTACTGTACTGCAGTGTTTAAGTTGCAAGTAATGCAATATTTAACAAAACGTTGGAATTGTGCTTCCAACTACTTTCAAAGTTAGTTATAGTGTTACTAGCACTCTTGTAAAAGAAATGCAAGAGGAATGCAGGGCCGTAACTAGGTCCTTCGACACCCGTGGGAAAAAAAAAAAAAAAAAAAAAAAACTGGTCTGCGCCCCAAATGTAGTGACAAAATATATTTTGGTATATAAAATATATATTGATATTTTTTTATCTATCATATACCCAAAATGAACTCACAAAATATTTTGATTCTTAAACTGTTCCCAGTATATTAATTTTTAATTTTTTCTTCTATTTTTAACTTATTAATACATTAAAATATTTTTGAACACTCTGAGGAGTTTATTTTGCTAATAAACTGAACAGTTTATTTAAGGGGAATACTTTTTATTTAATCGTTGAATTTTCATAAAAAAATGAATACCTAAATTAAAATTTTTAAATTTAATTCTAAATTTAGTACAACAAACGTACAACAAAAAATCTCCAGTTACATCGTTTGGACGTGGTAGAACTATACTCAGCTATTAACAGTCTTTTTTCTCTTCCTTGGTTCAGTTTTGAGCATTATGGCCTACCGTTTTGCTACAGGAAGATTAATGAGATTGAATTAGTTGGTTGAAGCGCTACAGTCTACTTGTTTGCTACACGAGGGCTAACGAAATTTGGTTCGTTGATTGGAGCGCTACGGCAGGGCCGTAACTAGATCCTTTAGCACCCGTGGCATTAAACTGGTCTGCGCCTCTGCCACCAAATCACCAAATATAGTGATAAAATACATAAACATGTTATATATATATATATATATATATATATATATATATATATGTGTGTGTGTGTGTGTGTGTGTGTGTGTGTGTGTGTGTATTATATAATCAGAATGAACTCACAAAATATTTTGTTAGTTCTTAAAATGTTCATAGTATATTAATTTAATATTTTTTTTCTATTTTTCCTTATTAATACTTTAAAATATTTTTGAATAGTTTGGGGATATTATTTTGCTGATAAACCGAATAGTTTATTTGAAGGGATTATTTTTTATTTAAACGTTGAATTTTCATTAAAACTTGGCAAATTTTTAAATATAAATTTAGTGTTAATAACTTTATTAAATTCAAAATTTAAAATAAATACCCGGATTTAAATTAAGGCATATTAGGTGTGTTTGGTAAACATTTTCTAAGGATCTATAAGAAGTTTAATCTTTAGGAGCATTTAAAAAAAATAAGAAAATTCATAAAAAATAATTTTTAAACACATTGCATTTTATATTAAAAAAAAGAATTATTTTTCAACTTTTCCTTACTTCTACTCGGGTATGAATCATCCTCTTTCGGACCCCATTTTCATCACGGTGCGACGCCCCTATGACTGATGCATCCATGGCAAATGCCACCTTTGCCACAGGAATGAAATGTAGATGCAGTTAAGCTTCTGTTGAATTGGATATTTATCCTTTTATTTATTTCCTTAAATAATTGCTTCATTAAAGGTATATTGTGATATTATTATTATTATTATTAAGAGACGGTGGATATAACAAAGCATTTTTGTTAATTATTGGCATACAGTTATGAAACTTGGTACATTTATGCATTGAATTGTAACTAAATACAAATACACATTGAAATTTTATTAATCAGAAAATTTAATTCAATTCTTTAAAAAAAATTTTTTTTAAGAAATTTCTCTGAAAAGTCAAAATTTTTGTGGTGATACAATGAACAGACAGAAATATGTCGTATAAATTAGTTACTGGAAATTATTTTTCAACTTTTCCATATTAAGGATTTATGTAAATTATTAACTTAACAGTTATGAAACTTTGTGGGCTTATAAATTGAAATATAACTAAATGAAGATTATTAAATATTTTAAAATTAGATAATTAAAAATACTTTTGGTATTATATTGGGTATAATTAGATAATTAAAAATGCTTGGGTATTATCTTTTCTATTTATAAAATAAATAGAAAAGATAATACCCAAATATGTTCAACAAATATATTTGTAAGTAATACTTAGATAAATTTAGGAAAATAATTCAAAATTAAACCGCAGGAAACAATTTAATCATTAACAAAATTTTGTCACTCGATTTTTTTAAAATTATCTAATTTAAAAATATTTAATGACCTTCATTTAGTTATATTTTAATTTATAAGCACACAAAGTTTCATAACTCTTAAGTTAATAATTTACATAAATCCTTTGTTACTTTCACCCTCCCCTAAACCAATGAAAGCACATAATTTGAAAAGCAGTTTGATTAAGGCTAACGACTCAATTTGACAAATTTGTTTTCTTTCTACGAGTATGGGAGGAGAATACAAACCGGTATTACCCAAATCGGTGGTTTTTAATTACGATTTCAGTTACAGAAAACTTATTGTGAGCAGAGAATAACAGAAGGATAGAAAACAAGGTTTAAACGGAATGATTCAATTGAAAGTGAATGCGAATGAGGTTTCGAGGTCCTGCGCAGGGCGTGGGTGATCCGCTGCGAAATATTCGAATGTTTGGGAGTTCATCCTAGAATATAGAACACTGAAATGATTTACTGAGGTGTAGCAGTACCGAAAATTACAACCTTTTTAGAATAGTAGTGACAAGGGCAGGGCCCGAACTTGAAGGTTTGGTTTGGGAGAGCTACGGTCTACTTTTTGCAACACGAGGGATAATGAGACCGGGACCTACTGCTTAAAACCGATTCCGAAAGGCTACGAACATCCATGCGGAAGTGGGATTCGAACCCACGAACTCCTGTTCCGAAGGCCAGCACCCTAACCATTCGGCAATCGTTCGGCCCGAACTTGGAGTTTTTTGCCATGGGCGCATAAATAGTAGGGATGCCATACACAAAATGCTTGCTAAAGGAATTTCGTGGTGAAAAAAGGATCCAAATGAGGACAATTCTCCCCCGCATAGAAACAAGGAAGAGTTGAAAAATAATTTCCAATATTCTGGTTAAAGAGTAAGGTTTTAAAAACAAAAAGTTAAAATTACTTTTGAAGAAAGTTATGTGGAAATTTATATTTATGTATATCAGAATACATTTCAATAATCCTAAAATTTAGAAAGTGTATGAAGAAGTCAAAAAGTATTTATTCGTCAGCTAGAACTAGAGAATGTATATCGAAATTTTTATTTATGTATATCAGAATACATTTCAATAATCCTAAAATTTGGAAAGTGTATGAAGAAGTCAAAAATTATTTATTCATCAGCTAGAGCTAGAGAATATATATTTGTGGAAAATTATATTTATGGAAATTATATTCGTGGAAATTTATATTTATGTATATCAGAATACATTTCAATAATCCTAAAATTTGGAAAGTGTTTGAAGAAGTCAAAAATTATTTATTCATCAGCTAGAGCTAGAGAATATATATCGAAATTTATATTTATGTATATCAGAATACATTTCAATAATCCTAAAATTTGGAAAGTGTATGAAGAAGTCAAAAAGTATTTATTCATCAGCTAGAACAAGAGAATATATATCGAAATTTAGCAACTGCATTCAGAATCTTTCTATGCCTTCTTGTAACAGCGATTTCATGTAGGTCTTTTTTCCGGAAGCTGAAAAGTATAAGATCATACCTTAAGATCCTCTTTGGAACAGAAACGACTAGGTAATTTGCCTATACTGTCAACACCTCCTAGAGACACAGTATCAACACCTCCTAGAGTCTCTAGGAGGTGTTGATACTGTGCACTGATAAAGAAACCGCAAGCAGCGCGAATAAAGATGAAGTAATTACTTATTACTGTGAATATGAGCTACATTTTTTTTAAACTTAATTCAAGGCACTGAATTGAATGGCTTCTTTACATCAGTGGTTTTCAACCTTTTTTAAGCTTCCGCTCTTCTGTAGGGCCGAAATGTGTTCAACGTCCCCTTTGTAAAAATCCATTACTTTAAAGTATAGGATTGAGAAGTAATCAATTACTCAAGAGGTAAAATGTTTAAGTAATTTTCCTCAATAGAGTTACACACCAAATTTTTGTTACTGAGTGTCGTTCAAGGAACGATCAAATACTGTCGGTCTCATTAGCCCTCGTGCGCAAAACAGTAGACAGTAGCACTCTAAACCAAACCAAACGAATACTGTTGATTAAATATATTTTTCTGAATATCGCCTCAATTTCACACGAGATCATAGGGGAGGAAAATTACTGGTTCTGGTACCGCCGTCTAAGTTGGTTTTATTACTGGTAAAAATCTTGTAAATAAGATAATAAATGTAATAAATTTATTTGGTATTTTTAAAATTAAGCTTGAAAATCAAAACCTGCTGACATTGCTCTAGTACCTCCCAAAACAAGTTCACTGCTCATCAGCACAGTCACACCTCCCCATTTGAAAATCAGTGGTTCAATGATTTAATATAACAAAACATAAATAATAAATAAGCATAAGAATTTTTCGGGTTGGACCCCTGTTACCTTCAGGACGACAATGCCAGTTGTCCTGTTTCGAGGTTAACCAAGGCTCGGTATGGTGACAATGGAGTTCATCGAATGGACTGACCTGCTCAAAGCCCAGACCTGAACCGTATCGAGAACCTCTGGGACGCGTTGGATTGCCGAATTAAGGGGTACACTACCCTTCCAAAATCGGTGATGGAACTTGTATGTCTACTCCAAGCCGAGTGGAAGACAATATCACTAGCTGTAATACAAAGACTTGTGGAAAGTATGGCCCGGAGGGTTCTCGCTATAATTGCCTCTCGTGGAGGCTCTACCAGCTATTGATTTTGATTAAAGTTAGTTTTTCTTTTCTATCACAGGAGTCCAAATACTTATTGGTAGACAGGCAAGTATGTGACCAAATACTTATTGGTAGACAAGCAAGTATGTGATTCCTTGCTTTTGCATTTAATATTTTATAGTTGATTTATGTTACATGTATAAAATTTATATTTTGGCTTGGTTTTGGAGCGCTACGGTCTACTTTTTGCAACACGAGGGCTAATGAGACCTGGACCTACTGCTTAAAGCCGATTCCGAACGGCTACGAACATCCATGCCACTGTGGGATTCGAACCCACGAACTCCGGTTCCGAAGGCCAGCACCCTAACCATTCGACCATCGTTCGGCCATAAAATTTATATATTTAACACTAGAATGCCCAAAACATTTCTGCCTGTTCTGTCAAGAATGTCCACTTCTGTATGTGTGTGTATATAAAAAAACATGGAAGTCGTGCAGTAGATTCTTTTTTTAATAGTCATGAAGTGAGAATCTTGCGCTTTGTTTTGCAACATTCACCAATAAACAGTGTTTTTAAGTTATTAAATATACTTAAACAAATTAAACCTTAATCATAAACAAAGAAGCTTAATTTTTTTAACGAAGTTAACATTTTTATCTTTTCAAAATCCCTCTGTGAAAAATTCTGTCGAAGAAAAAAATCCATTCTATTTACGGTGTTTCTTGCTTAAAATTTTACATTCTTACTCCATTAAAATAACCGACGGTTTTTAAATTGAAGAATACCAATGAACGACCTGTGCTCTTTCATGAATTTTCTTTTAAAACCTGCGCATCTCTGTACCAAATATACAATATTTTCCAAACCGAAAAACGCGAAGGGGAATAATATCAAATGCTTCGTCTAGACAAGCTATTTTTTTCATTTCTTTCCATCATATTAAGAAACAAGGTTTGATTTTGTTTGTTTATCCAGTCTTTTGACATGTCTTTTTAGCCTTTTACATAATCTTCATACGTATTACAAGAGGTGATATTTCATTCGCTTGCAAAATAAAATCATTACTCAGATAGGCGTTTTGGTCGAAATGTTACTTTTCTTATATTCTTCTCTTTATTATTACGTCGAATTAATTTATCTTTATATCAGGGGTGGCCAACCAGCGGCTCGCGAGCCACATGCGGCTCTTTGAAGGATTATTTATGGCTCTCGATAAATATACTTGAGTTCCCTTTTCATTTTTTTGTTATTATATTTTTAAAAATTATTACCTGATGGAGTTCCGGCAATGCTGTGTGTATATATATATATATATATATATATATATATATATATATATATATATATATATATATATATATATATATATATATATATAAAACTGTCTTATTGGGCTTTTTAGAGATGATTCTTAAATTCCACAATTCATACGGATTCACTGCATAATTCACCAAGAACATCTCGTTACAAAGAATTCAAAATATCCTGATGTTATGAACGATGGCCGATTGGTTAGGGTGCTGGCCTTCGGTACCGGAGTTCGTGGGTTCGAATCCCACTGTGGCATGGATGTTCGTAGCCGTTCGGAATCGGCTTTAAGCTGTAAGTCCCGGTCTCATTAGCCCTCGTGTTGCAAAAAGTAGACCGTAGCACTCCAAACCAAACCAAATTCTGATGTTATGAAAATAGTATAACACATTGTAAATTACATTCACACCAATGAAAAAATCGTCGACAATTCAAAAGTTTCCATGAAAAATTAAAGGACGAAGAACTTTCAAATGACATTCAATAAATATAGTTTCTGTAAAAATATGTTATTACCTTTTTGCATACCTTTTAAATACGTATTTAATTGCGGCTCGCGAAAAATTTCCGATATTGAAAAATGGCTCGGACTATCAAGAAGCTTGGCCACCCCTGCTTTATATCATCATCTAAAACCAAATGCAACTTTTTGTAACACTTGGATAGATTTGCTGTTGTGAACTCTGTTAATATGCGGCAATAAATAAATACACAAAAAAATAAATAAATAACGCAATAAACTGTTATACTCCATTCAATCTTTAACTTCATTTTGCGTCCTAACTCAGTGAAATGTATTCGAATTAAGGACAGAAAACTCGAGTAAAAAACATGTACTTCGCCAGGGAAAACTCACACGTGCACCGTAAAGAGTCTTGTTGCTGTTACTATTGTCTGATCATCAAATATTTTATGAATCGGAGGCTTAGAGTACTTCCCTTCCCTTCCTTACCTACTAGTGTATGGTGTACTTTGAGCACTACGCGCGTAGCACGTTTGGTAAAATTAAAATGACTTACTTTTATCATCCGGATATTCAAGATTATTTCGTCTCGAATGCTGAAGATCTCACAATTATATCTTGTGTTTCTATGTCTACTGAATCTACAAAACAATAAACAGATTCAAAATTAAATTTAAATCTAGAATAATTCATTTTTAAATCCTGTGTCTATTATTTTTTTTTCTGCGTGCAAAATTCTACATCATTACACACACACCCGTGTATATATATATATATATATATATATATATATATATATATATATATATATATATATATATATATATATATATATATATATATATATATATATATATATATCGCAAATGTCGGTAAATAGAAACTGTATTTTCTAAAGTGAAAATTTTTTTAACTATGAGCACTAAATAATGAAAAATGCATATTTAAAAATAACACAAATCTAAAAAAATGATTATTTAAATTTAATACACATTAATTTGTTAAATGTACATTTTTATTTAAGAAAATGTGTTACCTTTCGTGGTTAAAGTCGAGAATTTCTATCAATGGCTGCCCGATCACGCCAATTTTTAAACTACAAAAGATATATCGGCTCACATTGCTCTTTTTTTATCTAAATATTTACTGGCAGTTAGGTCTTGAACACCTTCAGTATAACTTATAGTACTTGAATCCTCAAAGTCTTGGTCCTCATTTTCAGCATCATTAATGCCCGATGAGGGATTAACGGCTTGTATAATTTCGTTATCATCAAGCATTTGAAAACTTCGATGTTGGTTTTCAAGGTCTTGTTATTTTAATTTACTTCTCTATTTGCAAAACAGTTTCCTTAGGGCTAGACTTTAATAGATATAAAACTTTTACGAAAATATTGATCTCCGTATTTAATAACATTGTATATATGTACATTATATAACTATTATATTATTATTTTTTATTATTATAATTATTATTAAATATTCAGAAAAAAAAATTCAACTCTGTGAACAGAAACTTCGGTTAATCGAAGATCGAATATTCGAGGTTCTAATATATATATATATATATATATATATATATATATATATATATATATATATATATATATATATATATATATATATATATATATATATATGTATATGTATATATATATATATATATATATATATATATATATATATATATATGGGTGTGTATGTGTGCACATTTGCGTATGTGTATATATAAGTGTATGTATGTGTATATATAAATGAGCATATTCCTTTTGCCCACTCTTGAACGAAGTAGTACAACTCCAGAGTAGCACAGTCCATCGCGAAGTCATCCGTTCGACTTCCTGTTTTGGCAACAGTTGTTTTTGGGAAAGAATGTGTAGAGAGTTCCGAGTTTTGAGTGATGTGTGTGGGAGAGAGGAATAATATGATGAATCGAACCATAATTAACCAAGTTTATCCCTATACCCCTCTGTATATAATTCCCTTAAATGTTAATTAAAGTAGTGTTCATATTTAGAGTTTGTGTCCTGAGTCTCTCTCCTTCACATATATATACATAGATAGTGGTGTGTGTATGTAAATGTGTGATTAAAAATTTATGTGAATGGAACATTTCTTAGATGAATAGTGATAGTAAGAATTAGCAATATCGATTTGAGCCTTTCGGCGAATAAGATATCCATTGAAAAACAGTAAGAGGAAGTGGTAAAGACAAGACTTTCTAGTGTCAAGGAGATAGCTTAATTGTAAAAGTATGCATATTCAGATAAGGATATTAGTGATTTATGACCCTGGCTTGACAGGAGGTTGTTTTTGTGAGATTTAAACGCGAAAGAGAACAGTTGCATGAATTTTTCTGAGAGATAAATTTGTTGTAAAGTTCTAATTAGAAAATCAGTGAAAAAGCAAAATTAACAATAATGAAAATATGTTTCTTTCGTCTACCGAACCGTTACATGTACATTTCATCACCTGTTACAATGATGCGGCGGCGACCATCATTTAGCAATTTAAGTTTCTTTACTGATTCTAACACGCTCCCCTTTTTGGTGCTCAGTTAGATTATGGAGAACCCAACGGCAAACTACTTTCTTCATATGTAATTCATTAATAATTTTGTGTATGGCTGCGTACTCAATATTGAGTTCCTACTGTACAATTTTATAGTTACAGCGATTATCATCCATTAACATTTTTCGTATGTCAGACACATTATACGGGATGACTGCCGACGGCGGCCTTCCTGTGTGTTCTTCATCCTGAAGAAAATTGCGAACTCTGCTGAATTCTTTAAACCATCTGAATACAGTAGCATTAGCTGGAGATTCATCACCAAATTCCAATTGCAACCAAGATCAAGAAGACAGCATTCTTCAAGAACCAATCAATAATGCTCTCAACAAGCATTCTTCTTGATTTAATCCTGCTTTAAAATCGTAGAAAATCATAGCGCGAAAATGTTCTAGCTCAACTCCATTTGCTCTTCTGTTTAAAATTTATTCTACGCTAAACAAGTTGAAGTAATTCAATAAAAAAAATCGTCTACTGTGATAAAATACTTTGTATTTTAAAATTAAACCGTTATTTTTGTTTTGTAAATTCTTGTCTGATCGTATCTCAAAAATTTCAGAGTAACCCTCTTAAATGCGTCTTTATGATAGATATATGAGTTTTACATGCATAAAAGATGTGAATAAATGGTAAAGTTCGTTAAAAAATTATATTAATGTATTTAGAGATATTTTAAATGCCCCACAATAAGAATTCCGACACCAAACACCGTTTTTTGTTTTTTCAAAGACTTTTTGAAATAGAATGTTCGATCTTTAGTAATAATTTTGACATTTAGAAATAACTGCTCGTTGATTGCATCATTAAAACGAGTAGACGATGGGAAAATTTTCCTTTTTTTTCAACCCACCCGCTTCTTTCAGAAAGGAGATTATTTTTTATTGATTTTCACAGATATAAGCAGAAGGTTAAAGATACTCGTCTCTTCCAAAATGAAACTTTTCTCATTATCTTCTCTATTTGTACTTTCTGTAATGGCGTATAAGTGGTCCACCTAACGTCCTTTGCACGCCACTACAGATGTTCAGCGATCGCTTAGAGGAAATATATAAAAAGAAAATGCAAGGACGTGTAACGCACAAGATCTTTTAGCAAAGCAAACTCTTTATTACGTGTATAAGTGATTCATAATTTTTCATTTTCTTTTCATAGGATGAAACGTAAATGCTCAAACTTGTCACATTGTTATTGCTGCCTTTAGAGGGAATGCTGAAGTAATTTTCTAACAATGAGTAGATTTTTCCCAAAATTGTACGCAAACCAGATTGAAGTACAAGGACGTGTGTTATAAGGGAAAGGTGAGGGGGGTTCCAGGGAATTACCCTTCCTGAAAAATTTTCAATGTATGCATTGCAAGATTTTTTTAACTTAATAAAATTTGTGTACATTACTAGTTTCCTGTATAAGAGTTGAAATATCATTTTCAACCATTGCAGTAGAACTGGTCACAAAAGTGTTACAAATTTAGCATAACTTTCGTTAGATACAGGCATTATTATAAATGCAGTTTAAGGTTTCAAGAAGCTGGCATTAACAACTAGAAGAATTAATATACGACTATAAACCGGTATTTTATAAATTGCTAATTATGCCATACTGTTTTCGAATTTTGCTTTTGTGCAATATGTATAATTTTGTAAAAAACAATAAATTAAATAAAATAAAAAAAAATTAAATTAAATTAAAAAAAAAAAAAAATTATGTCATAATTCTTTTTTTTAGTATTTATTTTATTCAATTCCTATTATTAGTTCACACTCTTCTTATATATATATATATATATATATATATATATATATATATATATATATATATATATATATATATATATATATATTTATATTTCGTGTTCAAAATTTCAATCGTTAATAAAATACTTTTTATTCATTCACTCATTTTCAAATATTTGGTGTGGTGATGCAGTGTCGATATTTTACTACAGGAAAAATAGATCTTAAAATTATATACATTTAATCTCACATTATTTACAAGAACTAATACAATGCGTTAGCACAGCAAACAGCATCGCTCACTTTCCGATTACAATCTGGAATTATCTTTCATATTGCCAGATGCAACAGATATATTTTACATTTCAATAAATGAGTGGCTTGACGCTAGCTCCGCCACAAATATATATTTTTTAAGCTTGTAGTTAATGCATGATGTATGTGTAATGTGATGTATGTTAATGCAGTTTTTTTTCAAATATTAATTCATTAATTAAATTTAATTAATTTTCATCAGTCGGTGTGAACTTTGGCAATAGTGATGTTCACAGAATCGAGCCAATATCAGCTCAGTTCCCCGCTAAACGCATCTAAGGCAGTGCTCCGCAACCTATTCTCACCTATGACGCACCAAAATTCTTTCTAGAATTCCGCGGCACACCAAAAGCTAGAGTATATAGATATTAATTAATACACAAATTTTACAATAAATGTTTGTTTTTTATTTGAAAAGCATACATACATAAAACTATTGTTCCATAAAACTAAAGTCATTTGGTGAGCTTTGGTGTTTACACAACACACTATACAGTTTTCAACTGTTCCCACCAACCAGGGAACACTTGAATAATTATTTAGTTATAATAATTATAAAAATAATTATTAATTAATTATTAATTATTATTAATTATTAATTTATTGAATAATTATTTAGTTATAATAATTATAATATTAAAAACAAGTTTTTATACAACGTTTTTAAATTTTGTGTGATTTTTTTTGTTTTTTAATGCCATTTCCTTTAGTTAATAATAGACATTAAAGTTCTGAAAAAAATTTATTTGCTTTTTAAAAAATAAGGGTTAAAAAAATAAAAAATAAACAATTTTGATTAGTTGATTTTAAAAAACTAGAAAAATATCTTTATAAAGCTATTATTTTTAATTAAAACTAGTTGAAACCTACATGGTCTATTTTTAAACTATAATTAAAAACTGTTTTGTATGTTATTGAGTTCCAAGTCTTAAAGGAAGGGCTTTAAAAACCATTTGCTGACACACATAAACACACACACACACACCAAGTGAAATATATAAAAACGTTGAAAAATAGACATTATTATGAAAAAAAATTGTCATTGTGTATTAAATACATGATGAAAAATTGTAAAATGTCAAATACAATGTATTTGATAGCGGCACAGCTGTATCTGGCTCATGACACACCAGTGTGCCGCGGCACACCGGTTGCGGAGCACCGATCTAAGGTACTGCTGAACGAAGAATGCTACCACTAATACTATCATGGGCATCAACTGTACATAAGATCCAAGGTAGTATTGTAGATTATGCAGTATTATATCTAGAACGAGAACTCTTACTAGGTCAAGCTTAAAGCATATGTCGCCTTGAGTCGTGTGAAATCATTAGATGGATTATTAATTGAAAAACTGGACTGCCCGAAACTCACTGGAAAGGTTCCTTGCAATAATAAAGCCTTACAAGAGATGGATAGAATGAGAAATTATAGACCACCATCAGCTTCATAAATTAGAAAAAAAAATAGAAAGCAAATAAATAGTAACAAACCAAAAATAATAGTCCAATACCATATATAGAAAGGAAAACGGAAAATTGCACGGAAATTCGCTTTCTATTTTGCCACTTAATATTGTAATTCTATCATACGTATATACATATTAATATTAATTGTAATTATTTAATAAAACGTAGCTAAAATAAAATTTTTCTTTGTTTACCTAATAGGAATTGACTTTAAAATTTTATTTTATATTTTGCTTGTTTTCCTAGTTATTCATAAAGTTACTTTATTTTAAGAAATTTAAATTTAATGTGCTGCCGTATTTACTAAGCAAATTGAAACGCGGTGAAAACTTAGAGCGTAAATTAAGACACAGTGTGGTTACAAATATGTTTTTGAAGATAAAAAGAAATCACGTATAGCGTTCATGATCCGCTTTAACATATTTTTATGCATAAATGCATAAAAATTTCTATGGATGGATGGATGGATAACTTATGTATGTATTTACAGGGACGTAACCAGGGTGGGTCAAAAATGGCACTAGCTACGGACTCATCAGTCTTAGGGGCACAGCACCATGAGGAAAATAAGGTCCGAAAGAGGGCGATTCGCCCCGAGTAGAAATAAGGAAAAGGTGAAAATGATTTATTCGTTCCATATAAAATCCAGTGTGTTTAAAAACTATTTTTTTAAGAATTTTCTTATTTTTAAAAAAATGCCGCTAGAGACTAACCTTGTTATAGATTCATACAAAAATATTTACCTAACACCTCTAATATGCTTTAATATAAATCCGCATATTCGTTTTAAATTTTAAATTTACTAAAGTTATTAAAACTAAATTTAAATTTAGAAATTTGACCCTTTTTTATGAAAATTCAACTTCTAGATAAAAAAAAAAAATACTCCCCTTAAATAATCTATTCATTTTATCAGCAAAATAATATCCTAAAAGTGTTCAAAAATATTTTTAACTATTAAAAAGGTAAAAATAGAAGAAAAGTTAAAATTAATATGCTAGGAACATTTTAAGAATTAACGAAATATTTTGAGTTCATTCTGAATATATGATATAGGAAAAAAAACCAAGATAATATATTTTTTCACCATATTTGATGGTAGGGGAGCAGACCAGTTTTTATTCCACGGGCGCTAAAGGGTCTAATTATGGCCTTGTGTATGTACTTTGTAGCATGTGCGTATGTAATATATTTTTTTTTTTTTATAAGATAGACAGCAGGGCCTGATTATCGCACGGGCACTTAGGGCACGTACCCTGGGCACGAAAATTTAGTCGAGTGCTTGAAACACATATTAAGTGAGGAAAAATTGCAAACATACACTACCATCGTTAAGTTTTAATATATTATTGTACGAGGTAATTGTGTTTCTCATGAACTATATTGTTTCCTATTTACTTTAATTTTACTGTTATTTACCTGATAATTAATTCCCTCAACAAACCTGGTGCTCTTTTTATCCTATGGGTTATAGCATATTTATAAGACAGATTATTAGCAACGTACCACTATAAACCATTAAATCATCTCATCAATTTAAATTATTTTTAATTCTATTATTATTTATTTTCTGCACCACAGAGCTTGTGAGTGTGACAAGGTAAAAATAAAAAAAGTGGGTCACTCTAGGTCTTTAAAAGTCCTTAATTTTTAGCATGGCTAAACAGAGGTAATAATGATTACGTAAAATAAAAATTTGGATTATTTGATTTTGAATATTACTTTAATGCTAATTTCTTAAATCTGTTTGCTAATTCAATGTTATAATTTTTATATGACTGGAAGTATGATAATAACTTGTCGCTATAAATTTGCATGGGGGTGGAGGGCACAAAAATTGGATTGTGCCCTGGGCACAAAAGTATCTTAGTCGGGCCCTGATAGACAGTTCATTACACTTTGGATTAAGACTTTTGGCCCTACCTGAAAAAAAAATTTTTGCTACGCAATTGTTGAAGTACGGACGAACGAGGGATGGATGGTTAGGGTGCTGATCTTCGGTACCGGAGTTCGTGGGTTCGAATCCCACTATCGCATGGATATTCGTAGCAGTTGGTCTCTGGGTCCGGAACCGTATATACGAGGGCTAATGAGCCCTCAAGTAGCAAAAAGTAGACCGTAGCGTTCCAGATCCAACCAAATGTTGAAGTATCACATTTTGAGATACATTTATGAAAGATTAAGGTACTGATTAAGTTTCCTCTACTGTTAGTCATCAAGTGATCGGCTATTGTAGCAAAATATTCTAATTTCATCAGAAGAAAAATAATAAAAGCAGTGTCATTGTTTCTGATTGAAGAAACTTTATATGTAGTTTATGAAAGAACTTTAAAAAGTGGGATTTCATTTCACTTAACTATCGTTTATTTCCATTGAACAACATTATTAATGCATTCAAAGATTAATAATTACAGCATTTCTCGAAGAAAAGACCCATATATATTCTTGAATGCTGAGTAGACAAACAAAAGAAGACGTATTTTTTGCATATACTTTAAACCAGAGTTTCTCAAATTGTGCTTTACAAAAAAAGTAGGATATGCATAAAAATTCAAAACATTTTTATGAAGCATATTTTAAAAAAGCTAAGAATATTTTTCACGAACAAAATGAAACAAAATGTTTGAATGTAATAACGATGATGTGACAATATAAAAGTAAAAATTTGTCACAAATGTAATAATACTAATAAATAACAAACAGTGAATCTGCAATATTTTCCCTATATTTATTTTCAGGTTTTCATTTTTATTTATTGATTTATTTTTCATGTGTGTGTTTTCTGTCTGCAGTGGAAAATTAGTGTAAGGAAAAAGTTAAATAAAGTGTAAAAACTAATCTCCTTCAAGTTGGAATGACGAAACTATCGTTAATGCTATATTGTTGTTGATGCAGTAAATAGATGTGAGATAAAATTTAGTGCTCCGCCTGGAATTGACTATTTCAAAGCTGCTGTTGAAAAAGTTTGAGAACTTCTTCTCTAAACACTTATGAGAATGACCTCACTGAAAGATCGCCGATACACCGCTAACAGAATATTTTCTAAATGCGTTGCATCTCCATGGGCTCATTCAAGTAATTTCAAATCACACGTCAATACGTAAGTGATAGTACATGTGTGCACTCTTTCTTCAATGGGAGAGGAAATACTAAAATGAATCTGTTGCTTAATTATGCCTTATCACACATGTTCTAAAACGTGTGATAAGGCATTAAGTAAGGATTTTGTCAGTTATTGTAATTAAAAGTGTTCGTACAACAAAGTGAAAACTATTGAAAATTTCAGGGTCGTAACTAGGGCGTGGCAAAGGTGGCATCTGCCACGGGCACAACAGTCTTAGGGGCGCCGCAGCATGAAGAAAATGGGGTCCGAAAGAGAACGATTTGCCCTGAGTAGAAATAAGGAAAAGTTGAATTACGTTTATGTTTTTATTACAAAACCCAATGTATTTATAAATGTTTTTTAATGAATTTTCTTATTTTTTAAAATGCTTTTATTATTTTTATAATGTTTTATTACTAAACTTGTTATACATTCTTACAACATGTTTACTAAACACTCCTAATATGCCTTAATACAAATCCGAGTATTCGTTTTAAATTTTAAAGTTATTAAAACTGTATTTGAATTTAGAAATTCAACAATTTTCTATGAAAATTCAAAGTTTAAATAAAAAAATATTTCCCTCAAAAAAAATTTTTTTTTCAGTTTATTAGCAAAATAATACCTACAAAGAGTTTAAAAAATATTTTAAGTATTAATAAGGTAAAAATAGAAGAAAAATTAAAAATTAATGTACTAGGAACATTTTAAGAATTAACAAAATATTTTGCGAGTTTATTCTGAATATATGATAGAAAAAAAAAATCATGTTTATATATTTTCTCATGATTGATAGGGGCGGAGACTAGTTTTTTGCCACGGGCTCTAAAGGACCTAGTTACGGCCGTGGAAAATTTATCCCTTTTGGGTAGTTCTCATTTGAAATTCAGATAATAAAAATGCTAATTCATTACTCATCTCCTAAAAGTTTTATAAAACATCTTTAAGTTCGTTTAGATAGGGGGAAACTCTTAGTCTTGATATAAACTATACTGACCGTCATGAAAAAACTAAAATAGAAATTAAATATTTCCTTATTGATAAAGTTATAATAACACAAACTTTTTTGGATTTTTTTAAACATCTCTCAAAATGGTAGAGAATGGGTCAAGTTTTCTCTCCAAAAGAATTCCCTACATTTTAACAAGGTATAAATCAGTGGTTCCCCTTCAGTCACCTGGACTACCCTTCCTTTATAGAAAAAATGAGCCCAGCCCCTTCCCCTCCAGAAAACACCTCCCTTTTCTTTGTGAATGAATAGTGGACATTCTTTTGTGTTCCTACCTGTCCTACACCGGCAGAAAAGATATCGTTGTCAGTAGTTTGAACTCATAAATTTGTTTGTAGCTCAAAACAGTCTGCAAAACAAACCTTTTCCACACAAAATTATTGATACTCAACACAGGTCGAGGTCTGTTTATAATGACATTTAAACCAGGTATGAAGGATATTTCCAAACTTTTTTTTTGCCAATAGGTTTTTTACTTTGGTTCAATGTTTCCCTCATCCTAGTAGCACTCGCTGAAGCCTTACTTCCCGGGAACGGTATATCCTACTTTATGA
Source organism: Pardosa pseudoannulata (assembly GCA_032207245.1). NCBI lineage: Eukaryota > Metazoa > Arthropoda > Arachnida > Araneae > Lycosidae > Pardosa > Pardosa pseudoannulata. The sequence goes on from CM063505.1 coordinate 36,459,295, forward strand.
ATTCCTAAAATAGACGAATCGAAAGTTTTTATTCTAAAAGAGAGATTTCTTTAATTTCTTAATTTCCTGGATAATTTATTTTTTTTTTTAAATACCGAGTTTTATTTGGAGCCCTGCATTATTGCTACACGATAAACTGAAACTTACTACAGGGTGAGTCTATACATGCCATATCGAATTCTCCTCCTGCATTGTTAAATTATTGTGGAAAATAAAATTCCCTGTGGTCGGCTTACATATAAAAAATTCTCTTTAAAAATTATACCAAGGGATAGAGCAGCAAATTCTCTTGGTTGATATCTTTTCCTTTTTAAAAAATCACCGAGAAGAATATGATTAATTTTAAATTGGTTACGAGAATTTTTTCTATATTCTTTTACAATCGTAAATAAAGACATTCAATAGACAGGAATTCATAAGAAGGTAAATATAGAATCTTAGAGAATTTGCTGTTCTATCACGTGGTATATATTTTTCAAAGAATTCTTTAACTGCAAACCGGCCAGCGGGAGTTTTATTTTCCCCATAAGTTAACATTAAATGAGAAGAATCCAATATTGCAGG
>CM063505.1:36462358-36469858 GCA_032207245.1 Pardosa pseudoannulata
AGAGAAGTGCCCTACCATTCTTTCCTCGTTCGGCTTTACAAATAATGTAGCTAGCCCTTTTTATTAAATTAATTGCTTCCATTACTCCTCTTAACACCCCCTTCAAAGTCACATTTTATTATCATTATTTATTATTTTGAATTTTCTGAATTTAACAACACGTGGCAGATCACCTCAAACCATTTAAAAATAATGAACGCGGATGGACTCCTTCCAAATTGGAAAGATTTTTTCCGATCTCACCGCGACTGATTAAAGCTAATCGAGAATAAATGTCATATAATTGCATAAAATTTAATCTACGATTTACTCTAATTGGCAGTGGAAAAACACGACCTTGAATTTCAGTTATTATTCATTTTATTTTGGCATTCGATCTGAAATTGGCAACTTGTAACGCTATAACCCCAGGTTGCTAATTTTAAATAAATACGATTTCCTATTTCTTGATCAATAAATGTAAATGTCACGAGCAAAATATAAGGTTTAGAATCACAAAGGGCAGCAGTAAAGACAGTTGTGCATCTGCAAAATAACATTCTTTTGTCATGTGTGAAGAACAAGTTGATCGTTCTTCCAATTACAAGCCACTTTCGAATTATATCTTTGTCCATCCAAGTAGGAAAAAAAATCTCCAGTTATTTCTATTCGACGGTGGTGGAGTTATTCTCGGTTATTAATAAACCATCTATTTTGTTCACTGCCCCCCAGCATCGTCCCACTGCCCCCTGGGGGGGCGTTGGGACATACCCCCAGTATTAACACCGTTGAGAACCACTGGTTTTAGACTTTACGGTCTACCCTTTTGGTACGTGAGCGCTAATGGGAACGGGATCTACTGCTTAGAATCGTTTCCGAACATCTACGAACCTTCGAGTTCAGGTATCAAAGAGGAACATCCTATCCATAAGGTTACAACTTAAATTTAAGGGGAGGAAGCCTTAAGCGTAAATAAAATCCAAGCAAAATTATTTTGTAAATAAAGGGTATATCTCTTATACACAAAGAATATACATCTGATTATGTAGAGGGACGGGGGGCATGAGACCCCAAAAGGCCACTTTGACATAATTACAAGTATTTTAGCAAACTTGCGCAGTTTGCTGATTTTGAAATAATTTAATTGTTTATCTGCATTACATATAGAACAAAATTTTGAGGATTGATCGTATTTATTACTATCTTAAAGATTTAAAATAATGCCGAGAGAAATCTTAAAAACACTCGGCATAAATTTCCTTCACAGACGAGCTGTGGAAATATATCAGTGAATTTTGTTCTGTTATAACTATTTCTCTTAGGAATCAGTAGAGTGGTTTGAATTGTTTTCCTATTCGGCAATAAATGTATGATTAGGTACTATTATCACCAGTTCGCTTCTTAAAGTAATGCAATTTCGTCTGAATAACAACGCTTTCAGAGTCTAAACCACAGAATCAATCGAACGCTACGGCTGAGTATTCTTACCGGTTTTACGGAATTAATAAAAGCTAAATATAAGAGGGTCGCTCCAAATAGCAGGTCGCGGTTCAGTGAGTTTGACTCGAATGTAGTCAAACGAGACTCTGTTTAGTCTGTGTATGCTTATATATTGTTTCCCATTCACCCGTAAGTCGAATTATTCTTTATTTATATAATCAGATAGATGAGAATACCTAGTTGTAATTTACTGGAGGTTTTTGCACATCCTCTTCATTGAAGAAAGCCTATCCAAATAGAGCAGTGAACCCAAGGACGTATTTATAGGGGGGGGGGTTCTCGGGAGGTCTGAACCCTCCCTGAAATATTTCCATTTTACGCTTTAGAAGATTTCTTTTTAAACTTATAATTAAAATTTTTTGCACATGAAAAATTTCCCATTGTCCCGATTAATGAGGCAATTAACGAACAGTCCTTTCCTAAATGTCAAATTGTTACTACAGATATCGAATTTAATATTTCAAAAATCTTTGAAAAAAACAGTTTTTGGTGTCGGAATTCTTAATTCGGGGCATTTAAAATATCGCTAAATACATTACATATTTTACAAATACATATTTTTTCAACGAACTTTTATATTTGTTGACATCTGTTACACGTGTAGACCTCATATATCTATCCCAAGGTCGTATTTATAAGAAGTCCAGGGTGTCTGGACCAGGGCCGTAGCCGGAAATTGTTTTCGGGGGGGGGGGAACAAAGCGGAAAGACAAAGTTATTTGTGAATGATAATTCAGTAAAACAAAATTAAGGCATTAAGTCATGGATGAAGTATCACAATTATCCATTTTTAACTAAAATAATTTAAAAGATTTGATGACATTGTTATCTTCTTAACGAGAAAAGGCAAAATATAGCAAAATATAGAGAAAACTTTAAATTTCCGTACAACAGATAGGCACAACTTTATATAGCCAAAGCATTTTTTAAACATGTTCTTTTATAGCTAGGCAGAAGGCATCTACACACACGTGGAACATTTTCTTTTGACGTAATGGTCTTCTAGAATTTCGGTAGGGGACCAGTCCCCCAAATCCCCCTCCTTTGCCTACGGGTTTGGTCTGGAACCTCCTCGAAGTATTTTCAATGTATGCATAGCAAAATTTTTTAGGCTTATTAAAATTTGTGTGCATCACTAGTTTCCACTGAGAGGGTTGAAAGATCAGTTTGAACCATGAATAAATAAATAAATAAATAAACAAATAAATAAAAATACTTTTTCGCGTTGGAACTGGCCATATCAAGTGGGCAAATTTAGCATTAATTTAGGTGCAAATAGGTATCATTATGAATTCAGTTGAAGGTTTGAAGAAGCTGGCAATAAAAGGTAGAGCACACTATAAGATGATAGCTTATAAATTACTGATTATGTCACACTGTTTTCAAATCTTGTTGTCAAACAAGGTATGTGACTCCGTAAAAGAAAAATAACTAGATGTCATAATTCCTTTCAATTTTTTTTTTCCTATCTATACATAAAATTATTTTAGTTAAAATTTGCCTGGTAAATACTGGAAAGTAAATTAAAAATGTTTTAGTACTTATCAGGCAAATTTAAACCTGGTGAAAACTTAAAGCAGCGTAAATTAAAAGATAGAGTGACGTTGCAAATATATTTTTCAAGATAGAATGAAATTACATATAGCTTTGCTGATACGTTTTATGACGTATTTATGTATTCCTGTAAAACTATGGATGTATACAGCAGCGTACGCAGAATTTTTGAAGGGGGGGGGGGAGGTTCATAATTCTAAAAAATAATAGCCCGCATAATTTCTACTAAAATTTTTATTTTTGCCATTTTGTCTGAGCTCAAGGGGGTGTTTAACCCCCCCCCCTGCTTACGCTCCTGGATGTATAAGTTTTACGTATGTTTGTATGTATAATGAATTATTATGAGATTGAAAGTTCACTGTACTTTGAATTAAGATTGTGGAACATCCACGAAAATAAATTCTGGCTACGTCACTGAGTGAAACTAAAATATGTATCAATGGTATTTAGAAGATCAAGAATAATAATAAAAAAAAAAAGATAAAGTACAGCGTAAGATTCTCCCCCCCCCCTCCTTTTATCCATTTCCCAAAATAAATAAATGACTCGGTCGGCATTATTGCATCTCCTTTGGGCAGATCCACGGTTTAGGGATGTAGGTCTCCTTCGAACGGTGTTTCCGGGTATGACGGGCGTGACCCGATTATTAGCCCTCGCAAGATACAAATTCGTCGTTACGACAGAGAGAATGTGGAATGGGGCTATCAACTCAAGGGCATTACTAAACTGGTCGAAAGGGAAAAACCAACAAAATATAAAACAGCTGTCGATATATCCTTCCTTGCGCTAGGACTCTAAATGACCAGGGTTTGCCTACTAACGACTAGCTACTTTTATAGGAAGATGTTTAAATATTTTCTTAAATGTCTGGTGAATGTTTGTTGAGGATAAGAATGATTTTGCTATTACAATCAACATCATCGGTGACATAGCTGGTATTTTTTTTTTCGGAGAAGATCCAATGTACAGTGAATTTTCAATCTCATAAAAAATATTTATTTCATACACAAAAAGTACACATATACATAACTCTTAAATAATCCTCCATAATTTTGCATTCATATATAAATACGTCATAAAACAGATCAACAACGTTAAATGCAAACTCATTGCATCTTGAAAAATGTATTTGCAACTACATTTAGTCATTTAATTTACCCTCCAATTTTTTTTTACCATATATAAGTTTAGCTTGTAATTGCTGGATCATATTTAATTTACGCTTCAGATTTTTTATATGAATTTAAAATAAGGTAATTTTATCAATAAGTAAGAAAATAAAAAGACTGAAAAAGGAGTTGACGTATCCCTTTTATTTTTCTTTTACAAAATTGCATATCTTGCATGACAAAAAAAAATCGAAAACAGTAAGGCATTATCAGTAATTTATAAACTACCGTTCTAAAGTAGTAAATTAATTCTTCCAGCTTTCAAGGCTATCTTGTTCAAACCTTCATCTGCATTTATAGTTATATATGTCTCAGTGTTTCGAAATTATGCTAAATTTGTCAACCTCTTGTGACCAATTCTATCGTGAAGAAATGTTTTTATTCTTTTCATAGTCGAAAACAATCTTTCAAAATATTTGCAGTGAAAGCTTGTACGCAAATTTTAATAAGTTTAAAAATCTTGTAAAGAATGTATTGAAAATATTTCGAGAGAATACAGTCTCCACCTTCAAATAGTCCTTAATATAGTAGAACCTCGATTATCCGAGCTAAATGGGACCGCTAGTACCTCGGATATCGGAAATCTCGGTTAATAGAAAACCTGTATAAAAACCTTCCGTTCTTGGGAATTTAACTAACTTTTAAAGTAAAAAACAATAGAATGTTCTTTAAATGATAAAAATAAACATATATGAACTTATGTTTCATAGCTAAAAAGATTTAAAAAGGAAATCTACTCTAGTAGTAAATTTTAAAAAGTAAAATGGAATTTTTTTTTTAACTATACTTAGATAAATATCGAAAGACGCATTTTCAAAACTAACACAAATCTAAAAAAATTATTGTAATTTTAAAATTTAATATACATTAACATGTTAAATTTGCATTCTTTTAAAAATGTCTGTTACCTTTCGTTGCAAAAGTTCAGAATTTCTATCATGGGCAGCCCTATCTCGCCACTTTTTGAGCAACGGGAGATCCATTGGTGTAGCCTCGTTTTTTTGCTCCAAATATTTTAGGGAAGTTGTCAATGTTTGAACACTTTCATTATGACTTATAGTCGTAAAATCCTTAAAGTCCTCATCTTCATTTTCTGCGTCATTAATGTCCGTTGAAGGATTAACGGCTTGTATGATTTTTTCGTCACTGAGAATTTCAAAATTTGGATGTTGATACTCAACGTCCAGCCACTCGCAAATGTCCTCTTCCAAAACTTCCTCACATCCTTCAATTCCATTGATCTCAATAAGTTCTCTGTAGGTGTGTTTTTCGTCTGCTGGGATTCACCCTGTCTCCTCTTTTCAACAATTATTTTGTTGGATGATTTACGAATTGTAGCTGGATTCACTAATTGCCATGCCTGGGCAATCATGTTGCGAGGAAGAAGTACCTGTAACACGGACAACGAACTAAAATGTGTATAATTTTTTCCAAGCTCATTTTGAAAAGGAGAAAAAAAATTAGACTTCGTAATTGACTGGGTTAACAAAAACCTCGGTTAATCGAAGTTCGGTTAATCGAGGTGCTACTGTAGTTATCATCATCACTTGCCTAGTTACGTTGGAAGCAAAAAGAATTAGTTTCGTGTAAAAAGCTTGATAAGTTACGTTACTAATCGCTAGTAGCTTTGAACAGAAGAATTATATCGATTAGCATTTGTGTATAATCACTTTACAGACCTTTCTAATGAAAGATAGAACTCGGCGCAAAAGAAAAGTCTCTTCAATTTAAAATGTTTGTGTTTAAGAACAATCTTACACCATTATTGTTTCTTATTTTTAATTAGATAAAATGCAGGCAAAAGAGTACTAAAATGTCCCTGTTTCAAGCTATATGGAACAGAAACAGGACCTATTGGAAATATTTAGGGATATGATGACTCCGAAATTCTGGAAGGACAAAAGAAATATTTGAAGCGGCGCATCGAAAATGTAAACTCTGAATTAATTTAATTTTTTTTTTAAGTCCGTAAAGAAATGGAGTTAGATAGTGGCTCAGCTGACAACCCAATACAATGCAAGGCCAAGTAGAATAGTATCGGAACACGCTGTTTAGCGGACACTGTTGGATATGGGGCTATGCAGCAAACGTCCTACTCGTGTGCCTTTGCTGACTAAGCGTCAACGCCAACTGAAAGTTAGTAGAAACTGATTTTATAATGCCTTATTAATTCTGCAAAGAATAAATAATTTATATTAAAAACGTGTGATTTTTTTTTTTTTTTTTTTTTTTTTTTTTTTTGTCATTTTCCTCACAGGCCGAGAATTTTAGCTGTATATCATCTATAAAAAATTCTATAAAACTTGGAAGGACAAGAATTACTAAGGATTATTTAGTTGGGTTTCAATTATACCTTGTTAAAGCTGAATAATACTACACAAGGTATTGACTTGAAAGTCTGTTTCCAAGAATATGTAATAATACTCACTGAACTAATACTTTTTAGACGAGATAATAAATTGTTTATATTTTTTTCATACTTTCTTCCTATGCAACATTTTTTTTATTTAAATTTCCCATAGATACTGTTAAATGTAGCAAAATGTTCACTGTAGCCCTCCAAGCTAACCATTATTATTACTATTAATTTGCATCATCATTAAATGTACTACTATCGATTCTCAGCTTATCAGTATTCTTTATAAACGATGTAACAGGCTTTATTTTTATTAAATAAATGAATTCCAATTATTCTCTCCTATCATCACACCCTCTTCGAAGTCATATTCTATAATTATTTGTTTTGAATTTTCTCAATTTAATAACATGAGGCAGAAATAATGAATGCGACGGACGACTCCTTCCCAATTGGAAAGTTTTTCCGATCTCACTATAACTGATTAAAGTTAATTGGCAATAATTGCCATATAATTGTATGACGTTTAATCTACGATTAGCTGTAATTGAAATTGTGGAAGTACGACCTTAAACGTCAAGGATTAGTCTCTTTTTTTAGGATCCAAATTTATACATCCAAATAAAAATTTCAGGTTAGCAATTTGTAGTAATATTACTAGTACAAGTTGCCAATTTTAAATAAGTACGTTTCCCTGTTTCTTAACCCTTTCGTGGGCTATTTATTTCTCGCACAACGTTTTCAAACTTTCAAAACAAAAGTGCCAATTATATTCAGTCAAGATGACAGCGCAAAACTAAAGCGGGAATCAGTCTCCCCATCGTTATAATAGCAATACCATCATATTGTAATGGGCTTTGCGCTTCCAAAAAGTGCATATTGTAAGATCATGTAGGTGGGAAGTAATCTTCCCACGGCCTACGAAGGGGTTAAATGTAAAAG
>CM063505.1:36474858-36677358 GCA_032207245.1 Pardosa pseudoannulata
AGACCTGCTAATGTCTGGAAAATTTATCATCTTTTTTTTCTGACGAAAATTTACTATCAAACGAGAAACCAAAAGGAAAACAATGTATTTTTTAAACTCCCTCTTTCAAGAAATAATGACTTTTTTTAAAAAAGAGATTTTAAATAGGATAAAAGGTTTTAGTCACAGCTACTTGAATATATATGTGTCTGTGTGTATTTTATAATGTCATTTAGAATATTCTTATGCATGTATTTAAATTAGAAGATTACCCATATAGCCCTCAAAAATAAAATATTTTTTTATCGAGACTGCTCATACACTGTTCCTGTTCATAACTTAGAATTATTAAACTCTTATACAGTTCTTAAATTTAATTTCGGAGTACATAATACTTTTATAATGTGGACAAAATCAAAATAATTTTTCTTTAAAAAATTAAAATGTATCTTCGAAAAAGTACAGTATAGCCACATATACATTTTGATGACGTAATTTCCGTGTGATTGCGGTGGAAGTTACATGAAATGAACATTCGTTTCTTCTTTACCAGAAAGATGAGAAATGACATTTTACACCTTCCGGCGACAAATGAACTTTTTAAAACATCTTCCATGATTTTGTAAATAAAATTTTGCTGTGAGAGTGTGAAATGTTTGGTGAAAAAAAAAAAAAAGTGTAGCTAAAAGGACTAATTGACTGAGGGAATAATGCCGAAAGTAAGCTGTGTAGAAATCAGCTTTGTTATGTCTCAAATAACGTTTTGTTTCTTATGATAATTGTAGAAATGAAGATAGTCATTTACTTTTTTTTTTCTTTTGGCTAATGGAAGACTAGTGTTGAGCTGCACGTATGATAGTTGAAAGTAGATGGCGCTGTGAAACATATTATTTGTTTGGAAAGAGAACACAATTTTTCATAACAAGAGCACATGGCGACTCTCGTTCGAATACTGACAACAAATCATTCAAGTATAACAGATTTCTCCAAATAATTATATCGTCGTATAAAATACAAGCTTGATTTTTGTTTACCTGTAAAACTTCTCTCAATCATGAGCATCCACATTATGAAACGAGTAATTTATACAAAACATTTAAAATTGCATTTCCCAATGAAAATAACCATTAACTCTGTGTCAAATTCTCAAGTATTTTGTTCCAAAAAACGCTTTACAGTAAAAAATAAATTTACATTCCGTAATGAATTATTTCGTGATCAAGTCATCTCTGGGACACCTGAACTGAGATCTGTTTCACCGGACCTACATCATGAATTAGATGAAAACAAGCTGGAATCACGGTTGCAATACGATGAATCGCCTAATTTTAATCATAATGTTATTTCAGCAGACCTACTCGACCAGCAGAGCAACAATAAACAGCATCACACAAAGTATTTATGTTTGAAATTTATTAAACTTTACCTTAAAGAAAGATTTCTCTTTTATTAAAAAATAAATAAATATAAATTCATTTTATATATATTCGTTATCTGTACTCTTTTAATACAAAATCAAATTGATAGGTCAAGTTTTTACTGTCTATTTTTAGTATTTTACTTATAATTTTAATAAACTATGACACATATACAAATAATACTGAAAAGCTTGAGTCTGGAGAAATACAATTATAATAACACAAATAAGATTAAAAAGTAATTAAGCAAATTAAGATTTTTATTCATTACAAAATAGGACATTCTGGACATAATGGGAATTGTCTTTTCGTACCCAGTCCATAGCTGCTGATCCCTCCAATGGCCTGAATGTTTGTGGTACAGTTAAAATTTTATGCGGCATGTGTTTAAACCATATTAAACTGTCAAAACTGTAAAGTCTATGATATGTTATTTTATATATACAATTAAAGTAATTGTATTCTATGTAATTAAAAGTAATCATTGATTACTTTAACTGTATCACTAACTATTGATTGGATATTATGCATAGAATACACTTAATAATACATTTCAGAGTACAATTAAAAGTCATTAAAATTATTTCTATTATGCAAACAGGACCTTCTGCTTATAAATGACAAGAATAATTTAATAATTGTATTTGTGTGTAATACCATAATTAGGGTGGAGAAATAACTGTGCATTACCATGTTAAATCATTTGATTTGATTTGAAAACACAGGTAAAATTTGATCATCTTTTTAAATGAAATTATTACAAATGAACTCATTCATCAACTTAATGATGAACTGTTATTAAATCTAAAATAAATAAGTCTTTGATCTTTAAAATCTAATAAATAAATAAATATTTTAGTAGTTGAGGATCAAAATTACCATGTAACATTCGATAACACATAAACAGTTTTAAATATTTATTAATACCTAACTGATTTTGAAGTTTTGAATGTATATATATAAAGTTTGAAAAAAACTACTAGTTTAATAGAAGCTGGACTTGGTGGGCAAGAAAGAAAAAGAACACTTATGCTAACAAACTCAGAAGCATGAATGATGTTATTTTTAAATTTTTCATAATTAATAATACTTTTCTACTATAATACAGAATTACTCAAATTTGCAATATCATTAAAATAGGATCAGGAAAATTTTATGAAATATTTTCATTATAAAGGACTTTTCCTTGTTTTTAATTATTAAAAACCAATTAATGAAATTATACATAAACATGAATTTTATTTTTTAAATTAAGCATGTTTCTAAACTGTATAGTGACAAAAATATTTACTCTAACATACAAGTTTGTCTATAGTAAATAGTTAATAAATTGTAGTTGATTAGTAATATAACAATGTAATTTTTAAATAGAAAATTATACATAGTAAAATTTTACAAGTTTTTAACATGGACTATGGTTAAAATTGTAGCATGTTTTAAACCTAACCATCTTGGTTTGTAGTCATTTAAAATTATTTTTGAGAAGTAGTGAGTTCCAGTTTAAATATTCTTATTGTACTAAAAAGTAGATTGTAATTCTCACAGTAAATAAACCATTTTAATGTATTAATGTTAATATATAAAAATTTTCATATTAAAATAAAGCATTAATTAATTAATTGCTTCAATTATTCAGTTACAATTCATTTGAAGCTTTCTTTTTTATGAAAGATGTTCAGAAATTATTTTGATTTCATTATTTATATTATATAGCTTTTATTACTGTAATTAATCATTTGCATTTCTTTAAAGAAATCTATCCCGAGCGAAGGTAATTAATAAGTCAGCTTTATCATATCAAGGTGAAATCTTGTATGGAGTCCACCCAGTTTATCTTGCTTTGTTACAAAAGAAGAGAAAATTTCATCGATTATTCACACGTAAAGATATTAATTCCTCAAATGAAGATTTTATTACTCTTAAAGCCAAAATAGTCAAAGCTGCAGAAAGCATGAGTATTCCCATAACTTACCTAGATAGCAAAAGTTTGAAACTTTTAACTTCAGGTGCTGTTCATCAGGTAAAGTTACTTTTTACAATAGTATAATTTCTTCTCTTTTAGTTTTTTAAAATCTAATAAAGTGTTAAATATATGAAAAACAATATTATAATGCAATCAATATATATATATATATATATATATATATATATATATATATATATATATATAATGTGCAAGTGTAACAATTACAAAAGTATTTTTATTTTCATTCTTAGTAAATTAGTTGTTTTTATTACATTTTAGATGAAGAATTTAAATTCTTTTGCTTTACCTGAATATTGAGAAGTTTATTTCTTCAGTTTTTATTTTTATTTACCCTTTTTCTTTTAATCATATATTTTTTTATATAAAATTTTTTTTATTTAAATAAGTGTATATAAATGTATATATAATATATACATATTTTTTATATATATAAGAACTTTTAATAATTATTGATATTTGTTTTTATAAATTTGAGACAGATTTACAAGATTTATGGGTTATTGATCAATAATCATTTACCAGTTGTTTCGATATTGGAAAAACCTTATATTAAGTACATTTTTATATTCTAATAAATCACTACTTAAAAACTTTTGCTGTTATCCAATTAAAGTGTATCTCCCCCCTTTTTTCAACTTGAAGGAGTTTTATTTATATTTTATAATCATCATGTAAGTTGTAACTAACTTTGCCTTTGGACAGATTTTATATTTTACTATCATTACAATATTTTAAGTCCTTAATTTAGTAGAATCTTTTAAATTATAATTTGAGCTGCTGTAGCTCAGTTAGCAAAGGTAACAATCTCATAACTGGAGGATTGTGGGTTAGGGGCTTGAGCAAAGCCTAAAATCTGCAATGTTTGTTAATGATGACTGGGGCATGTAAAATATAGTTTTGTAAATAGTTTCATAGCCATGTATGGCATAAAGATATCTCTATCTATATTACCTGCAGCAATGAAAAAAAAAATCATATAAATTGCCAATAAGAATGAAATAGATATTCAATAGCCATCCACTATGTGGTTGAATTTTTTTTATATGGCACCCTTCTAGATATCCGAACTAAAGATCTAGTCATCAGATCTGATAGCTGTAGGTTAGAATTTTTGCTATTAGTTAAAAATTAATAATCAGTAAAAAATTTAAAGAATTATTAATTTTTGAAAATTTTAAATTAAAACAAAATTAGCTGGATGATGGAAGGCTAGCACTTCTCTTTAATAAAGTTCTGTCTCTGGAAATCAGGTTGTTCTTTAAAATAACTGTCCAGCTGTAACAACAGTAGACTGCTCACTGACGAGTTATCTAGTTCATTGCAATATTAACTTTATTTACTTATAAATCTCCAAAAGTTATTTAACATATAATAGAAATGACTCGAAATAAAACATATTTTAAAAATTTAGTGAACTAAATTCATCATTTTAATATAATAGTTGTCACCAATAGTATATTAATAAATTTTGTGTAATATATACTTCCTCCATAACTATAGTATAAATAGACAAAAAGGGATTAATTTAAATTTTGAGTATTGTCTGTTTAATATTATCAATAAATATTACTTAAGCTGAGTGTTAAAGTGATAAATAAAGTCTTTAAGTGATAAATATACATTTAAACAGTTTTTGTAAATTAAATTTTCATACCTTTTAAATGTTGTTTTAAATGACAAAATATTTTATAGTTTATTATTTTTGAATAATTATATAATAAAAGCTTATAAATGAACAAAAAACTTTATCACTTGATTATAGAACTATAAAATATAACTAAATATTTTAAACAAGTACTGGATATCAGGTATTAAAGTATTAAAATATCTGTATCTGGCTGACAAGGGAGTGTCAGATATCCCAAATATGGCGAAATCACTTTTCATTCTACTCCTAATTATGAAGATTAGATTGTACCTGTGAAAAGATGTTTAAAATTCTTTTCAAATAATGTTTTAATTTTTTCCTTCTAAAGCTTTGTAAACTCATTGAGAATTTTTCTGACACTCACATATTATGTATATGTATTCTCATTTATTTTACAAATGCCAAATAATTAGTGCTTAATTCATTAGCACAGGATCTCCAATACTTTTTAACAATACCCTCATACTGAATACTGTATTTGAGAAAGTTCAACACAATTATTTCAATGTTCAAAAGTTATTGGATGACGAGAGTCACACAAAACACAGTCCGGTGAATCTACCATCCCAATTTTGTAGAAATGGTCTTGTAAACAGTTCATGTCCAGTCAGACCTCTAAATAGGGCCATTGCAGTCCTTCTCGGAAAACTGGGAACAGATCTCACTTCCGGCATAATCCTTCATTTCTTATTTGTCGCATGTTGAACCATGATTTAAGAGTTTTGTTAAGATATCTGTCTACATTAAAAACATCATTTTTGGCCAAAAATCATATTTTTTTTATTTCTCTATTGTAAAATTTCAACTTTTAGGCTTCTAAATCTGTGTTAGTTTTGTCTTTACGGCATTTTACAGAAAAGTTACAGCTGTTTAAACATCAGTGACAGCTGTCAAAACAAAATGGAAGTAGCGACTTTGGAGCCGGAAATCGTGAATTTAAAGCCTTTTAAAGAGCATTTTTTGGACAAAACTTTTTAAATTTTCATGAAGATTAGTTTAAACATTTTTCTAGTATTTTTAATAATTAGCAACTTGGCAATTAGAAAGTTATGAAAGTGTGGGGAATTTTAAACATGTATTTTAATTTATGATGTTACTTTCATAAACTTCAAATGCGTTTTTCTCAGAGCGGTATTTTTAATAAAATGTTGAAACTTAAAATGTGATTTCTCAAAAAGTTCTTAAAATATTTTGTTGAAAATTATTATGAATGCTTTTGATAGTATTTACTAGTAAATGACCTAAAAGCTTTAAATTTGGATAATTTTTAATGATGTCACACTCATAGTTGTGTGACATCATTATATAATGTATAAATTTTTTAAGTGCAATTCTCTATGATAATATAAAAAATAAATCTAAAAATGTGAAAAAGTTCTCCAAACGTAGATGGATACCTTAAGATCCAGATTCACAAACAATTTAGTTGTATGAAATGAAAGAGGGTGATTTATGTATAGATATAAAGGTAATGAAAATTTGTTAAAAATTCAATGTGTATGATTTTGAAGGACCAAAATTTTTTACCAAATATTTTAGGTGATTCACTAGTCCAGTGTATAAGAAATGTGTTGCATCAAAAAATATTGAAATAATTTAATTAATTAAAAAATTAGACCTTTTGGAAAAACCCGATTTTTTTTAACTAAATTTTCTCCATTTATTAGAAGTTTTATAAAAACTTCTCAGGAATAAATTTTTTAAGTGCAATTCTCTATGATAATATAAAAAATAAATCTAAAAATGTGAAAAAGTTCTCCAAACGTAGATGGATACCTTAAGATCCAGATTAACGAACAATTTAGTTGTATGAAATGAAAGAGGGTAATTTATGTATACATATATATATATATATATATATATATATATATAATAATAAACTTATTACAAAAACTTAGTGCAGTAGAATTACACTATGTTTCCAAAAACTTTGTTGTGCATTTACTGAAAGTAGTATACATTTGTTATATTAATAAGATATTTCAGAATACTTTATTGTACAGAATATCTTTTCTACCCTTATGTAACTGTAAAGTTTATTTTTTATTTGTTTTAAAAGTTTTATTTTCTTTTTAAGTTATTTATTATTTCTTAGAATGAAAGTAGTTGTAGTAATATTTCAGGATATATAAAATATTTAATACTTCATTTATGAAATATAGATATTTAAAAATGAATATGGATAAAGTAATTTTTTTAAACTGAAAAATTAAAAAAAATAATAGCTTTACAAAGTAATATAAAATAAAACTACCAAATTTTTCTATACTTTTAACATAGTAATTTGTTAAAATTATTAGCAATGTAAAATTTGTGTGCTTATTGTGTGCTTAGATTTAAGATACAAATTACAGAAAATTACTATTCATCTTTGTGTACTGAGTAATTTTGCTTTATAAATTTTTATTGGTAGCATATTTTAAGTTAAGTACTATGTTGTTAAACATTTAAATCAAATTTTATTATTTAAAATTCATTTTGGCACCAAGTATTGTCTGGATATTATTTTCTCTTTTATAGTATTTATTTTATTGCATTCTAGGGAATTTGCCTTGATGCAGGATTTTTGCCAATACCCACGTGGACTAAAGACCAGTGAGAAATATTACTTGTATCTACTTGTATCTTTAATAATTAATTCTCAATAATATATCATAAAAGTATTGCATTATATTTATTATTCTAATTAGTCTAAAATTTGAAGTAATATCTTAATTTTAATGCCAGGTTAACAGATGATTCTGTAGAAAAAAATATGCTATGGCTCGTCTTGGAGGAAATTTTGGTAAGTCTATATTTCTTGATGAATTTAAATACAAACTAATTTTTGAAACTTCTCTAATTATTTATTATTTTAAAGAGGGAAAAGCATTTTTAGGAAATGTTTACTTTACATGTATATTGTTATTATATTGGCTGATCTTAATGTTTTATGGTCATTTTATGAAGAGTTTTTTAAAAACTAATATTTGGAAAGAAAATTTGTAAATTATTAAGTATCCAACCTTTAAAATATAATTTACAATTTCTTAAACACAAAGTTGTCTGTTGTGCTGTAAAGATCCTCTAAATATTTCCTGCTCTTTTTTTGTTCCAGCCTTAAGCAATGAACAGTTAAAAAATCTCTTATATATGTCCTCATTTACAGTGTGATTGTTTAAAGTCTGGAACTTGACTACATATCTGATACTTTTTTTCAAGTTTTTAAAATTTTATTCTAAAATACAATTGAAAGGTGGTTTTGCATTAATTATAGTTTCATAACAATTTTAACTAATTAAATATATTGTATTCTAGGATCCTATGAATGTTGGAGCAATTATAAGATCTGCTTTTTATTTTGGTATAGACAAACTTTTTATTGTTAGAGGAAATAGGTAAGCATTTAGAATGCCTTTAGTCATGATATTCAAAGTATGCAAACCATATTTTAAAAAGGAAAATACTTATCTTTTAAAAATGCCAGTTGCATCCTAATTCCTTTAACTACATTAATTCAGTATTATAATGTCCATTTTTAAAAAAATTATCTTATTATTGAAACTTAAATTATCTAATAAATTTTGATGATTTCATTTTAAAGCACCAGATTGAAATTTTTTAATAATCCATTTTCAGTATAAATTTGCCATTAATAATTTTGGTCAGTATAATCGAAGTTTTTTTTAATAAGTTAAGTAAATAATATATATATATATATATATATATTCTGTACATGTTCCAATAAGTTTATTATATATATAAGTTTATTGACTGTTGTCATTTTACTTAGTAAAAAAAAAAAAAAAAAAAAAATGCATATTTTATCTTATAAGGACATTTTTTTTTCTAATAGATCTGATTAACATATCTTATTTCACAATTTTACCAATTTAATGAAAATGGAAATATTGAGGCTGTCTCTTAAAATTTGTAACAGATATATATGCACAGTAGCAAAACTAGGATTACTATCAATCCCATTTCCAATTACAGGGTTCCTATGGTCCTTAAAAATCCTTAATTTTAGCTTTCATTTTTAAGGGCCCTTAAAAACTGCTTAATTTTTGTCAAAGGTCCTTAAAAACTCCTTAATTTTTAAATTGGAATGTGGTCAATTTCTCTATCAACATGATCCACTGTCGTCACCTGATTTCCTATCCGTTTTCTTTCGGGACAGTTCTTTTACTTACTTATTATTTGACAAATAAATAATCTTTCGCATACTGAAAAGTTTTAAAGCATAAAGTCAGCTGCCCTTTCCTAATAGCTAACAGTCATACAGATTTTAATGAAACAAAGCATGGAGGGTGAGGGGTTTGTAGATATTTCAGTTACTTATGGAAGTTTTTTTTTCTTGCATTGTATGCAATAGAAAAGTCTAAAACTTTCTTCTTTCCCAGGGAACGTTGAGTATAATCAGCTAGTATATATATACATACAAACATATATATATATATATATATATATCAGAGTCATTTTTAAACCCTCAGAAAGTACTGTTTATAATGTTGTTTTTATTCACAATTTATTTCTAGTTTAATCACTCAAAAAGTACATTTTTCAAAATTAGCTTTTATCAAATAGATCTTATTACTAATTTTTAGACATTTTTAAAAACTTAGTTCTGAAATATTCTAGGGCATTTATTGAACTTTCCTTGTCTGGATCATAATCGTTAAAATATGTTCCTCAGGAAATAGGGTTTATGTCATTTTGCCGTATATTTCAAGTAGGTCCTTATAAAATGTTATTTTGGTCCTTAGAAAGTCCTTAATTTTCGTTCTAGAGAAACAGTGGGAACCCTGAATTAAGTTTATTTATTTATCTCTCTCTCTCTATATATATAATTATATATGTTAAATTCTTACAGCAAACATAAATTCTATATCATGACTTATTAATCTATTTTAATAATGATGATACAAGCTATGAAAAATTGAACATTTTTAGCAAACATTCAGGTTTTTTTTTTCTTTTTTGTATAAAAGCAATTACTTTATAAAATTTTATGCAGTGTATTATATTTAAATGTAATAATTTTACAAATTCTTTTAGTTGCAGATTGTCACCAACAGTGAGTAAAGCCAGTTCTGGATCACTTGAAGTGTTGAATATATATCAGATTGACAATTTAGAAGAATTTATCAAAGTAAGGATTTATACAGACTGTATCAGAAATTTGAATTAACAATTTCCTGTTAATAGCCATTTGTTTTTTGAATATAGGAGAGGAAAAACTGTGGTTGGTCTATAGCTTCGACTTTAGCATATTCTGAAAATAAATCCGAATTCAATCAAGCATCTATAAGTGCTGCAGAATTTAATGTATCAAATCCAACTGTTTTGATATTAGGTAAGTTAAATTAAACATTTTGCCTTTTAAATGATAATTAGCTTATTCTAAAACTTTATATAGTCTGGCTAAAATATTTTGCTCTCATTAAAGGGCTTAGATGGTTTGAATTATCCTAAATGTTAATAAAGTTTCAGTTATTTAAAGTAGGCTGCCTAAAAAAATCCCTTTGAAATGTATATATTAGGCATGAAAGTTTTTTGCTTTTAAGCGGAAATCTGCTTTTTTGACAGCCTTTAGGACTGTTTCTGAGATCGATGCAAATCCATCGAGAAATCATGATTGGAAAATGGGGGGGGGGTGTTTGCAATCCTGGTCGAAATCAGTATCTTCTACCGCATGTTTTCGCAGAGATATAACAATGCATACTGATTCACTTCCATTCCGATTGGCTCAACGTACTATAGCAATTATGTACTATATAGTGCATGTACCAAACCAACAAACCATATCAGCAATTATTGAATATTTGGCTGCTCAAAATGCTACCAACCAATCATTCTAAATTATTAGGCAGACTCCTCAAAAACTACGGTTTATCCTTTAAATTGTTAGTTTAATTGCTACAAAAGCACTATCCTGCTCCAAATCTGCATTTTGGCTGCTACGAAAATTCGTTCTACTATAAATTTTGTTTTGCTGCTCAGAAAATTGCTCTAAAATGCTTGAAGGAGCGCAACATTCCTGTATGTAGTACTGAATCGTATTGTGAAAAAGAG
The DNA here is from genome assembly GCA_032207245.1 of Pardosa pseudoannulata. NCBI lineage: Eukaryota > Metazoa > Arthropoda > Arachnida > Araneae > Lycosidae > Pardosa > Pardosa pseudoannulata. The sequence goes on from CM063505.1 coordinate 36,485,945, forward strand.
TTATGTAAGACAAAATGTAATCATCACCCGGGGAAGTTCAGCTTTTTTTGTCATTGTCTATTTTCATGCCTGATATATAGAATTTTTATTAATTAAATGTTTTGTATTTTATTTTATATTTATTAGTTTTTATTAACATATTACTAACCCAAGTTTTAGCCTAGAACTATTATAAAGTATTTTTTTTTATATAAAATGCTATGCTTAATTTATTTGTAAAGTCTTATAGTTTAATATAAGTTCATATTCTGAACTACAATTTGTGATAACATCTCCAATGTTTCATTTGACAAGCAGAAACATATTCACACTATATATTATATAAATTCACATTACATTATATAAATATGTATTATGTGTTATAGAGGCAAATATCTGTTACTGTTCTAAAAGAAAGTTTCTTAGAAATATATGTTCTTTATGATAATAATATATCTGAGTTTAAATATATGGAGTTAAAAAAACTTGTTGCTAAGATAATTTTATTCAGCGGATGTGATATGTTCTCTTAATTTTTTAGGAAATGAAGGGAGAGGAATATCCAAAAATGTTCTAAATTTATGTGATACATTAATCTCAATTGAACCAGGACAAACTTTACCAGAAGGAATTGACTCCTTAAATGTGTCTGTTGCAGCAGGTATTTAAAAAATTAACTTTTAAAACCTTTTTAATATATATATAGAAGCAGATTTACTAATCTTTTTTTTTATTTTTTTAATTCTTGTTTATTTTGCTGTTTCTATCAACAAACAAAATCAATATATTGATGTTTTCCCACCAAAAAAAGTCTTAGGAGATGGTATTTTAAAATTATACATTGTACACATGTATATAAATGTCCGAAAAAAAATACAATTAATGACAAAATTTCTTTTGTCTTATATAGGTATTTAATAGGAAATTGTAAATTAAAAAAGTTATTGGCCCATTTAGTCCAGAGATTACTTATTTTGTAAGATATTATTTACATAAGAGTATCCATAAGTAAGGTTTCATAATTTTGTACGTAAATATATTTATAACATATCACTGATTTAAATGTTCAGATACTTTTGGAAAATTAAAAATATTGACTTGTAGTTCAACAGCGGTTAAAATGGACAAAATATAAGCTTACCACTTTTGGTAGAATTGCATGTGAAATATTAGTAGCTTACTAATAAATAAGTGCCTCCTATATTGTCTTAATGCCTATTTTAGATAACAGTAAATAATCCCATTTTCTTTTTGTTAGTTTTTTTAATTGCTGAAACTTCTAAGTTTTCCCCAAGTTATGTTGATGTGGGTAATGATTTATTACCTTGTTGTTTTCTTCCCATTCAGTTAGCACAAGATTTGTTTTAGTTGTTTAATAGTATAATAGCATATAAACAGTTACAGCACATTCATAGTACATAAATATTGTAACAAAGGTCATTAAAAGTTTTATAGATTTTTCAGAAATTTGAGAATATTCTGTGTAAATTTTTAACCTAAAATCATGATCTTGTTTGCATCTGTATTTTAACATGGAATCTGTTGATAGTTCAATCAGTTTTTCCTGTTTAGTTAGTAACAAATTCTTACCCAAACACTAATTTTCATATTTCTGCACTATCATCTGATAACTAGCATATAGCCCATCACATGACGGGATTAGTAAAATTTTTAATTTTCCAAAATTGTAAATTACTTTATGAGGCAGGTAAAAAAAAGTTTGTTTTTTGGCTGAGAATTATCTTGCAACAAAAAATAATCGATGATCCAATTTAAAATGATCACACATGTACCTAATCTATTAAGAATCCAAATAGAAAAGAAAATTATAAGGCGATTTCACGCAGTAGGGCAAATTCTCAAATTATGACAAATCTGGGTTTTGTTTCAAACAGAAGGGCAGTTTATTGTTTGTCTATTGGTTGTTAAACAAGTGAAAATGAATGGGAAGGGCATTATAGTAGGTCGTGACGTTGCGACAAATTGCCTTATTTACATAATATCTAAGTTCAATGATAAAACGTATGAAAATAAGGCATAATTTAAAATAAGAAATGATTCAATGAGATGGTTAAAGGAATGACGTCATAATGCTATAAAAATGTTATTTTTATCTATTTATTATGGGATAAATTGATGAATTTAATCACCTGCTCTTAACCGGGGAAAATAGGAGTTGAAATAATGACATTAAAAGCTTGAAAAGAGAGGAAGGGGTAGATTTTGAACGTTTTAAAGGCAGTATTTTTCCTAGCCTATTTATACCAATTTATTTTAGAATCGGATTGATAGTTTAGGAGAAGATAAACATTACTCTCTTTGAATTTTGCTAACTATGGATGCCTCTATCCATTCCCGGTCCAACTGCTTCATAAAATCGAGGACAGACGTACAGATAACTTAGGTATTATTATATAGGGGATTTACACTCCTTCATATCAAATGATTATTTATTAGTTTCATAAGCACTTTTATCATTTATTGTTGTCATTTTCTTTTATTTTTTAACCAGAAATTCTGCTGTAATATTAAGTTCTATTTCCTACAAGATTATTTTTATTAGTGCTTTTAAAGCATTCATCTATTCCCCAAAAGAAGTCAATAAAATTAGATTATTACTTTTATTACTCTTTAGCAAAATAATTTCTTTTACAATATCTAAATTTAAGAAAGGGAATCATGTTTTTATGAGTAATACTTCACCTTACCACTCCCATTCAATTTAAAATGAAAGGAATAAATTATTTGGTTTTTCAATAATACTTTAAAATAATTTTGTTATTTAAAGCAGTGCAGTTCTTCACATTTAATGTGTTCATGGACAGTACAGAAAAGATTTATTTCAAAATGTTATCCAAATTTTTATTGAATATGAATGAATTGAATACTGATAATATTGCTTATAAATTTCAATGTTTTAGTACTGATATTATCACATTATATCATGAAAATAAAGCTATAGCACTCATGTAAAATATAACTTATAGACAACATAGACTTTGTATGTTCATCTTTTAATTTCTTTTATTCTATTTTCAGGTATTTTATTGTATGCTCTCAATTCTAAAGTAAAAAATATTCAAAGGTAACACTCTTGGTTTTAATAAAAAAAAAAAAAAAATAAATTGTTACAATTGTTTTTAATCTTGTTCATCACTAGTTTCTAGTTTTATGAAATACTTATTACTTCAGGTATATTTAGAAATCAAATTTATAGTAAACAGGAATACTACTGATTGACAGAAATTTCAATATGGCAATCATAAGAGGTGTGGTGAGGAGGCAAAAAATTACAGCATCATTTTTGTAAAATCATTGGTTTAACTTTAAAGAATTGGCACTGCAGGATGTACTGAGTCGTTATCTATCATATAAAATCAATCCTACTATGAAAGAAACAGTATTACAAGATTTAACACAATAAGCTATTTATAAAGTAATCAAACATTAGAAATGATTTTATAAATGGGGAGTGTGATTTTTTACAGACTTGGCAGAAGATAAGGTATTTAAAAAGGCATATGTTTATAAAATGAAATGTGCTCAATTTTTAAGTGATACTCTTGCACTATGATAGTACTATATACTTCTTATAATTAGGACCTTAAATTTTATTTGGAAAAAAAGACTTACCTCTGAATTTTCTAGTACAGTATATAGAAAAACATGAAATAAATTATTATTGGACATTTAACAATTCATTACCAAAGAGCGGTTAAATGCTGTCTAACCCCCAATATTAACAAAAGTTGAAATTTTAAAACTCTAAATTATTTACCAAGCAAACATAAAATCACTATTAATAGATTAATATATTTTTTGAGGTGGGATCACAGATCTGGGCTAATATTAACGATTGATAGAAATGTACTGTGCGGTCCTACATAAGAAAATGTTTAACACCTGATATTTACAAATACAAAATTTAACACTAGAAAGTTGAGTGCAGTCATTTTGACCACTCTCTACATAACCCCAAATCACATTGTCGTTTGACAATTTATTTTCAAGAAGGAAACAAATTTTTAAATACATTTAATTATTTAATTTACCTTTTACATCACATTAATTTTCCCATTCAGTTTATGATGCATTTTTATGTTTATGTCGCGAGCTCGGATGTTTTTGTTTTCCCGCTGGTGGCAACACGGAAAGAGTTGAAAAGAAAATAAAGTTGTTGTTGCTGATGTCGAAGTGTAGTCTGTGGTCGATTGTTTCATTCTCTTTGAATACTAATTTTCTCTCCCAAAAGACTATATTTAGAGAATAGAACAGTTTATAAAAATACAATAACTAAGAATTAAGATATACTATACATAAAACACTTTTCTTAATTACTTACATTTCATACATTCAAATCAATACCACTTGTGATAATTCTCTCAAAATATGAACACATATATAAACAAATATTATAATACTGTTTACATTTTATTTAGTCTCTAGATGTACTCATATTTATCACTTTGCTTGTACAGGACCTACAAAATAATAAAAAATGTTTATAGTTTGATTTGACAGTGTTTTCTGCTTAGGGTAGAGCATAAAATAATTGTTCCAAGTACTATGAAGTAGCTCAGCTGTATATTGCATACTCTCTATGTCAAACCAAAACCATTTGATAAATATTTTGATCTAACATTAGTTACTAGCCAAAATTTTGTCCAGACTTAATTCTTTTTTTGTGACATATATTGTGTAAAATGGCAATGCCTTTTGCATGGGAATAGAGAGTAAGCATATTTCTGAAACTAGGGAAATTTATCTGCAGTCTTTTGGATTATGTTAATTTCAAACCAAACTACAAATATTTCATGATTTTTGGTTTGGAGTGCTATGGTCTTCTTTTCAACACAAGAGCTATTGAGACCAAGGCCTACTGCTTAAATCCAATTCTGAACAGCTGTAAACATCTATAGTAGGATTCAAACCAACTCTGGTACCAAAGATCAGAGCCCTAACCATTTGGCAGTGTTAAAAGGAGTTGCTGGTTACAAAAGATGACCTGGGTAAATTGGAGTAATTTTTATCAAACACTCTTGTTACTTCTTGATTGTTGTAAAGAATGATTGAATGTATTTAAACTTTACTTTATTCCGAAGAACTATTTTACAACAGTAATTTTTAAAAATGCCTTGCATATACATGAATATTTGTAATTTTTAGAATTAATGAACAAGCTTTCATATGTTATTTAAATATCTAATTTTCTAACTTGTTAAATCATATGCTGGTGTATACTGCTACTTATTCATTCTTGGTTTTCGGCTGGTCTCTACAAATGTTAAATCTTTTAACAAAAGCATTTGTAGCAGGTTAGAAATTGTGACAAGCAGTGTTTACACCTATTTAATTAATCTAGTTTATTTTTAAATGAATGATAATCATAGCACTGAAAAATGCTCAATTTTTTACAAAAATATAAACATAAGAAAAAGGGCAATGGTAAAAAAGTACAGCTATCTTTAATTTTTTTTTTTTTTTTTTTTTGCATATGTATAGCACATAAAATAGTGTAATTTTCAATATTTCATATTTAAAATATATGAAAGTATTCAACACAATATCCCTATTTTTCTTTAAGAAAGACTAGTCATGTTATGTGTAATGTGTCTTATTATGTACCAAAAGAATACATAAAAGGCTCAAGAAATGTAAATACCACAGCATCATTTTATACAATGTCTTTTAATATAAATGATACAAAGATAAACTTTACAAAGAAAATCTACATCACATTTTACATTCCTCCTCGTATGGGTGGAGAAACTAGGATTACACCATCTCCTCGAACAAACAACATTGGCACCGTTCTCTTTGTTGGCTAAAAAAAAAATAATAAACAGTATTTTGAGTTGATACAATAAAGTTATTCACATTAGAGAATACCAATATTCATTAAATACCTCTATTGATGAATTCAGATACATCAGTATTGGATAGTATCAAATTATAATTATTTTAAGTTTAGATTTGAACAGAGCAAGTAAATGAAATATATCTAAGAAAGAATAGAAGCAAGTTTAGTACACATCAAAACAATGATTATTTACCTAAATGTTGTTACAAAAGAATTCTACTTCTTAGAACATGTTGCTGATCATACTAAATATGCTGATTTGGTATTATTGGTTTTGTATTATTCAGCTTGGAACTACTTTCTCTTAATCAAGAACTAGTCACATGCTTATTACCAGGATTATGCAGCCATTCCAGTAAATTCATAAATATTCTCTACATCTTCTAGTCCTTTGTGATAACTTCCAATGCTCATAAATGCACAAGTTTAAGATCAAAACAATAGTTACTGAACAGCTCCTTGTCGAGACAAAAATGTAATTGTATATGAAGCAATGATATGGCTCTAATGATTGCATTGAAACTCAAATGAAGTAACTTGCAGAAAAGCTAAGTATGTGTACTGTGCACTTCATAGTTGACTCATCTTTCTTCTGCAAACACAACAAAATGTAATTGCACTTTCTACTTTTACTGCACCTCCAATTTTAATATCTAAAATTTTAAATCAGTTGATTTTTTTGAAAAAAAAATCATTGATTTTTTTTTTTTCACTTTTTAAAACCTGTATTCCAAAGACAGGAGAATTGGGAATCAGTCAGTACAGTAATACCATTAAGTAAATAAGTGTAAATAAGCATGTGCTTTCAAAGAATTCAGGGGTTGTTATCAGAAAGTATGGAGTAGGGGTAGGTACAATGACTGATTATGACTGGTGGAATTCGTTTTATGTAATGAGAGGTAAAAAGAGTATTACAGAACTTGAAATCCAGTTTATCTACCAAATAACAGCCGTGGCTTCATCTGCTCGAATGAAAAGACAGTTTTCTTCTTTTGGTATTGTTCATTCTATCCTTCATAACCAATTAGGAGCAGATAAAGCATCAAAGCGAGTATTTTTTATTGAAACAATTAAATCCATAATTCAGTGCTTAAAAAATTTTGAAATAATTGGGATTTTTTTAAAAAATAAATAGTTTGTATTAAAAGAATATTTAATTTGTTCTTTAAATTTACTTATTTAGTTTGCATCATCCAATTACAAAATAATGGAATGTATTTAGATTAAAATTTATATATTTAATTTTAGGTAATCTGTGTGTAGAATATACTAGATAGATAAGATGTTACTTCTTATAACAAACTATTCTATGTATATTGCAAAAAACATAAAAACAACAATTAAGATTAGTATTCAGAAAAAATCAAAGAAATCCAATTTAAATAATAAAAAAAAAAAAAATCCGTTTTAAATCAAATAAATCTGATTTATTATTATTTTTTTAAATCATGATTTTTTTCCAACCCTGCTAACTACCATACTTTTATAAAAAAGGGAATTTAAGAAGAATAATACATTTCTGCAGAAGAATAGTTTGCTAACAGTGATGAGCAATTTGTAAAGCAACCATATATTATGATAGCCATGTAGGTTATTTGAAAGATAGTAATGACAGATTACCCATAAATTAGAATGCATAAGCACACAAACTATAAAGAAAATGTTTAACTACAGGCAGAAAACAATGCAGGATTTATTTTTCTACTTATACTATGGAAACTTTTGAGAAAATCCCATATATGTGTTAAAGTGTCTTTTAACAGAAAAAAAGAAATGGCACAATACAGTTCAATAGAAAATTCTTGGCCAGGAAAGATAATGAACAAATTATTTTGCCAGCATGATCAAAAGAAAATACATTCAAATTTCTATACCCTACATTTTCTTGTAAATACCAAAACAAATAGAATTTCATTAGACAGGAACTGCTATGGAGCTTTTTTTAAAAAATGAAAATAAAAAGCAATAATTCCTTTTTATATAATACACAATATAAAGTTTTAAAAACTGCAATGTTTATTCATGGTTCTGTCATGGTTATTCTATTTATTAAAGTTAAAAAAAAAAAAAAAAAAAAAAAAAAACCTAAGCAAACATACTTTATAAACTTCTTCATACGTTTCTTCATCTATTTCAATGGTTGTAACAGTTTCCTCTACATCGCCTAAAACCATATTTAGATGCTGGTCATACGCCTAAAGACAAAATCAACATTATTATTTTAATTTATATGGTAAACTATCAAATAATTACTTTAATGTTTAAAATACTACATACAAACTTGTTTATAATTTTTAAAAATTATTTTGGAGAAAAAATTGTATAAATTGACTAACATTCATTTTAAAATTAGGTATTTTTAAAGTTACTAAGTAGTTCCATATTTATCAATATTAATTTTTTTTAAGTTACATATTAGAGTCTATTACTTAAATTCAGATAATTAAGAATCACAAAATAAGTGGTACATAAAAAGTAGAATATTGATTCATCATTCTTCAAAGAGATAGAAATGGGTATAAAAATTGAATAAATTATTTACAACACTAATTGGAAATGGTTAACATTTTACAAGATTTAACTTATATTTAGAATGCAAAATGAAGTTAATTAGTACTTCGGAAAATATATAAAAACAGTTAAAGTCAGAGGAAAATAATAGATAACACAGAATAAAGGAAACTAAAATAAAACAGAAATTATGTGAAAAAAAAAACCAGGATTAACAACAATATATAAAAGAATAAGAAGAATAAATATGGGAAAGTTGGGTTTTTAATATTAAATAGAGTATCTAACACTGTTTCTCTGCAAAGACAATTATGCACTACAAAAAAGTTGTGTTCAAAAGTCATAAGGGTAGCAATAAAATAGAATAAAGATAGCCTCTTTACTCATGACTCATGAGCGAAAGAAACAAGAGTGAAGCACTGTCCAATTAATTGTACCTATAAATTTTGATCTAATTTGTATTTTTTGGTCTCGAAAATAGATTGGCACCACAGACTATGGCCCATGTGGGCTATAGCGCTGGGGAGATAATTGTTATTTTATCATAGAGCTTACTTTAGAGTCATCTTAGTTAACTTAGTTAATTAATACTCCCAGTTGGTATCAACTGAATCATTTCAGGTGCTAAACCATTTGTGTGGCATAGACCATACCCACTTGAACCAAAAGGTTGGGAACGATTGGAATTTACTGATAATGCTCTTCTGAATAGGTTCAGCTAATATATTTTTAATGCTGATAAGAAACAAACATGCCTGTATAATTGATTAGTTGAGTACTTATATTTAAAAGTTGCACACATAAGGATTTTTGACTATTTTACTATATATCCTTTAAAAAAAGCAAATTTCATAAATTTATGAATTAAGAAAAAAAATTATGAAATTTTTTTGTATGAAAATAAATTTTTTTAATGCTTTTTTTTTTCTTACATAGCTTATAAGTTCTATGTTTAAACACGAGGAAAAAAATATCCCGAAACTTTTCAACATTGTAAACTGAGGCCATGATTTATAAAATTAAAAAAAAAAAAAAAAAAAAAATTTCTATATCATTCTAGAACAGGAATGGAGAAACCATGGCAAAAGTGTTTCATATTTCTTTGCACCATAATGAATGTTGTGAATGATCAAAAAATTGCCAAAGCTTGATGGAGGGACATTATCTAATATTTAAAAATGTATATTTAATGATCAAACAAATGGGAAAAACTGTGTGTGTATCTTTAGATAATATATTTGTTTAAAAAAAAAAAAAAAAAAAAAAAGACTGGTTTTGCAACCAAACCACCAGTTAAAATTTTTGATGTATTAAACTATTAATACATGGTAGGACTATAATTAATGTTTTATCTTTAAAATAAACATGTTTTCTTTTATATGGAAAAATCTGGAACTTCATTTTTCTTCCTTATAAGCATGAATAAAAATATCTAGCTAAAATAACACTTTTAAATTTTTTGGCTATTTATTTTATTACACCTGTTTAATGATAAAAATTCATTGTTATTACAATGTAATTTAAATTTTAGAAGGGATATTTTCATACTGCACAAGGCAATGGTTTCACAGTTAAGTTATCCCCAAATTCCAGACACCAGGTGGAATGTAATATTTTAATCACATATTTAACATTTATTAATATTGATATATAAACATTTATAACCTAATTCCTCTAAATGCTCAAAATTTTAACTATGCCCTTTAAAAGGTTAACTGTATAGCCATAAATAAAATAAACCAAAAGATTTAAATATACAAAAAATATATTTTTCTCTTGAATTACATAACTGATACTATTTCTAAATTACAGAAGGAAAATACCATGTACCATTTCCTCCAAATTCATTTATTTCTTCTACAGAAAATGAAATACAGCAAATGAATTAACTTAGCACACAAGATTAAGAGCTACAGTAAAGTTTAATAACTATATTGATTTCTATACGGTTTTAATGAATTTTAAACAAATACTGTTGATAAATAGGGCTGGCTTTTAGGCAGTAGAAAATAGTTTCTGCTATGCGGCCAGTGACAGGAAGTTTTAGATGGCAAAAAACATACATTTCTAATAAACATGACACTTTCATTACAAAATATATTTTATATAGTATGGATAACAAAGAAAATATTGTAAATAATTTTGAAATAAAAAAAAATGGGATAAAATTTTTGCTACAATATGGTACTTTATATCCTATACTATAATACGAGGAATGGTTGTCAAGTCGAAAATCACCCCAGAATTAATAAACTGTAGTAAACTTGGGGATCTGGGGGTTTTTGGTCACGAGGAATCGATTGGCATCGGTTTTGACGTGCTAAGGTCACGTAGTTCGGCGCTACAGATAGGGCCGGGTTCGAACCCCAGTGAGGGCAAACTTTTTTCTCATGCGTCCAAACCAAGTGAAAATTGGTACCCGGGGGTTTTCGACCACAAGGAATCGATTGGCTGTAGTTCTGATGAATTAATAATAATAATAATAAAAGTCTTTATTCCTTGATATCGGTTTCCATTTTTATTTTAATTAGTAGTAATAATATTCTAGAGTGCCACTGACGCTCCAGCGCGTCTGATGAATATTCTCAGAAATTACTGGTATATTGCATAAAATAGCAGTTTAAAAGGAATAAAACGGAATACCGTTCATATATATTCATTTATTCCATATATGAAACAATACTGAAAACATTTACAAATAATAAGCACAATATACAGATATTGGCATTGTTGAATTATTACTTCTATTTCTAGATGTTGAAGCAAAATAATAATTAAACATAATAATGCAAAATTACTATCAACTCTAAATATTAAATTAATGAAGCAAAGTATATATAACACATAAACGATACAGTAAAAAAAAAATAATAAAAATAAAAAAAAAAATAATAATGCAAACAAAAATTTTGAAAACCAACCACAAAAAATTAAAAAATAATGCTTCACTAACGTGGCGAAACAACCTCATCGTTCAATTTCCAAAGCCACACTAAACACAGAGCATATAACTTATCAAAGTCCTATCGCTCTTTGGCGTTAGTGCGTCGTCGACATACCAGGAGGTGCCGCTCTGACGCGCCAGTGGCAGTGAACGTGTTAAGGAACTGATTTCGATTTCAAATCACCGTCAACAAAGTTCGACATTTAAACATTCATCAGATTTCAAGCTACATTTTCAACATGCAGAACACACCTCTACATGAAATGCTTCAAGGAGCCGGAATTTTGGAACAAGCGATCAACTCAATTATACTCGCAAATGGACAACTAGAAGATACCGTTATTGTCAGAATGCTAATTGTATAATTTTTTGTTATCAATTACATTTTATTTCCTATGACTTTTCAAACTTTACCTTTGTATAGAATAGTTCCTTTTCCAAGCAACTTTGTTTAGAATAGTTTACAATGGTGCACTTTAACCGGTTATCTTTTCACTAATGGTTTCACAAATTTTCTTATGGCATGTATTGTTTTGATAAATCACAATTGAAAATTTAAATCTTCGAGTTAGCTTCGATACCTGTTTTCTCCGAGCGGAGCTCGGTCACTCGGTACTATATACATGATTAGAGCAATTTGCACTGTCAGTATTTAAAATTTCACTTAAAAAGTATCCAAAATGTATTTTTATATAAACACTAAAAAGAAACTAAAATAATACATACTAACTCAAAATACTTTAATTGTAATTTACAGTTATAATAACATATCAATTTGTATGTTTTTTATACTATTTTTTAAAATTTCACTTAGTAATTAAATTAGTTTTTTTAAATCAATTATAAAATATTTTACTATTTCATTATACTGCTTAAAATTACTCTGAACATTAATGTTAAAACACTATTAATTTTTTGTAAATTTATTTCAACGCTATACAATATTAATGATTTAACACCTACAGCACAAGATTACTAGATATGAATTTCTTGTTTCTAAATAAACAACATTTTAGCATTATTTAAAACTATAGATATTTATAAGAACATTTGAAACTTTTTGCTACTTTGAATAACATTCATAATCGTAAGTTTTAATTTTTAAATGTTTACAAATAAGATATCTGGAAAAATTATTAATCGCTGCAGATAAAATTCTTATTAGTATTATTTTATAGGTTTTGTCACTCTTTGGGTAGAAATTAGTTTCTGCCATACCAATTATAACCACCCCAGCAGAAACTTGCCAACCCTGCTGCCAAAACCAATCCCCATATTGTAATAAAGATCAATACCATTATTTACATTACTTAAAAAAAAAAAAGAAAAGCTAACTTACATGTAATCTACCTCGAAGTTCCCTTTCATTTCTCATTTTTACATAGATTCTTTCATCTAGACTTAGACGTATCAAATCTAAAGGCTCCTCAACAGCATTTGCAGCAGTCTAGAAAAGGAAATAGTAAATTAGTCAGGCCAAAGAGAACATTTTAAAAATATTTCATTTCTTCATATAATAACAGATAGAATGAATGAATTTAAAGAAATAGGAACAAATTCAATGAAAATAAAATGTGTATGAATCAAGGTCAGTATTCAAGAAAGAAATTAAAAAAGGAAATGTATTGCTCATTACATACTGTAGAGAAAAATATAACTTAATCTCTTTAAAATTGACATAAATAAATAAGATTTACTGCAATATGGATGTATAAAAATCACTAAACTATAGTTGACATTCACTCTTAATGCAGTTGCCAAAATAATAATTTGTGTACTTTATTTTCTTAAATTACCATAAAAAAATCAATAGATTAAGCAAACATTAATATAAACATTGATTTAATATATCATAACATAAAAGCAAAAACTAAAAATTATTTTATATTTTAACAAATACAAAAAATACAATAAAAAAGTATTTTTATACTTCATAAGTGAGCTATAATTATGAAATATTTAGTAATAAAATATAACGATGCAGCATAACTTTTAATACATACAATTTATTCATCCGTTTTCATTATCTTTCAAAGAGTTCTACATTACAGTTTAATAACTTTTCCAATTTCTCAGTATTAATTTTTTTTTAATGGAACTTGGTGTTACTTCTCATGTTTATGGATAAAACTCTTGAAGTTTAGGTGCCATTCCCAATTACTTACAAATAATATACAAAACATTTACAGATACTATATAAAATAGTCATTTGGAACCATCACAGTTAATAAACGCTGTATAAATGTTGGTGAGTAAGTGTACAAATACTATTTTTTTTTGTAAGAAACTTAACCTCTTAAAAAATTGTATAATTTCTTCAAAAGTTTTTGTTCTGTTACCCATAAAGTATGCCAAATTGACAGTATTAAGACTATGGTCAGAATATCTTTTATCTAACTAGAAATTACTTTGTCAAATGCATTTATAAATAGTTTGTGCATACACTTACAATCACACAATATATATGTGAGTGAGGAGGCAGTATCTTTTTAAAGTTAATGTAAAATTAATTAAATACGCCAAATCCTGGTCTTTTATTTCAGAAACTTTTAAACAGTGCTTAGTAATTAATTAAATATTAAGGTTTTAAAACTGAACATATTACTTGGCACAGAAATTCAATAAAGTTACAATAACAATGTTGATCTACCCATTAATTTTGGATAATTAAATTCTACATAAGTCAATAACACAGAAAATGATTAACCTGAAAACATCTGATAAAATAAAATAAAAAAATAATGCGTTATGATAGTATTCAACATTAAAACGCCTTTACGAGATGACATGTCTCGTAATTGTACGAGTGCTATTCGAGTTTTGGCAGAATTTCGAAAGACTGGTCTTAGTTTCAGAAAGTTATTAAAGTATATTAAATAGAAACAGAAAAAGGAAGTAGATTCTAATGATTTCCATGATTAAAAATTAAAATATGACATCAACAACAATCCTTTTAAAAAAATCTAGTCTAACCCCCTTTCTGCTTTTAAAGCAAAGTAAACGTAAAACTGGCTATTACTAATCTTAGTACATTTTACTAGGGAATATTTCTTCACAAGTATTTGTAGGCATATATTTCTTTTTCTGAATTTAAATATTATTATTTTCAAGAAGAGTTCGGGAACAACAAAAATATGGCTAAAGCAAATGAAAATGACAACTATACATAAAATACTTTAAAATTGTCAAAACCTTGGATAATATAAGAATTACATTATTATTATTGTTTATTAATAGATTAAAACTCAAATAATAAAGTAAAAACAAAATTGAATACAAAACATTTCTCTACCTGCTCGTTATCGTCCGCCATAGCTTTTGAAAAACTTACGGCTAAGTTGAGTAGAGTAAAAAAAAAAATAACCTTTATTGAATAAAATATTAATAATTATAAATATTTTAATCTTATTTATTTACAAATTTTAATAGAATCATTTAAAACTGTCTCTAATAAAAAAATTGCTAGAGAATGCATACTTTTAGTAAGTGAAAATTTTATACTTTTTATTTCTAATCTAAATCTTTAGATCCCGCTATTCAAAAAAAGAAAATCTGCATCAGAAATAATTGAGATTTTTAATGAAAGGGAGAAAATTATAACCTGTATGTTCACCTTTGAACTTTGAGAGGTAGCATCAAAATAAGTAATTCGTAGTGGGCAGTACCTGTAACCCGTGCGTGAAAGTGCGAAAGACTGTGTGTATTAAATGGATTGTATGCCCTTTAAATTTCTTGGGAATCATTTTAGTAATGCTCTGTGTTATAAAATAAATATAAAATCAAAACATATTTACTCACTTATAAATGCCTAGGAGAAAAGGAAAATTATATCTCATAATGGGTGAGTTTAATCTCTACACGTAATTTTGAGAAACACCCTTTTTTCAAAGATGAAATAATAAAATAGGTAACAAAAAGAGAGAGAAATGAAAACAGCATGAGATACAGTAATAAATCTCATGCTTATGACGTTGCTCACATTCTGCAAATTCTCTTGTCTTGTTTTAGGAGCTGAATTCTAGGTTAAGTATAGGTTAGTTGGGCTTTGCTTTAGATGTTTAAATATGCATTTTACAAAGCAAATTCACGTGATGCTTCATACATAAACTATGGGGACTATCACTTTATCGCTAACAAATAATATAAAATAAATTTCTAGTTAAAGATCATGAAATCGTTTTATGTATGTACTTTCAGTAGTGTTTTAAAATGCATTCATTACCTTTTTTTTTCACCCAAACCTATAAATTATTTTGTAATAATGATGTCTTATGATAGCTAATTGAAGTTTGGGGTGTTTTCTTTCAAAGCCGATAGAATACTTTTAATTTTATTTTTTATTTTCAATTAGACTACTAATATTAAGAAGTTGGTTTGTATATCTTAGATATGAACATTTACATTCTTTTTCAATTTTTTAAATAAGTTTTACAATGACTAAATTATTGTAAAATAAGTTAAAATAAGATAAAAGTTGTATACCTATTTCGTAAGTGTTTGATTGATACATTTTGACTACATAACTTTAATATTAAAATGTTTACAATATTTTCAGTTTGCTGTAAAAGTATCTGATTGTACTATATATAGTAAATGATTTATCCTAAAGTTTTTTGTTAAACGTTATAGGACTTTCAACATCATATTCAGTGTAGTTATAAATGTATATTGAAAAACAATTTAATTTGATGCCCATCAAACATTTTAAGTTGGCTTAAGTAAGAAATAAAATAGAAGGAAAAGATTGGATCTATAAATTTTGATAGTATAAAGTAATTAAATTTTGACAAAACATCTTTGTTCAATCAAAACATTTCCATTAACTTTATTGCTTTAAAATCTATTAATAGATATTAAATTTTATTAAGTGCAAAATAAAAGTAAAAAATGTTTGCTTTTTAAATTATTTGTCTTAATTAGAAAATTAATTATATATTAGAAATATATTGAAAAAAATAGAAATATTGAAAAAAAAAAAAGCTTAAATATTTATTTATTGAACATAGCTTTAAAATTTTGCTTATTTAATAAATTTAAATAATATGAAGAATAATTGTATTTGAACTTTTAAATAATGTATTATGTATGTCCAAGCACATACATTATACTGTAGTTGTTTTCTTTTCATTTTTTAAAAATTAATTTAGACTTGTAAATATGTATTTATGTATTTCATATATATATATATATATATATATATATATATATATATTCATTCATTTGCAAGCTTTTGTATATGCCAAAATTTAATTAATTCATTTACTTATCTATTTGCTTTTCAAATATACTTATAAGAAAATTTTAGAGCAATTTATTAAAATAATATCTTAAAGAATTTTTCAATGCTTGATTATTAGTTGGCAAAAAATTTATTATTTTTTTGTCTTTTTTAAAACTGTATTAATTATCATTATTGATAACCTATGAATAAATGTTTGAGATTGGTTATAAATAGATAGAGCTTAAATAATTGAACTCAAACCTGGCAGTTTTATTGAACATCTGTGATTCTCTGTTGGTTGTAGTCTGACTATTAGCACAGATGTTCAATTTATTCATAGTTTTTTTAAACAGTAGTTTCTGATTTTATAACCTATTATAAAAAGTCAATCTTAATAGCTACAGTAATCAAAAGTAAACCGTTTCAATGTTTTATAGCTATGCTCATTTATGTGCATATTTTTTGTACTTCTATGTAGATAATTTTATTTTATTTTTGCAGTATATACACTTTTAATTAGTTAAACAAATTGTAGTTACCTAGGATTCAAGAAAGCAGTTCTCTTTCCTAAAACTGAATGGCTTTTTCTTTTTCTGTCTGCATCTCTTGACAAAGATAAGAATTATATTTAAAAAATTTGAATGATATTATAAAGCAGAGTTGGAAAAAAATCATGATTTTTTTTAAATCAAAAAAATCAGATTTATTTGATTTAAATCAGATTTTTTCAATTTAAATCAGATTTATTTGATTTTTTTCTGAATATAACAACTTATCTATCTAGTATATTCTACACACTGATTATCTAAAATTAAATACATAAATTTTAATCTAAATAAATTTCATTATTTTGTAATTAGATGGTGCAAACTAAATAAGATGTAAATTTAAAGAACAAATTAAATATTCATTTAATGCAAACTGTTTATTAAAAAAACAAAAAATTCACAATTATTGCAATATTTTTTAAGCAATGAATTATGGATTTAACTGTTTAATAAAAACACTAGTTTAGATGTCGTATCCACTCCTAATTGGTTACGAAGGTTAGAATGAAAAATACCAAAAGAAGAAAACTGTCTTTCCATTCTAGCAGATAATGTGACGGCTGTTGTTATTTGGTAGACAAACTGGATTTCAAGTTCTGTAATACTCTCTTTACCTCCCCCCCCATTACATAAAATGAATTCCACTAGTCAAAAGTAGTCTTACCTATCCCTACTACATTCTTTCTGATAACAACCCCTAAATTCTTAGAAAACATACTATCTATTTACACTTATTTACTTATTGGTATTTCTGTGCTGATTCCCAATTCTCCTGTCTTTGGAATATAGGTTTTAAAAGGAGTGAAAAAAAAATGATTTAAATCAATGATTTTTTTTAAAAAATCAACTGATTTAAATCAAGATTTCAACCCTGTTATAAAGTTTCAATTATCATAAGAATAAAATTTTTTATTGTTTTTAAACCAATTTCGGTGGAGTCATGCAACATTTTAGGTTATATGTATATTCACTAAGTTTTCTGATATACTTGGATTTTCAGAGATTTTGTAGTAAAGTTCTAAAATTATTAACATGTATAGCAGTTTGAGAATTTAGGTAATGTTTATCTTGTTATTCAAATGTTTTTATTTAACCCTATAAAAGAACTAGGCAATAAGACTATGCTAGTAATATGCAATAAGAATTAAACTTATATTTGTATGACATAAAATGTGAAATTTTGTACTGTAGTTCCTATTTTATATGCGAGTGACCTGGTATTTCATATCATAGATGCTGCTTGATTTCCACTTAAGATGAATCGCCACCAAGTGCTAACTGGAGCTGCAAATGCAGGAGATCATTGTTATTCAGTTGGTAGTGTGGAAGGAGTGCCTTTTACTGTAAGTATTTGAATATATTATAGAATATTATACTGCTGAATTTATAGTTTGTAAAATAAAATCAGCAGTTGACTATTGATACTTTTATTTAAAAAAAATTAATTTATTTCTAATATTTTAGATTTATTAAGTATATCAAAGTCTGCATAATTTTAATATTGTTCAGATACATTGTGAGTACTTTCATTAATGTAAAAATACCTAATAAATTTACAGTCTTGACTGGTAAGTAGTGTGATTTATCCCTAATAACTTTACTGTGAGGGAAATTTTATTATAGATTTTAGTAACATAAGGCAAATGTTTATAAGCATTGAAATGATTAAGAATTTTTAAATGAAGTTTTTTCTGAAAAAATGCTTTTAATGATAAATTACATTTTTTAAACAGTAAACTTTTATAATATACTTGATTATTTTTAAAAATTTGTATTTTGTTGTAAAAATTCTTTGTGAAATTTAAAGGAAATAAAAAAAAAATTATTTAAAGCTTTTCCCCTTTTATCTTAAAAATCTTTTTATTTAATTTTTTTTTCAAATTTATTATAGTTTCATGACCATTACTTTTGCTCTCAACCTTTTCTGTTAAAGATATTTATAGCCATGACATTTAACTTCATATTTTAAAAATTTATAGAAAAAAGCATGGAAAAGCCCTCTATTGTTTCTTAAATGTTAATATTTATATTGTTTGTTTGGTATTTTTAGTTAAAAGGTTAATTTGTATATTTTTATTCAAGTTCTTGTAATATATAAAATAATTGACATTGTTGGCATTCTTCAAATAAATTTTATTTGTTCACTTTACTGTAAAATAACCTTTTTCTTCTGATGTAAGATTTCAGTGTCTTTACGAAATACTTTAATTACAAAAATTTGAAGATATTATTTTCATTGAAAAAATACAAAATGGGATGATAAAATATGAAACAACATAAATAATATTTTTTTAAAGAGAGACTGTTTGGTATTAAAATTAAACAGATAACCAATATGTGAAGTTTTTAAGAAATGATTAGCTTGATAGCAATGGCAAGAATTACAGTTTTAAATTGCTTACCATTTCTCATAATTTTCAGGCATATGCATCAGGATGTAACATTGTTATCCTTGCAAGCAACTTCCAGAGAGTACAAATAATACCTGGTTTAATCCATGGTAATATACAAGTTGGATGTTTGGATTCTTCCACTGATGTTGGGAAGGTAATTAATTTTTATTCCTATCCAAAGAATAAATAAGTGTTGCTATGTTTTTCTTTCTTTTTTAAATACTCAAACTCCTTGTTTTGGAATGTCATGGATATTTTTAAAACCTATTTGCATACAGAGAATAAAATATTAAATATAAGGTTTCTTAAATAGTCTAAATTTTGATACTTCATTTTTTATCTTTATTTAGTCTTAGTCATTACAATTGTTTTACTTGTTTTTTATACATCCTGATTTAAAAAAAATATTTTGTATGATTATCAATGTATGTGTATCAATGTATAATCCAGTAAATTTTAATGATTAAATTGATTACTCATATCTGTTTAAAAGATGTGTTTTAAAAGTATTGTACTAAGTAATAATTTTAAAGATACTCTACTTTATTAATGATACAGAATGAAAACTTGTGAATAGGTTCAAACAGCACTTGTTTAGACTAGTTACAAAAGTTTATTTTTTTTTATTTTCATATGCATTTAATTGTAGTGAATAATAATGTTGATAGTAAATTGATTTGTTTGTATTTTATATTGATTGTTCTAAATTGGGTAATTTGTGGACATAATAATTATTAATTTGAAAAGCTTTGTACCAATTATATACTTGGAATTTTTTTTTATCTCGGTGAAGATCTAACTTTTGGATTACAGTACTGCATCATACAGTATGGTTAAATTCCTATTCAAAGATAGTTTTAACTTTTCAGATTTATTGAGTTAATTTTAATTAAGATGAATTTTGTTACTACTTATGTTCTATATATATATATATATATATATATATATATATATAGGAAAACTATTTTATTGTATTTTAGATTGCTGCAGCTTATGGAAAAGAAGTTTGTATTTATGAACCAACTCCATTGTTGAATCAGTCATCTAATCATGTAAGCACAGTTTATTCACAATAGATTAAACTCTTTGTAGATGTTTTTAAATAACTTAATGCTTGTGATGGCATAAAAAATTGATTGGGTTTGTGGAAGAAACTGCTTTAGATTATTTTCTTTGCTAAGGAAGCAAGGAAAGATTATAGAAATCCTTTCGACACATAATAGTCTCACAAATGCTCTATGAGTTAAGATCTAGAACAGTAGTCACAAAACTTATGAGTTGGAAACAAAATGGAGTTTTTCTATCATTTTAAGGAAAATCATATACTTTTGTTTATATTATTTCTAACTAACATGTAACTTCACATGACTATATGGCTTAAATTATTTACTTTACACAGAACCAAAGCTTTTTCTTTCTTTGCAACCTTTTAGACCAACTACAATAAGTTTTTTAATTTCCTTGTTAATGAAGCTGCCTAATTTCTTGTAACTGTACATCTAGGATAAGTTTTTCTTGGATGTTTTTATATTGATTTTCAAATCAGTTTTTGATATACACATTTCAAATTTATTTTTTTTCATCCAGTATTCATCTGCAAAACTATTTTTTGAATGTGTTCTGAAGCATACTGTTAAATACAACAGAGATTATAAATACGTAAGAAATTATAATTTGCATTTTTTTTCTAGCAATTATTAATCAGTATCAGAGATTTAGCAGATAGTATGTTTACTAGATTTTCTTTATTAATTTTTTCACTACAAACTTTAACTCTTTGCTGTTCTATGTTAGAGTATACAGAACATTGGTTTTTTTTTTATGACAAGTCCTATATCAAGGTGGACTCAGCATTTCAAGATGCTTTTAAAAATTATAAATGGATGATGTCTAATAGCAAACAAGCTATGAAACAAGTCACTTGAAGCATGTGCAATTTAACAATTGGATTGCAAAGGGTTGTGTAATAAGAATTTGGCTTAGTGCAGTTTCCAAATTCTTATGAAAATATAATTGTTACACAATTCTAATAAATATACTTTTCTTAGTTTTTAGAAGAACTTGTATTTTCACCTTTCAACTCCTTCAATAACATATATGACTTATAACAATCAGGTAAAAATTGTTTTTGTTAAACCATTACTTTTGGAGCAGATAGTTCAATTTTGAGGATATTTAATACTTTTAGCCAAGGTGTATACTTACATATTCATGATGTATTTATACAAGTATGTCCATTAGAGATATATTATTATTTGAAGTATTCATATGGTTTTTTAAAAATAATTTATAAAAATATATGTCAATAATTATTTCTTGTTATATATGTATATATATATATATATATATATATATATATATATATATATATATATATATATAT
Organism: Pardosa pseudoannulata; assembly: GCA_032207245.1. NCBI lineage: Eukaryota > Metazoa > Arthropoda > Arachnida > Araneae > Lycosidae > Pardosa > Pardosa pseudoannulata. Next base: position 36,507,784 of record CM063505.1, read on the forward strand.
ATATATATAGGAAGTATATTATGATAGTGTTTGATAATATAATAGTTTTCATTATGATTTACTATGGTTCTTTTGTTAGCGTTTGGATTACCAATGGGTTCAGACTGCTGTTATTACAACAGAGTATCAAGTTCAAGTCCTGTCTTGGAATTTATCTGGTAATTCAGAATTTAATATATTAGTGTATGAATTTGAATACTGCATACATGCTTTACTCATTTAAAGTTCTACTCTTGAAATAAAAATAATGATTTCATTAGTTTGTATTCAATTTTGAGTATTTAAACTAAAATTTGCCAAAAATGCATACTCACAACTTTCTTTTTTTTCACAGGAAATAGTTAGCTCATACAACATTGTTTAAGAGTTTATAAAACAGTAGTTTTTTATTTTAATTAAAAATATGAATTGACATGATAAATATTGATATTGAAGTAGTAACATAATTTATAAGAAACGAAGAGCATGTTCCCCAGATTGTTTTAAAAAATTTTACAATTAAGTAGTTAAAAAATATTTTGAAATATTATTTTCTAGGGATGTACACTTACAAGATACCACATTAATTTTTATATAGCTCTTAGTTTTATATAGCTGTTAGTTTTGGCCAAAGGTGTATGCACTAACATGTTTTTTCTTAAACATTATTTTTTTGTGTGCTTTATTAGCTTTAGTTATTGCATTTTAAAAATACTTAATAAAAAACCTTTTGTGGAAATTACAAAGCATTATTACCTTGGCCAGTGATAAGTTTTTATTTTAATATTTAGGAACTCGCTTATTGAGTGGTGGCGAAAGCATTCAGCTATGGCAGCTATCAGTAGCTAGTGGTGATGATGATGTAATAGAGGAAGAACCAACTAACATACAAGTTAAATGCACTGCAGAGGATGGCATGGTCACAGACATAGATGAGCAGTGCAAATGGAATTGCGTTTGGTCATGCAAGTAAGTATAAAAAGCATTCCTTTTGTATTTTTTATGAGTTTAAAATATTAAGTTATGAATTAATAATAAAGTAGATAAATTAAAATACGCTATATTATAATTTATTATAATTAATAAAAGAACATATATTAAGGTATAAATTATATAAATGATGTTATGAAGGCTTTATTAAATTTCAAAATTTATTAAAGCTTTCATAATCTGCTAATTTACAAGACCATGAGTTATGTTCTCAGCTCTCGAGTTGCAAAAAAGTAGACTGTAGCTCTCTAAACCTAACTAAACCATGAGTTATATTCCTTTTAATGAAATGCATGCACTTTGCAAATGTTTAGTTTGTTATGCTAAATGAAGCTAGTTTTGTTAAACACAAATATATGTATGATAAATTGTTTTGCACTAAAAATATATTCTTGATGATGTGTTTGACATGTTTTAAAATTTGCTTATAATACAATATTTTTAGAACTGCTCAGCCTGTTTCATTTTTGAAGTTCTCCCCTGATGGTACTTTATTTGCTACTGCTGGAAAATCAGATCGTTTAGTTAAAATATGGTATAGTAGTAAGATTGGTATGTATATTTAAGTTTAATATTCTATACATCTTTAAATTTCAAACATTTTGTTTTGTACTTTTTATATTTTGGTATATCCTTCTCTCCTAGTTTCTTATGATTACCTGTTTTATAAATCATATGATATAAAAGAAATTATTTAATAATCTCACTGTGTAAAAGAAAACATTAATAAATGCTTCTTTATAAATTTCAGTGACCTTTTCATCTCAGCGCCAAAATAAAGTATCTGGAGATGTAAATTTTACATTTATTTACATTGCTCATCCTCGTGCAGTAACAGGTTTATCATGGAGGAAAACAAGCAAGTTTATGCCTAAGTATGTGTAAGAACAGTCATTGTAATATAAAAAATGATTGCTCATTTCTTAGCTGTGTCAGAGAATATTTGCTGCATTTTTTATTATCTCTACTTGTTTTAACATTCATAACTTTCAATTGTAATATATTATTTAAAACAAATAGTTATGGTAAAAGGATTTTTCATTTTGACCTGTGCCATATTATTCATGTCTGAATTTTTTACAAGTCTGTACTTATCATTGGAGATAATCAATGAAAGGAAAATTTGCTCTATTGGGCATTTTTTGTTGTATAAATTTCATATGTAATGGGAATTGAATTTTAACTGATAAGTATTTTAGGTAATAAAAATTGAGAATATTCTGTTCTTGATTTCCTTGTACACAAGAACACAAGGATGTCACTTATGTGGTTAAAAATTATTATGCCTATTGTCTATAAATTCTCAAAATTCATGACTCATGACATTTAACCTAAGCTTTTCAACAATTTCCAGAGCTTTTTTTCTCTCATATGATTTTGGGCTATTAGAACCAGTTTATGTTACCCATATAATGTTTTTACAATTTGAATATTTTCTTTAAAAGCTATAAATATAATCAGTTCAAAATTTTCCCGTTTTAACTTTTAGTTAAGTATTCCTTTTAGAATTAATAAACTTCTCAGTATTTATGGACTAAAATTTTACAGAGATTCTGTTGCAAACATGTTAGTGACATCCTGTCGAGATAATATATGTCGCATATGGGTGCAAACTCTGATTCCTGAAGATGGCTTGGTCGATTTGCAACAGATTGAAGCCATTGCCAATCAAAATCTACGGGTTCAAACTCAACGCCATAGGAGAAAAATAATGCAAAGACTGAAGCATATGAAGTGAGTATACTCTTTCTTTTACATCAATATCTGATTACAGAAAAATTTAAAGGTATCTTATCATGCTGTATCTCAACAACCCCAAATTACAAAATATTTCTTCATATGTTAGAGTAAATTATTTCAAATGTTTAAAAAATAGTTAAAAAATTAAAAACCTGATAAGGAAATTATTGGCAAAAAAGTGTATTTTCTACTCGAAAAAAAGCAACTTATTTTTATATATTTTCAGGTTTTTATTGCAAACTGCACTAAAAAGAACTTTAAACTAACTTTGCTAGAGTCCTATTTCTGGCATTTTACAATTTTACATATAAAATTTAACAAATCCAAAGTTTATTTCTGTATTAATGATTTGCTTCTGAACAAATGATGAACGAAACTTTGATATGAAAATAAACTGTAGTATTGTCATTTGGAATGAATTCTATGAGTAAATTGTGTTAATTGCAGTGTTGTAGGATAGCAACCCTCTTTTAAAGCTTACTGTATAAATGACATTAATTTCGAGGTATGTTGCAGATCTGCACTACTTTGCTATAAAAGGTTTAGAGATTCATGTTTGTTTAGAATAGAAAGGAAAATTATAACAGATATGTGTATTTATTATTTTTGTATATTTTTATTTTTTTATTAAACATGATCTTGTATTATCTGTATGTTTAATTAAACATGTTTATGCTTACAAATAAGTAGCAAATATTCCAAATAATGAAAACATGTTGTTATTGACTGATAATCTTTTTACTTTAATAATTATCTTCACTGTAAGTATGAATTGTTTTATAGAATAAGTATTACATTTCAAAAATATATAATTTTGTAGATAATCAGATACTATAGTGTTTTAGTTAAATATAAATTAGCATGATTAAAAATTAATGAGTATTTAAAATTCTAAAAATACTTTTGATTACATATTTCACAGTTCAGTTTTATCTGCATTATATAATATGTGTCCATCTATGTTAGCAGCTATTTGAAAAATTTTGCAATTCTATTAAATTCTTTTCTTAAAAAATTTTAATTCTTTTTTAATTTTTTTCTAATTTTTAGATCTTTTAACCAGTTTAGAAAACACCAGGCTAGTCAGTTTACTGAAGATCCCCATGAACCTATTGCTGTTCTTCCTAGCACTTATAGTGTACACGATTTTCATAGTTTTGGTATTCAAGGTTCTGGCATCACACCTAGTTTACATTTTCATTTGGCTGGAAGCATTAATGCAGAATCTGGTACTTTTTCCATTTATAAATTTATTGATATTTATTAGAAAGAATGTTCTCAATAAAAGTTTATACAAATTAAATTCTCTTAACTTACAATTTCATTAATGATTAGCTATAGAATGGTAAAATTTTGTATTTAACTTATGCAACATTTGGACTTATCTAACATTTTGTTGTGTACCTTTTTGATTGCAATCTGCACTCAATATGTACTGAGTTTTGGCAATTTATATACTTATACTATGGAGGGTTTGAAATATTTGTTTCGGTAAAAGGAGTTGCCAACAAGAAAAGTTTGAGAATCCTTGACATGGACAGCAACAAATCAAAATTAAAAAAAAAAAAAAAGCCATGGAAAATAAGCGATTTTCTTCATTAATTTCTGTAGCCACTGTGAATCCATTTCATTTTTTCATATACATTTAAAATATTTCTATTTAGAAAAAGTTTTGTAATTTTTACTAAGTTACAAATTACAAATATATTTGTTTTTATAGATATTCCACTGGTACCTAGATTGAGTGGAGGCCGAACAAAAGATCCTAATTTTGTTGTACATTGGTTAAATAATAAAGAAATGTCTTTTACACATGCTGCTGAACACTTGCTTCAGGAAGTTAGTGATAAAGTTCTTCATCTTCAACATAAAAAAGAAATTTACAATGTGGAAATGGATGCTGAAAATATTGATAATGAAAGCAAGTATTTAAGTTTTTGTAATTTCATAATTACTGTGTCTTTTCTTCAAAAATTTACTTAACATTCAAAATCTGTAAATAAGTAGAAAAAGAAAAAAATTGTAATATTCAAATATGGTGCTAAGAAGCTGAAAGTAAGGGTCACTAAGGTGGTAAAATGGGTCTAACATACTGTATAGTAAAGATTCTCATTTTTTTTCCTGCCATGGCAATTAGTTTAAAAACTGTGGAGGTAGAGAATCAATTGGTTTTTGAGACATATACAAGAACAATTCTTAGCAGGTTTTGACAGTAGAGAGAGAAGACAATTTTAACTTTAAAATGTCATGTTTTATTTATTAGTTTCACAAACTTAAGTTGACTTTTCTTAATTATTGATTTCCACACCATCCAGTTTTAGAACTGCTGCTTTAGACTACATGGCTAATACCATTTTTAGTTATTAGACCTTACAACTAATGCTATTTTTAGTTATTAGATGCCAATTATGCCATTTTTTTAATTCTGTTAACCTTGTCTAGCATTTTTGTTCTATAAATTTAAGCAATGTACACTAAAACAATTTGATAAGTGTTATTTATGGAAATTTTTTACATGTTTCTGGCATACATAGAAGTAAATATTTAATCTAATTTTGCGAATTTGGCATCTTTTGGTCATCAATGGCAAAAGACATTGATGAGAACCTATACTAAATCTACTCTGTGGATCTGTATGTAAGATGATCTCTTCCACTCAAGCTCTATTAAAAAATCCCCAAAATTCTCAGATTATGCATTGAAATGTATGATAAAACAAGTTCAAAATACAAGTGTAATTCCTTGGAAACTGTGAATTACAATATTAAAAGAGAATCTAGGATTCAAAGAACTGTAACTTTCCTTAAGATATAAATTATTGTTTTTATGTCTGAAATACATTCATAAAAAGATTATTAATGAAAGTAACTTTGTAAACAAAAATGTTCATAAAGTATTTTTTAGAATGGGTTTATTTATTCTGTTTTGATATTTGTTATACATTACTTATTATCTGAATGAATTTGTAATTAAATTTTCTAAGACTTTTTCTGTTTTTATTTAACTATGAGAACTTATCTAATTCATATATCATTCAATGTGTATAAATATTGTAGGTCAATTTTATTTTTTGCAATCCAGCTTTTCTAACATTTCTCAAAATTTATATGCATAAATATTTGAAACTTATTTCAAATTTTATAATGAGTGCTTTTTCAGATAAATCTAATTTGAATTATAAGAGAAAAAGTAGTCATCCTAAATCAGATTCTCATGAAAATATTAACGAGATACCTGGTAGTAAATTGAGCTCACCATCTGGATCATCATCCACATCTATAGCAACTGATACTTCTAATTCTCAGTCTCAGGTATGTAATTGTTTGTACTTTTGTATGTTTATTAATAATACTGAAAAGAAAAACTATTATAAAACTGCACTCTAAATTATGTTAAATTTAGAATCAGACAAACATGTTATCATTTGAGAGAGAAACTAACACAGTAAAACTCTTCTTTTATATTTATCAGAATAATGTCTGAAATTATAGTAAAATGATGTAAAATTCCTTTAGTATAGCTTATAGTTATTGAATCTTCATAGTATTTTCATTAATCTATTAAATCCTAGCATCCCTCTTTGAAAACATTTTGAAAATAGGTTGTGGAATTGTTGTTTTCTTGGAGTTATTTTTCTCTTTTAGCAATTCTGCAAACAACCTACCAAATTTTCAATTGCTATTATCTATATATATAAAAATGAATTTGTGTTTGTCTGTCTGTACTTGATAGACTCAAAAACCATGCATCCAATCGCCGTGAAAATTTGGGAAAGTCTTAGGTATATCCCTGGGAAGGTTTTTGTAAATTTTTAACGTTTGAAATCCATTCCTTCCCCCTTTTTTGAGCATTTCATGTCATTATTCCAAGCATTATTTTCCCCGGTTAAATGCAAACGATTAATTTTTTAATTTATCGCATCATAACTAAGTGAAAGAAGCAATATTTCTAGCAATGTGACGTCATCCCAGGTAATTGTTTTAAATGCAGTTTTCCTCGGTTAAAAGCAGGAGATTAAAATTGGCAATTTATCACATAATAAATAGGTGAAAATGATATTTTTCTATCATTATGACATCATTCTTTTAAATATTTCATTTATTCATTTCTTATTTTATATTATTTAAACATCATCTGCTAAGTATCAATTCGATTTGATCTGAAAATTGAGATTTAAAGTAATTAACTTTCATTTCTATGTGTCGCAAATTATAGCATTTTTATATGAGAACTTATTTTAAATTTAATCTTAATTAGTTTTTACGTTACAATGAAATGTTTATCAACAATATTCTAACAACAAAAAGTACAAATTTCAGTGAATCTCGTGGGCAAATAAAAACCTATGATTTTATATAGTTATCTTCATATTCATATGGTTGTCAATATGAATGTGTGTTTCTGCTTCATACAAAACTATGTGGTTTGTCATAAATTTCCTTAATTTTGGAAAACATTTATTACTACCAACAAAATTAGCACTGTTGCTGTCAAAACCTCTGCTTCCTATTCTACCATGTAATATGGGAAGGTATATTAACGTTGCTAATCAATGTACAGTAGTAATACAGTAATGTAATTTAGGGTTAAACTTATATTTTACTATAAAAAAAAGTTTGAGCAAATTTAATATAAGACACAAATTCGATGCAGATTTAATCGTTAGCATATAAACATATATTTTGTTATTTTTATTTATTGATATTAAGAACAGTTTTCATTTTTATGTTTTTTTTTATACAAATCTACCCGATATGTGTCATAGAGTAACTAACTTTGGACAGAAATCCTTGATACCGCCAAATGAACATATTCCATAATAAAAGACATCCAATCTCGGAAATGAATTATCCCATTCAGAAAAGTACATATATATTACTCCACAGTATTTTGAAATTTGACTTCTACATTAAAAAAAGTCGTGGAATCGGGAATTATTATGCAATGGCTCATGGGCATCACAGTGCACTTACTGGACATTCAGCTATTAATAAACTGTTATAATCGTCAACAATCTGAAACATACGAGATTTATTCAGCATTTCTATTAATACGTCTTATTATCTTTAATAGTGGTTCTAAATCTTTCACCAAAATATTTTAAAACCCAGAATGAAGGCTGGATGCAAAGCAGCTAGTTTAATTATAATTAAAAATAACAGCAGATATTTGAAAATGAATGCTTTAAGATTTTTCCAGTCTAACTCTGAGATTTACTTGATCGAAATATAATAGAAATGTGATAGTCATATGATAGCAAATAAATCAGAAATGTTTTTAACAAATTTTATCATGCACATTTAAAATAATTGATTTTTAATGAAAACAGCCTGTTGTATTCAAAACTTTTTAAAATTTTTATATTTCTTAAAATTTACTGTGATTACATAATAATTTAGATTTAAGCTATCAATGTATATTTATGCAAAAATAATATATGTGATAATAGGTAAATGTAGATATTCTTTTGATTATATTTTTATTTTATATAAAATGTTTATAATTTTACTACCATTATAAAAAATGTAATTCTATATATTTTTAAGAAAAATTAAGCTTGTGGATCAAGGAAAAAGTATTTAATTTTTTTTTCCTAACATAAAACATAAGTTACAATTAAATCTAGGTTTTTGGTGGTTTTAAGTTTGAAATTTTGGAAAGATAAAATTTAGGAAATTCTCCCATAAGATCTCTATGTTTAAATTATTAATTGTGTTTAAATTGCTCTTACATGATTCAAAATTGCTAATTTGACTTTTATACTTTTTAAATAGCAAATTTGTTGTATGATAAAACTTAATTTGTATAATTGAAGGAAAAAAATACTATAGGAAAAAATAAGGTTTTATAATTTTTGAGTTTTGAAAAATCTTTGTTATTTTTGTATTTAATATACTATTTTTTGGTCAAAAAAAGTATGCTTTGTCTTTCCATTGCTGTTATTAATATTAATAAAGGTATGTGGCAAATTATAGTCTTCATCAGAGAATATAAACCAAATTTTTTTATGGACATTGTGGATTAAATTTCGATTTGAAGTAGTGTTTTTTTCCCCAAAAAAGTATGCTTGAAAGTGTGTTGTACTTAAGTTATCAGTGTTTGCTATTTTAATATCTTGAATGAGCAATTAATAATTTCTTCTGTTTGGAGTAAAATTAAAGATTCTTTGATTAGATTCAAAATTTAAATTAATTTAAATGAAGATAAGATCAATTGCCTTTATTTATTTCCTCTTAGAGTACCTCAGGAGACTTCATTGATCGAAAAATAGAAAAGTTACTCCGAGAGTGGCATAGATCACCAGACTTGTTATTCAGTGTATATCCAATAGATGGTAGCTTTTTAGTATGGTGAGTAGTTCTTAATGCTTTAGGTGTGTTATTCTTGTATGGGTAAAATCAGTGTTACCTATATTAAATATATTAGAATATTATCTGTTATGGAAGGATGAGTGCAAATTTCCTTTTTATTTGAGAGATTTCTATCCAATTCAACATATTTATAAATATGTGTCTGTGTGTGAAAGAGAAATGTTAAACATTGATCAATTTTTATTGTTCGACGAAATTTAAAACTTTTCTAATATTTACCAACTTTAGCTTAAACCCTAACTCCCAACATTAACAAAAGTTAAAATTTTTATATTGTTTACCATGAAATTAATCATGTAAATAAAAACAAACAAACAAAAAATTATTGCTGAACCAAATGAAAAATTAATTTTTTTTTTTCATTTACCAATTCATTGACAACCCAAGATTAAACCCCATCTAACCCTCAATATTAACAAAAGTCAAAGTTTTCATACTCTAAATTATTTATTAAGCTGTTTATCTATCATATATGAAAACATAAAATCAAATTTTATTATTAGGTATTACTGCACTTAGGTAATACGTTTTTGGGGGTGGGATCACTTAGAATCATTATCAAATCAGTGATTAGTAACACTAATTTAATGATATGCTACCTATTTCTAACAATGCCTTGCTAAAATTGATATATTCAGTTTATTGCCTTGCTTGTTTATTCCTCTATCAGTTATATGTGTCATCATTGATTATGACTAGATCAAGTAATTGCTTAAATTAAAGTTTAAATCTATAACAAGCTATGTTACAGAGAAGGACATTTTTCCCGTGAAGGTGAAAGATTGACCAAGAAGGGGGGGGGGTTCCACTCTGGCTGTCGCGAAGAGGAGTGGGGAGAGGCCCAGTTGGAACGACAGAGAACGGACAATTTCTTCTAAAAGGAGCTGAGACCGATAGAGATGTTTTCCACTCAGCACAATTTGTTTTCTTCCTTCGGTCTTATTTCAGCCATGTTTAGGCGTAAGATATTGACTGTACATATGTCTTAACAGAATTTGTAAATAAATGTTCAGTCAAGAGTTTTGTCGCTGCAATGCTTAATTGTCGGCAATATAGGCTTTAATCGAACCCAAGATACCTGCTCCAGTAACAATAGGCGAGCAGGTATAGAAACAAGGTGTGCAGACATCAAAAAGTGCAGTCGGGAAGCGCAAGGCACGACAATCTTTTTAAAAATTTATATTTAAAATTAGGAATTTTTTCTTTAATTTAAATTGTAACAAAAAATTTTCTGATATCAGATTAAAAAAAATATTAAATTATGTTTGGGTGTAAATTTTACTTTCTTGTCTTTTCATCTTCTGATTTATATAAATTATTTCAAAAATGTATCATTGACTATTCATTTAGGTTGGTTGATTGGTTAGATGAATACAATCCAGGTTCTTTCCGGCAAGCCCAAGTTAGTTTTGCTTCCCGAATACCAAATGCCATTCCTCTTGGTGATGCTGCAACCATGTCACATCACATGTTCATGTATTCCCCTCATGCTGGTCTTGATTTGAGGCTTGCCATCAGTGCATCTTCCTCCGAACAGATAATCAAGGACAAGGTAGAGAAAAATGAAGACCCTGCTGCCCATTCCTCCCTTGATTATGGTCAATTTAAAGCTTACAATGCTCATTCCAAGAAGACTTTGTCCCAGTATTGCGCATTGAGTTCTACAACTCCTACAGTCTGTATGATGACAAAACACAGCAATGGGAGTTTAAATTTATGGCATTTGTCATTTGCTGACAATTCACAGTACACACAGGTGAGTTAAAATTGCTTTTAATAGGGATCTATTTGTATGCAAAAGTTAAATTCACATACTACACATTTATTCTTGTGCAAGGTAGGAAAATTAATGAAGTATTATGGAATTAAACTGTTTTTTATTCTTTAAAATTGGCTCTTTTAAGAAGAGCAATTTCAGCTTGTCTTTAACAGCTATAGCAATCTCGGTGTTTTCTTTAGTGTAAAAACAAACCCATATTTGATTTGCTGTGACTAGACTCAACAAAAGTTAACACTGTTTTAACAAGACATTAGTATGAGATAGAAATCCTAGAAGACTATAGTAGGCTAGAGTCCTGTAACCCACTAAGGACTACAATCACATATGTATAATCACAAAGTTCTCTGCTCAGGGCCTATGGATATTTCAGTGTAATTGCAAATCGGAACAATTTTATTTCAGTCTTTAAATGGCACTAGGTGGTGGTTGAAGTCTGCTAGATTTTTGAATAATGTTTCACAAAATGTTGACTTCAATATAAGCTTTCAGTTCTTAGATTTCTTTTACCTTGAATTAGGGAATTTGAAACAGGCAAACAACAGTATGTGTTTGAGCTCTCCCAAGGAAGTTGTAATGTACTGAGCACTGTGTGTGTATATTTTGACTGAATGAAAAAGAATGGAATGTTCATTATGGTTACTGGTGGAGAATTTGAGTCAATTTATTTTAACCATGAGGGTAAAAAAATGTTAAATATCTAAGTGAGAACAAGATTTTTTAAATGGATATTATGAATCAGATAGTGAAATAATGTTTTTAATACAAGTGAAAGTGAAAATAGCTATTCAGGCAACACTGAATTATTTAATAGTATGAATAATTGTGATAACAATTTGAATGCAAATGAATAGCAACTAGGTAGGAAATAGTTTTATTAATTTATTCAATTTGTTATATTTATGAATTTTTTTTTCAAATTTGAATTTTATTAGTAATTTAAAATTTAAAAATCCACATTTTTTTAAACTGTAAATAAAAATTATTTTAAAATGAAAAACTTTATATTAAAAGAAAACCACTTTGTTTAAAATTCGTAATTGTTTATGAAATATGGAATTTTTGTTATTTACAGTATTTATGAATATATCAGATTATAAACTATAAATTTCAGCCTATTAAATTAAAATTTTTAAGTTTATGAATTGAAAAGGAAATTAGGGATAATGGATAAAATAGGCACACCTGGGGAAGGATTTTTCTCTCCCTTTCAGGCAGTCCTGAATGGGTTAAGAAAAATCCAGTTTATTTGATCATTTTTGAAATCCGGACAGAACACCAACTGCATCCTTCCTAAATGTAAGTGTACAGTCAAGTGCCATTATTTTCTCCAAAAGACCCCATCCAAGTGATCTCATGGAATCATGTGAGAATTAAATAAGACCATCATTTCTGAAACAGCAGAACTACTAACTTGCAAGGAAACAGGTGGCTATATGGCTTAAAAATCAAAGTGGTTCATAAGATTCTCACAAGATTAATTGAAAGAATATGTAAATAAAATGGAAATTAGTGATTTCCTTCCTGAGGAAACTTAAGTTATCAGACTCTCTGAATTGAAATCTGTTTGCAATACAAATGGGAATTAAAACTGGAGAATTTAATTTAGCCACTTACTTAGGTCATTTCTAATATATCCTGTATATTCTACACTCGCAATTTTTCTGTAAAATAGTTGTAACATGGATTATAGAGTAGAAATAATTTTTTTTAGGTATTGAGCATTGGTCATTCAACTCGTGTATGTGGTCACAGATTTCGAATTAATGATATAACTTGTCATCCTGTTCTTCCTTTACTCCTAACAACATCTCATCATAATTTGCCAGACAAAGATCAAAATATATCGGGCACTTCTAGTCCTTCTGTTCCTACCAGTCCTTGTTGCTGTGTGTCTCTTCCAGTGGGACTGCAATCAGGTTTCTGTAGTGAGCTTATTCTTTGGAAAGTGGATCCTGTAGGACCTCTTTCAAAATCAGGAGGAGTAACAGAGTTAGCAAGGATTAATTCTTTAGCAACAGCAGCATTTGCCAATGTGGCATGGATTCCAACTTTGTTACCTAGGTCAGTGATCAATTTAAAATTAGTCTTGGTATATTTTACATTATTGATTATATATGTCATTTTTTTCTTACTATTAATAGGATTTTATGTGAAATTAATTTCTTTTATTGTATTAAATTTTGAAGTAAGACATGTTATATTTATGACAAAAGAGAAGTAAAGTTTTTATTTATGCAATTATGTGAATTCTTTTACATTCTATACACAAGGAATAAATTGAAAAAGACAGACTTTATTATTCCATTATTATTACTTTTTCCATTTATTATTTTTCGATGTTTAGAGATTAACTTTTAAAATTACTGAATAGTATAGATTTTTGTAAATTGTTGTAAAGGATGTGCTATGATTTAGAACCTTAGCCTTTTCATTGTTTGTTTTTACAGAAGTTAAAGATTTGAAAGTACTTAATTTAATTTTGCTACCAAACATCAGAAAAGTTAATGTCTCTCTTTTTTAAAAAAATCCAGATGTATGTCTCTTAGACTTAGTTATCGTAAATAATAAGTGATGCACTAGCACTTACAGCAAAATTATAGTACAGTGCTGGAAATAATTATGAAGCTGATATAAAAATTTAGAAAAGTCACAGAGTAATGGAATTGTTGATTTTGCAAATTCTATTTTCATTTGCACGATCAACATCATAGTAATACACATAAACTTTGTTTTGCAATATGGAAGGAGGAACATAAATTATGCTAATTTCTTGCAGTGAAAAACAACTTGAAAAAAATTATAAAGCCAATGGTTCTAGTCTTATGTGACATAATGCCAGACTTGAGAAAGCAGGTCACCTTGAAAGTTTAGGTAAATGTAAATGTGTTATGTGCATTTATTTTGTATTTAGTGTGTTTAATATAATTCCAAGAGGGAAAAAAGTTATCTGATGATGAACAAATACAAATATTAACTTTAAAGGAAGCTGGCATGTCTGGTTCTAATATTGCAAGAAAAATAGGAAGGTTGAAGGTGGAAGTAAACAGCTTTCAACAGACAGTAAGAAGCGTATACGAAGACCAAAATCCTTTAATTGTAAGGCAATCAAGATAAATCCAGAACCTAGCTTACATACAAAAAATATCTTCCCAATTTCAAGAACAGTTACAATGTTCATATTTCAAAATCAGTTAAATCTTGGCTGGAAGTTAACCAGGAGAAATGTAATAGAATGTATCTTTGGGGAATTTTAGTCTGAAATGTTTACAAAAATGGAAGGCAATTCAATTTAAAGTTAGATTTAATGAATGCTATTAAAAACTACTGGAACAATATTGATGCAAGTACTTTGTGTGGCCTGATAAATTCAAAGAGAAGTGAAAGTCAGAAAAAAAAGGTCTCACATTAATTACTGATGAAATACATTTATTGACTTTATAATTGTTTCTAACTTTCTTTGTACAGAAAATTTTCTTAAGTCTATTAACCATTTGATAATGTAGTTATTAATGAATTTATTTTTTTCCTTTAGTTCCTTGTAGCATATATATGTATAAAATTTCATAAATGTCTGATCTTTTGTTTTTTAATTATATCATATTTTCAAGTGGCTTTATAATTTTTCCATCTTTGTACTTCTAGTTGTTGAAACAATAACAATACATCTTGTATCCTAAAAGTTATTTTTCATGTGAAAAAGCATATGTGTAAATCTAAAATAAAATAGTTCATAGCAGTTTTATCCACTTTTTCTTTAAATCATTAAAAAATACCTTTTAATATTTAGTACTACACAAGGAAGCATCTCCAATTCACCAAGTGCTTGTTTTGTGGCATCGGATGGCCTTCAGCTGCGCATTTATCAAGCTGTTATTGATGCAAGAACTCTGCTTGCTGAAATTTCTAGTTCATCACGCAGGGATAACTTACAGGTTAGCTTTTAAATAATTTTACTTTGGGTCTAAATTTTATTTTATGTATCCTTTCACATTCACTTTTTATTAATATAAAGTCTTTAAAATTTTGATTTAACTACTGTAGTGTTATATTATTTTTACTTTAGTTGTTTATTTTACGTATTCTTATATTATTTCTATGATTGTTTTATTTGTTTAAGCTTGTTTGGTTTTTGTGAGAGTTAGAATAGTTTTTACAGTATTTAAGGAGTACTTTCTGTATACTCTTATGTTACATTAACTTGAGGTTAAGATTTCTCAATTTTATAGTAATGTTTGAAGTTCAAATTTTATTTTTTAATGTTAATACTAAGCATTGAGTCAGTAAAGGACATTCAACTAAAGGCTATTTTGGCTTTTTTTTTATAATTGTATATTTCTAACATTTACTTTAATGCAGCAATCAAATAATTTTTATTAATGATAGTGTATTATTCTCAATTTATTTTGCATGATTTATTTGTTTTCTATTTAAGATAATGTGTGTTTAATCTTACTTTAAGGACATGAGCCAAAGTAGTAGCACTTCATCTGGATTAGGCTATCGACACAGTACTTTACAGGATGCCTTCAAAATAGTGAGTGAACAGTCTACATCAAGACCTGGATGTGTAATAGAACTTGATTCAATCATGGATGCTCACCATGTAAGTTTTTAATATTATGATATATGTATGTAATATATTGAAAATTGCATATAAAATTCTTTAATATTCTCCCAATTCACATTCTACTTTTCGTAATCCTAACTTTCACAGCCACCAAAATGAAATCAAGGACAGGAATCATTGCAATTACATTCCTTTTACACTTCTCAAAGCTAAAGACTAAACTAATAATGCTGTGTGCAGCCTTTTTACCCATTTTTAACCCAGATGTCAATTTTCCTTGTAAAACCCACAGATCCTTACAATCTTTATGCCATTATTTGTTCTTTTGCTGCCATGACTGTTTTTTAAGAAACAGTAGAATCTCTGTTAAACTGTCCCATGAGAAATTAAACACCAGATTGCCCCCTTTTTGAATATGCGATTTTCACAAATCACCAAACATACTCTGACTCTTGACTACGTAAGAAGTGTCTGTTGATTTTCCAAGTTTAAAATGTAAAAATACAAGATTTTTTTTTAAGTATCTGTCTGGTCTAGTGTTCCAATGAGTGACTTCCACAACATGACTGCTGTATCTAAGTTACACTTCTAAGCAAACCTTGGCAAGTAAAAATATGAGCTATTTTCCATATGATCAGTGAATAATAGCTTCTATTGGTTACTTAAATAAAGTTCTGAGATGATATCAATTGAGATTAAAAGAAATTTCTTTATCTTGTCTATAAATATTTTGTTTGTTTAAAGTATACAGATAATTCTTATAAATAAAACTATGTAACTTTATAAGAAATATCTGTATTTCTTATAAAGTTACATAAATTAAAATTAAACGATGTAACTTTTATTCATGAGTTCTTAAGGCTTTTCAAAAAATATTTAAAGATTAATGTAAAAGAAAATTGTTAAATATTTTGTTTAATTTTTTAGGATTGGCAAAATACTCAACTTCTACATGTTTTCCAAGAACAGTTGATTTATAGTAGTCCCCAATCAAAACATACAAAAGATGCTAGTAACATAAGTCTTGTACAACCTGATTTGCAAGCCATTGTGGACTTGAGAAATAGTTCAGTATTTGAAGAACCCTTCTACCTTGTTATTCTTGAAAAGCAGGAAGAAAAGTCTGTGTTGCACATGTGGAAAATAACCATTGCATCTCCATTTGGAGCTGAAGGTAATTTTTATAAACTGTATTAAAAACAAAACTTGCTTTAAAACTTATATGTAGATTTTAACTTGTTGGTTTGCAGATATTTAAATAAGCTTTATATTACTGACATTTAGATGCTGTTTTATTCTATGAACTGATTAATGAAGTTCATTGAATATGACCTTTATTAATCTTCATTAGTTTATTATGGATAATTATATTATTGGCATGATTAAAAATTTTATTTCTAGATTTAATAATATAGATTCATGTTCGATTGTATCAAGCAAGTATATTTTTTATGTCCTTTTTGGAAGGATAACAATCCAAATAAAAATGCTTAGAGGAGAAAGAGTAAAAAAAGAAAAATAATTTCTTTATAATTTCATTTTTCATTTATTGAATTTATTTAAAAGTGATTCATTTATGCATGGTTATTTGTACAATATATAAATATAGCAAAATAGTTTATTTTAAATTAAACTTCTAACTCATTTTGCCATTCATTCTACTTCATCATTTGGTTGTGAACTGAGTTTGGGTATTAAAAGGAAATTTAACAGCATAGTAAATTTAAGGGACACTTAGTTTTATTTACAATTTAAGTGACATTTACATTTACTTCTTACTTTTATTTTCTGTTGTTAAACAAATTACATAACTTATTCAATTCTCTTTATCCTATAAATTTTCTTTATCCTAGAAATGCACTTTATTATTACTCTGTCCATAATGTTCTTATTATATATTAGCTGCTTAGAAGCTAATGTAATGTAGTTAAATTCCTTAAATATGTGTTAAGTCCATAAAAAAATAGAGAAAATTTATATTTTTCATATATATCTGAAAACTTTTTGGTTTATTAAAAAATTTAATGTAAATTAATTGTCAGCAATGAGTAAGTCTTCAAGATTGAGTGTTGGTAACTCAGTTGGCAAAGGCATAAATCTCATAACAAGAGGTTTGTGAGTTTGAGGCTCAAGCCTGCCAAAGATCTGCTGTATTCATCAATGGTATCTGGGGCACACAAAATAGCTTTGTGTCCGCCAAGTTCAAGCAATACTTCTGGAGGTGGCAAACCAGGCCTGGAGGTCTTCTTAGTTCCTTTTTCAAAATAACAAAGACACAGCATGGGCAATGCTACTCATGTACATAGCATTCCTTAAGCTAGACATGCTCCTTGTGAGTTGTAAAAGGAGTAATAGTGTCGCAGCCATGTTTTCTATAAAGATCCATCTGTCTGTATTGCCAGCAGCATTAAAAAATAACTTTAACAAATCACTAAATCAAAGATATAGGAAAGTCTGGCAAATTATTTTATTACTTTATTAAACTACTTTTTAAAATTTCATTTTGAAAAAATTTCCAGTAATCTTCTTTTTTTTAAACATGTATATTTTTCAGGAGTATATGTACCAGAGTCTGCAGGTTCAAATCCTTCTGGCATAGATGTTCATAGCCATTCAGAATTGACTTTAATCAGTAGGTTCCAGTCTCATTAGCCCTTATGTAGCAAATGATAGAAAGTAGTGCTCCAAACCGAACCTTTAGCTACATGCACTCCTGAGGTAGCACCAAATGAAAAACAGCTTTGTAGCTGCGTTTGGAATAAAGATATCTGTGTATATTGCCACCTGAACTGTGAAAAAACTCTTTAGTAACTACAAGGAATAATTTTTATTCTATTTAAGTTTACAAAAATTTAGAAACACTGAAATATTAGCTTAACCACATTGGCTTCTGAGTGACTTATGCATTTATTCATTTAGAAACTTTATATAGTACATCCCCATGAGCATATTAATTTTAAATAGAGACTTATTCATCTGTTTTTAGAATATCTTGTTAAAATATTAAAATGTCTTGCGTTAACTTTGTTTATGTTTTTTTAAATTTTGTATGTGTTTTAGATCAAGAACATGGTAGCTTTGCTTATGTTGCGGATAGTAACCTTGTTCAAAGTGATCATTCTAACCAGTCATCTAGAAGTCAAACTCCAGAGCCTACTCAAGATGCCTCTTTTCCTTTCACACAAGCATCACCTCTTCGAATCACAACTGTTAAAGTATGTATCTATTTCAAAGAGTTTACTTAATTTTATATTCATTAGATTGTTGTTGAAAATTCTTGTTTCATTATGGGGCATTGTTTGAATTAATAAATATCTTAATGATGGATTCAGAGAGGGTCTGAGGAGGTTTTAACCTCCCCTCCCCCGTGCAGTTATAGACTTGCAGCATATAAAATGGCGTTTGCTAAAAAAAAAATTGAATTCCAAATGATTTACACTATTTTCTAAAACTACTATTAAATAAATTACTAATTTTCATATATTATTTGTACACAGGCCTATATAATTTGGAAATTTGTACAAAAATAAATAAATAAACAAGTAGTAGTTATTTTCTAGAGTCCATAGATGATGATTAATATATTATGACCAGAAATAATCTTTGAATTTTTTCTCCTATATATATATATATATATATATATATAGTATATATGCAATGATATTTTAACTATAGCTAACACACTTAACTATAATTGTATTCTAAAACAAATTTCTTTGGTGACTTCAGTAACACCAAAATTAATTTTTGCTTAGCTCAACTATTGTTATATAACTTTATATATTTACTTATATTTTTACATAGTTTCACTTCCTATATCTCTGTGATAAATTCTTAACACTCTCAATGGCTGGCTCACTTGTGCCTCATATCACTATATAAATGATTTTAAATTGTTTTGGCAGAAGAGCATCAAAGATGGATTGCTTAAGTAAACGACACATTTCTAGCTCAAAATTTTGATCTTTCCTGCGATAGTGTCATGACTGCATTCCAGTATGAAAAACATTTTCCATTTGTTGTGGGTCTAAAACACTGATTACAAATATATATGTATATATATGTACATACATACATATATATATGTATGCATGTATGTATATTTATATATAATTTGAAATCAGCACAAACCTTTGGTCATTTATGTATACTCTCATTACGTCCAAATTGTTTCTTTGTTATATGTAGAAATATTGTTTCTGCATTGTCTTTATTATAATAAAAAAGTTTTGTAATTTAACTTAATTCAACTAGAAGAGCAATAGGATTTATTTAAAATATTTTAGTCATAAGCTTAATTTATAACTCTCCACATTTACATTTTTGTGAAAATAATAATCTCTTAGACCTCCTTACCAGATGCTCTGCCATTTTGGGCCCTGTTAATAGATTTCCCCCAAAAATTACTAACCCAAATTTTTTTACAAACTTTGCGATCTCCTTTTAAAGATTCTGAATCTACCTGAAACTAAAATAAATTTTAAAAATTAGATAATAAGCAGTTAATAGTTTGAATTGAAAGTTGGAAGAAATTAAAAAGTATGTGCATTATATTTTGCTTTTGCATTTTTTAGTGAAATCCAAATTAGATCATAAAAGTAATTTTACTAAGAAATAATTATGAAGAACAGCTATATGTAATCTTTAAACTTCAATTTCATTAGCCAAAGACTTTAATATAGTCCCTACAAGATATTGCCAATATGATAATAAATGACAATATCTTAAGATTTGATTAAAGTCAATGTTTAAGGAAATTAGAGTTTGAAAACTAAATACAGCTTTTTTTTTCATTATTTTTTAATAAAATTATTTATTTTATAATGAAATTTTGTGTTTAATTTTACTGAAAAATGCAAAGACAGAAATAAGGCTAACTTTGCCTTTTACAAAACAAACTTTCTTATTATTTATTGGTATTTTTTAAAATTTAAATTATTAATTATTTCTTTAATGTTAAGACAGCTCTATAATTAAGATAATTTTTAGTGAATAAAATTCATAGGGATTTCCTATATTGAATATAACAAACAAGTTCGTATTTCAACAACTGCTGTTGTCTCTGTTTTGTACCCATTTCAGTATTTATTAGAATTAAAGTAAAATATTTGCAATTGAAATAAAGATATAATTATAAAAAAATTTCACTTTTTTTTGGTTGTTTATATGAATGAAAGTTATATAAAAGGTTGTATAAATGAAAGTCTTATGAAAAATTTATTTGTAATGTTCTTATTCATAGAATTTTGAAATCACTTAATAAATTTATGTTATGTGTACATGTATGCCACCTCTAAATGGCTGTCTTGATTTTAAACATTTGTATGTTTCATTGCTCTGATTATATTAAGTTTTTGATTTATATTAAGTTAACATATTTATCTAACAAAGCAACTAAAATATTTTTAAAAATTTTAATAATTTTTGTTTTTGATATTCGTAAAATACTATAAATTAATGTCTAAATTGATAAACATTATAAGCAGTTTCCCAGGTGTTTTGATATTCTTTTATCGAATGTTTTAAGAATTAGTTTTGTTTTGTAGGTATGCACCCAAGTGTTACCTTTGCCTGAAGATGTGGAAATTGTGCATGCAACTCCAGCTGCAGGCCATTTAAGTTCTTCTAATATATATCCAGCATGTTTTGCACCATATCTTATTTGTACAGCGTGTTCCGATTATTATGTCAGGTGAGTATTGATTGCTAGAAAATTATATGCTACTTCACTGGACTTTTCTATTATAATTATTCCAATATATGATATGTGATAAGAGCTATAATTGAAGATAAAATAATTAGACATATAGAAAAATGTGATAAACATTCTTTCCTAATTTTAACAACATTATGAAGGCAACTTCAATTAGATTTGCATCAAATAATGTAAACAAAGTATGAGTTAATATATCTGTGGCTGTAATTTCATATACAGTTCTTAACCCTCTGACTGTCAAGAGTCTAAAAGGGGAAATGCGTATGACTTGTCTTTGTGATCCTACTAAACACACTAAATTGTATCCTGTAAAAAATTGGTCATGATATAATAAAGTCTGGGTATAACAGAAAAAATGTAAATTTATTGCAAATTATAACCACAATTCACAAACTGCACATCCCCTTAGGATAACACTTTCTTTAGGTGTGTATGAATTTCACGCACCCAAGGTACTCAAATGATAATTTCTCTATGTTTTTTCCAATAGTCTGGAGCTTTTCTCTGTAGTATTTGCTCCTTACCAAGTTGGACAAAATTAACTTGGATCATGATGGTTTTCTTGTAGGCCAGTAGCACTTAGGTAGCCTCTTTGGGTGGCTTTCATGGAATTCTGGTTTTTCTGTAGTAATGTGTAGCTTTACATTGGGTCAGGACAAACTAATATCCCCACAAACAGTACATTTATCAACAAGAGTAACATTGAATCCATCATAAATAAGTTTGACAATCAGAAGGTTTGTTAATCCTAAAATAAGTGTAAATTATCGTATACTATTTTTTGTAGATTTTGGAAGTGTGAAGTCTCTGAAAATGAAAATAAAGAAGTTGAATATCACTGGGTCGAATGGGAGATGATGCTTAATAAATCAAGTAGTTCAGTTCATGTGCCAGGTAACATACTGAAAGAACTTATCTTTCTTTCTTTCTTTCTTTCTTTACTAAAAGGTTATCTTTCTACAAACAACTATTAGGACCTATTGTCATTTAAAGTTACAGCTAGTGTTTTATATAAAATCACAATAAAATTATAACATAAAGTACAAAATTTTTAAATTGTTGTTTATTATTTACCTAATTTTATTTATTGTTCAATAGATTAATAAGTAGTTTAGTATTTCTGGGCTATGTTATGGAGAAACAAAGAAGAATGTTGAAAATTAAAACTTATCAATTATATTCTTCCTTAAGCCATCCCCTTGGATGAAAATGATTAAAAATGTATTGTAAAAAAAATGTCTTAAGCAGTTGTGTAACATTGTATTGTATTTATTTTATATTTTCTTGTTCATTTAGTATTTCTATAATGCAAAAATATTTTTTTTGCAATAATTTCTTTTAAATTCAACATTGTTAAGATGTAGTATATGTTTCCTAATTATTCTTTTTTGGAAGTTTGTAATTCAGTTTTATTTTCTTTCTAGGTCAGCCTTTATATGTTAGTTGTGCATATAGTGGACGAATGGCATGTGCTTTTAAACATGGGAAGTCCTTCACTCGACATAATTCTCAGAATCCTGACAGTAGATATGTAAATATAGGTGTATCAATTTTTGAATGTGAATCAACAGGTGGTTCTGAATGGATATTGGAAGATACTATTAATCTTAGAAACATAAGCTTGCCTCTTCCGAAGCTCTCTTTGAACTTGGAATCTTTATTTGATGCTTCTCAGAGAAATAAGCGTACTGCTGATACACTCATGCAGAAGCTTTCCTCTGATGAAACAGTTAATGAACGATTGCCTTTGCAACGCCTTTTGTCTGTGCCTAGTTATGCAACATTACAAACTTTACGCCAAGCAATATCAGAAAAAGGAAATCAAGACCTTTTGGCTCCCAAATCAATAGTTCATTTAGATTGGGTATCTGCCGAAGATGGGTCACATATATTAACTGTAGCCATAGGATCAAAAGTGAGTGCACATTTCCATTATTCTGTTTATTTGTATGTTTTGCACCTGTACATTTCATTACCTTATCTAAAGAAATTCCTAAAGTAATGATTTTAATCTGTAAAAGATTAGACAGAGTGAGATATTTTTATATTTAATGATGAGAGACCCCCAAAAATTGCAACTTAAAAAATTAAGGAATATATGCAAGTCTACTCATCAATAAATTTTACTCAAGAAATTTAAGAGTATCTCCTGAAAAAAATCCTAGATGTAAGTTGTTTTATCTGTCTATTGCTGTTTTTCTAGAAAGAAAAAAGTTTTTGATTTGTTATCCAACAAATGTGTATTATTGTCAAGTATTTTGAGAGTATTAATATGCATATCTGTTCTTTGTATTAGTGCTTTTAAGTAAATTCTTTAGTTTAAATGATAATTCCTTTCTTGTAGCTGTTAGATTTAATTTACTCAAGATAGAAGAGAATGTAACTTTTATATTTTAATAGTTAAAAATGCAGTCCATGTCCCTCAACTGAAGAAACTATGCATTTAGATTTTGATTAGCATTTTGGATCTTTAGATTTGCAAAGTAGATAAAATAAATTACATTACAAATAATACTATAGAGTTAATATTCTTTTATATTTAATCCTTCTCAAGATGGGTGTATCATATATGAGTTGTTGAGATAGTTGATACATCTGCTTGGTTTATTAAAAATGTTGACGTTAAACATTAATAATCACTGTCAAAAGTAATGAGAAACTCTTTAATGACTAAAAATAGTATTCTTTGTTCTGTTTAATTTTACAAAATAAGAAATTATTTTTAAAAAATTAGATTTAACTTTAGTGACTTCCCATTAACACCTATATGTGGTGGTTGTCCTGGTGTAAATGAAGTATAAATGAATTTTACCTATTTTTTTTTTAAAGAGACAATATCAGATTAATAAAATAAAAGTTTTCAGTGGATTAGAATTTTCACAGGCTAATTGGATATATCTGAAATTATTGCAATAGTGTAGCAAAATTACCACAGAAACAGTTTAGTTTAGCTTTGAAATTTACTTATTTCAGAAATCAGAAACTATGCATTTAGATATCAAGGAAGTATTATTAAAATAGCAGTTATGAGACATATTTGTATCAGCTCAAGATCAAATTACATGAATGTGGTATTTTTGAAAATTTTGTAGTCTTAATTTCTATCATATTTTAATATACAATCAAAATTAGTTAATTTGAATTTCAATGCAATGAGAATACTAAAACATTTCAAATTATCTAAAATTCATACTATCTGATTTCATCAAAAATACGTAACAAATCCTGTCAAATAGCCCATGAAATATTCAAGAAAATACAAAAGCACCATTTTTCTAATTAAAAAAATTGTAATTTTCATTTCCTTTGTTTTCTCGTGTTTAACATATTATACAAAATCATCAAGTTCACTCACAAAATTGAAAACAGTGCCTTCAACATTATTTTGTGCTTTAACAAATAGTCGTATTTTTTGTAACATAACCATAGCTTCTAAGGTAGTATGTACTAGAAGTAGTTCTTCTCTATTTTATTTCTCCAGCAGATAAATCAATGTTTTTGTTCTCTACTTTATCGATCATTACTATGTTTATTAGTTTACACAAACAACCTCTTGTCAACATTTCAATGGAATTTGTAGGTGAGATGAGTTACTACTGTATCCCAATGTTTTGACCCAAGCCCTAACAAATGTTGTACCATTAACATAGGGAGGGGGGGAATAACAGAAAGGAGCATAATAACTCACACTAGAAATATTTCTGCACCTTCTTCATTGTCTATTCTTTTTGTAGTTTATCAGAATCAAATTTACCTGCAAATAGATTAAGATAAAGTAAGAGTCCGATTTGGATGAAAATTCTGGAATTCAAGGTGGGTGAGGAAAGAATATATATTTTACAATTTGAGACTTCCCTGAATTCAAATTAACCAAAGATTTTAAAATTTTCTTTGAATTAACATAAAATTTTAGTGTTACATTATACAGAAAATTTATTGGATATTTGCACAATTTAAGCTATTCAAAATTTTGAATTGGTCATTTTCAAACTAGCCAAGTTCAATTATATATCATTTTAAAATTTCTATCTTACAAATTTTTTAATGATATAATAGAAATATGTATATAGAAAATATTTCATTGCTTCAGTGCTCTCTGTTATGAAATATAAATTTAGAATCATTATTTACTTAGTTACTTTCAACCACCTCTACAATTTATGTTTAAACTTTACTTTTAGATTCTTCTCTTTGCTCCTGTATCAAATGACATAGCCCAATCAAATGTTCAGGCAATGAAAGCATCAAAATCAGCAAGTCGCCCTTTGTTGAAGCAAGCTTCATCTATGGTTTTACCTCTATCATGTAATGATGAAATAAGGTGGATGCGTATAAGGAGTACACCTTTAAAAACTGCAGATTCCTTACCACCTATTCCAATGCAGCTATCATGGGTACGCCATGGTATTTTGGTAGTTGGCATGGATAGCGAAATGCACATATACTCTCAATGGAGGGTTCCTCTTCCTGATGGTAAATATAAATATATAAATATTTAGCTGTGTACCGTTTAAAATGTGTTAAAACAAAAAGGCAGTTATATTTATGTAGGCTCAGCTTTTATAGTGACTAAAATATTAATATTAAATTTTCACATATTTTTCCTGTAGAAAAAAAGTATTTTAATGGTTTTCTTTATTTAAAAAAATTTAGTAGCTTCATATTTAATTTATCTTACCAATTGGACTTAATTCTCTTGTAGAAAAATTTGAAAGTTAAGAATTGTAATCTGTTAATGTTTACAAATCATAATGTAATATTTTAAATACTGTTATAGTAAAAAATAAATTTAATTCTGTTTAAATCATAACTTTCAAAATAATATATATCCTTTTGCTATCAAAGCTCCTATCAAATCTTAAGAGAAAGAAATATTTTGTAATTGATATACATTAGTGAGATCTGTCATATTCAACAGGTTTTGTATGTGTGACTTAAAATACCATTTAAGAATATTAGAATTGACAGATAATCTTTTACAAACCATAAATATTTTTATATTTACTAATTTTTTGAAATCGTTATTTTCAACCCTCTTACTTTTTAAAAATAAATATTCAGTTATGAATAATATGATTGTAAATATTAATAAACAGGCTAAAAAATGAAGCTTAAATGTAAGTGATGTCTATGTTAACATTTGTAGGAGGTAATATTATAATTGTAGAATTCAGTCTTATAAAACGTTATCACCCCATATCTTAAAGCATTGGACTATAGGTTCTGAAGTAGGTGATACTGCTCTTGCCACCAATGGGAAGTGAAGCTATCTAAGAGTGGAGCAGGGGGTGGAACATGTTTATAGAGAGAATTGAGAACATTATTATGGTCTAAGGCAGGGATGGGCAACTATGGCCCACAGACATAATTTTAAGTTGCCAGTCCAAGGCAAATTAAAACAACTGTATATTTTTATAATAGATTTTTAAAAATATTTTTGTTCTTCCTTTTTTACAAAGGACTTATGATCTTTTTACTTTCTCTATTTTTGTTTTACCAAATATAAATCAATGGAATTGCAAGCACAGACAGCTTTCAATTGGTCATTAATCAATTTGTCTTAATTACTGTTATCTCAAAAACTATTATCTTAAGAAACTATTAAGTACTATTATCTTTTAAGAAATTTTCTTACCTATTGTGTATTCAACATTTAATTATATGCCTGTATCATTTTATCTTTGTAGAATATGCAGGATTTAGTTAGGGTTAAATATTAAAAACTAGATCATCAACTCAATTTGTTGATTGCCAACTTTTTAAAAATTTAGCAGATTAGAATGTTGTGAGAAGGATATTACAAAGTTCATAATACATAGCATGGTTCCAATTTTCAAAGTACTGTCCAAGTTCAATCTTTCAATTGGATTTTCTTTTATAATACATAGCATGGTTCCAATTTTCAAAGTACTGTCCAAGTTCAATCTTTCAATTGGATTTTCTTTACATTCATTGAGAAATGATAAGTTGATCTATACATATTCTCCAACTACAATGAATTTTTTGTAGTTATTTAAAAAAATACAAGGTAATTAGAAAATTATGAATTAGTGCTAAAAATATTCATTTCACAATATATGAAACATATTTTTCCAAAGTGTACAAAAAAGTTCTGATGCTATTTTCTGTTCACGTTGAAC
The DNA here is from genome assembly GCA_032207245.1 of Pardosa pseudoannulata. Classification (NCBI taxonomy): domain Eukaryota; kingdom Metazoa; phylum Arthropoda; class Arachnida; order Araneae; family Lycosidae; genus Pardosa; species Pardosa pseudoannulata. The sequence goes on from CM063505.1 coordinate 36,535,067, forward strand.
ATCTTCACTTACTCACTCTTTCTCTTATGTACATATACATAAATTATTTTTATTATGAAAGAGCATTAGGCCATCAAGTTTGGGAATTTATGCATTAGACTAATAAAATTAAATTGGTCACAACTACTGAAAGAAAATGAAATTTAAAATAGTCTAGTATGTAGAAATTTTAAATTTGAGACAAATCTAAATATAATGGAATATATGTAGAGTATTTCTTTTTATCTGTTTTTCATAAAACCATTTTTTTTTCTTTTTGCATGAAATAATTGAAGTTTATTTTTTATTCTAATTCAGTCCAAAATACAGAATCTGAGAAAGATGAGCCACTTGTTGATGATCGAAAACTAACAGAACAAGAATTGTTATCCCATGCACAAGAATCCTCTCAACTTAGATTGCCAACAGCATCAGGCACTATGTCCCGTTCTACTTCTACCAATGTTCTTAGTGCTGCAGCTGAAACCAAAAAGAAAAAATATGATCATTCTAAACAACAGCCCCAGAGGTAGGATATGTAATCCTCTGCTACATAAAATTTAACTTTGCATGTGTTTGTAGATTTTGATAGCTTGAATTCACCAGACCAGGTAAAATGTTTGAGGTAACAGAAAATGCATTTTATATTAGGGTTTGTTTGTAATGTTTAAAGTATACTATCAAAGCATAGCAACAAATCAAAACACTTTTACTTTTACTCTGATAAATGTATAAATTGCTCATATCAAATATATTTGAATACTGATAAAGGGCTGTAATATTGATGGAGAGTAATAAAAAGAAGACATATATGGCCAATATATTATGAATACAAAATACCATATTTTTTGCCATATTTCATTAAGGTCTCAGGTAATAACATTTTATACTAATTTCCCTTTTAAAATTTTGCTATTATGTGGGAAATTATTAATTTATATGAAGCATTTAATGGTACAATTTATTGGCCTTCAATTAAACATTTTAAAAACTGTTAACATTTGCTGGCATATTACTTTAGACATTAAAGAATCCATTTCATTTATATTCTACTGATTGTTCTTGAAACAGTTTCATTGCCTAATTATTCAAAAATTCATCTACCACTTTCAAAAAGTCAGCATTTTTTTAAAAATTAATTGGCATTTTGCTAAACAGTTAGAACTAATTTTTTAAACTGTTTCCACAGTTAAAGTGGGATTAGGGTGCCAGTTTATATTAAGTTTCACAGAAAGGATGTATTATAAATACTTCTGGGCAATAATTTTTGCCAGTGGCAGCCAAAAAATTACCAAAAATAAGCAATAAGTTAAAAAGAAAAGAACCCACAGAAAAATGATAAAATATAAATAAAATTTATGAAAAATTTGAACTGACAAAAATCACAAAAATTGAAAAAGAAGTTTATAATGAGTGTAACTTGTACAATAAACTTACCAAAATAGGGGAAAATATGCCAAAATTTAAAAAATGCTCCAAAAGCACTTATACTGTACCTGTTCCATATTGTCTAATTTCACAAAACACATACATCTCTGTTAGCTGGATGCAAGCTATAAAGTACCAAATAGTGCTTTGTGTACTTTTTTAATACATAGAGCACAAGTTAATATTACTTAAATTTATGAAAATATCCTAATTTCAAATAGAGTTAACTGAGTTAAAATTATTGTTGGCATCTAGTAAATAAAAGTATTAATGGTTGTTTGGTCTAGTGTTTTACTTTACAGCAGTTTGATTGATAACATTGCTTGTCTTACCTGCTTGGCAATATTTTTGGCTTCTTAGGTAATTTTTGAATGTTATCCAAAATGAAAAAAAAAATGTATTATTTACAAATTTTGAATTTAAGAAATGATTTTTTGGGAAAAAAAAATTTTTTTTTCAGCTTATACTTAAGTTTATATTTTGAAATATACAGTATGTCTTTATCAAAAATGTAGCATCAATGAGACTTTGATACTTTAAACTTATATTTAAGAATGGAATATAATAAAAAAAAAATTGAGATTTTTACAAAAGATACAGTTATAAATAAAAGCCTTAACATCCCTAACAAAACACTTTATTATTTCTTATAGTCAAAAGTGATGAAGAATTACCCTGAACAATACAGTAGTACTCTATTTCTCTTTTCTTATACTCATCCAAATGTAGGCCAGATTTTAATTTCTCTTTTGATTTTGCTCTTTTTACCTCTAAGTATAATTATATCAGAAATGTGGTAGTTAACACACCAATAAAACAAGATAGTTTTTTGCATCTTATACAAATTAAAATTTTGCTAACCTCAAAAAATGTTCAGCTGTCTTAACAGGTTGTGAAAATTGCATACATATTCTGTGAGTTAAAAATATGAGATCTTTTCTTTCCTTTTGTGAGTGTGTTTCATATTAATTTGACAAAGGAGAGTTATTGATTTGAAATTATTGGTTATTTTTAATTAATTCAAAATAGTTTCTTGTAGATAAACTACATTTTAAAAATTTTATTTGGTATTCTTATTTTTAACTCCAGTTGTATAAATAGTGAGTGTTGCTATGGTGAAAAAATATTGTGTTTTTAATGAATTAAAATTTTTAAAAAATATTTTAGAGAAAGTGTAGGTAGTGTGGGACCAATGCCTGATTTTGGCCTGTTTGAAGCAAGTAGGCTGGCTTGTCCTGTTCTTCCTCAATATCATCCTAAACAGTTAATGGAATTATTAGGTTTTGGAAAACTTCGTAGAGTTAAAGCAATTCTGAGTCATTTAGTAAGATGCTTGTCAGGTACAGAAAATATCAAGGTAAAATATTTTTTAGAATATCTAATATTTATGAAGTGTATTAAAAATTGTAGTGAAATTTCAGCAAATGTTTTATTTATGTATTTATTTTTTGAACAAGTTGTTTTTAGTTATATGGATTTCATTTAAATACAAACAAAATATTGTAATGGAGCAATATTTAATTAATTTCTGAAGTGTAATTCTATTAATTTCTGAAACAGATTTTTTTCTTGTTTACTTACCTCATTTCAAATTATGCAGTGATTTTTCTTTATATGTTTACATTTGTGTCTCTATAAGCTAATTTTTAAGTTCTGTTGTATTTTTTTGTAAAATATTTAATTATAAAATATTTTACAAAATCATTTTGCAATGTAATTATATATACATAAGCTATATCATACAGGAAGTATAACACATGTTGAGAATGTACATGGCTGTGAGATATATGATACATTAATGCTATCTCTATTGGTTGAATGGATTGGCAATGACTTTTATTTATAAGTTTTCAGATAGGTGTTGTACATTCTAAAAAATATTTGTTATATGTTTTTTCAAACATTTGATCAATTAAGATTTTGTTACCAAATTTTGTCAGCAAATATTGTCCAAAGATGATAGCTCATCAAGCATGTTAGTTTTTCTGCTGAGTCAATGCATTGAACAATTTTTATGCCTTATGAACCACCACAAACAATTTTTATGCCTTATGAAGAGTTATTTATGCCTTAATAAATACACAATTTTTAATGATCTGTTTTCAAGTTATTACTATTCTTTTTTGTACTTCACTAAAGATTGTCTTTTGATTGTAGAAAACTTACCTGCAATTACCTGAATCTACTGGAGGAGAAAGTGAAGATGCAGGTGGTCGATCATGGTCACGTTCTCGTGCACTATCCCTTGCTGCCAGCACATCTCCATTACCACATAGCCCTAATGATCAAAGAGGATCTGTATCTATGTTTCCTGAGGAAGTCACTTTAGACTATGTTGAAATTCAATCAATTCCTCCTCTTCCTTTGTTTACCTTATTAGCTACTGATAAAGAATCTCATGTTCAGCCTTCTCCTACTAATCTAGAAGACCAAACACTTGATACAGTGAGATTTTTTTCTTATCTTTCTTTTGTATATTATTTATATTTAGTTTTCATGGAAATTAGTGATTTAGCAAATGAAGGTATAAAATTTTTGTTAATTTTTTTTAAACTGAAAGAAGGTAAAAGCTTTATATTTCAGTAAAAATATCAAAACTCCTGAATAATTAAGCTATGCAGATTGATCAGTTTACCCTATTTTTAACCTGTGGTACTTTATCATCATTAGATTCACTAGAATCTTTATGCACACAACAATCAGAATATATTCTAGTGTCACTATCACTACTACCAGAATCTGTTTCAGAATCAATATCTGAAATATTTTGCACCATTTCTGCTATTTTATGCTCAGTTAAATATTTTTGATGCTTCGACAATGCAGTAGTAAAAACAGAAAGAATTCACATCTATAAGATCTAATTATCCACTAAAAACTGAACTGCAAACCAAAATAACCAACGCTCTAGCGAAAATAAAACTCCCTCTTTACTATAAAGAAATACCACCTGCGAATTTAAAGAGCAATTGTAAAGAATTTCATTAGGAAACATTTATTTTCCCCCATGTTTATATAATCGAAAACCATGTGTATGTGAGTCATGCTTCTCTCATTTCGAGAAGGTCAAATCTACATGTATCTGAAACCATATGGATATACAATGCCATCTTGTGCCGAAAATTATAGTTTTTAAAATGTTCTAGGACACTGGTGCAAATGTATGTCGGCCGAGGGGTGAACTTACTCATTCACCCCTCAGCCCTATCATGCCTGTGTGTCGGCCGGGAAATGAGTGTGTTTCTTGCTGGCATGTATAAGTGACAGTCGATGCGAAAGGGTTAAGGCTGAGAATGTCAGGCAATGAATAAATCTATGGAAAAACAAACTGTTGACCTTTGAGTGAAAGATACTAAGAAAAATATTTGAAGCAGTTTGTGAAGTGTTTGCATATCAATGCTCTGCAAACACTTTTAATATGAACTCTGAAATCTTCTGAAAATATAGGTAACCATACATTGTTAAGATAATAAAAGATCATAGGACTTGGTAGCTAGGAAATTTATTTAGAGCTGAGAATACCAATCTAATAAAAATTTTCATATTTAACAAATCTGTGGGAGCTAGAATGCTGAGAAGACCACCAATTAAATGACTTTGTTGAAAATGACATAAAAAGCTTATATAAGATTGTCTAGAGGGGCATTGCCTTGGATAGAACCGGATTGATTAGGATAACCTTAGCCTGTAAACGGCTGCAGAACCTTAGAAGAAACAATCAGTTTTGTATTTTATATTTAAAAAATTATTTTTTCTTACTAATGCTTAGCATCCCTCTTTAAAGACAGTTAAAAAGCTTATCTTAGACCAAAGTTTGTTTCACATTGGTATATAAAAGTTAATGTTCCTTCATTTGAAATTATAGTCTACATTTCTTTAAACATATATGAAATTAGCAAAAATAATAAAACTTTAGACTTTTTCCTTTTTAATCTACATAAGTTATAGTTAGACTAATAATAAACAGATGGTGTCGCAATAGTTGACATATAAAAAATGAATCATGGTTTAGCTTTATTTGGCACTATTGTTTTTATCATAAGACATTACTGTTTTGCTTGGAATTTTTGACTGACAATTATAATACAATTATTTAGTTTGCTAAAATTGGTTTTATGTTTTTATAAAGTATTATCTCTACTTTTACAGGATTATAGTGGTTTATTTGATGCTTCTACTAATACTGTTGAAGACAGTTTAGATGACATACTTCATAGCAAGTCCTTTTCTGTTGAAAGCAAAAAAGAAAGACCATCTTTTAGTTCTACTGAGAAAAAAATCAATTTAGCTAACTTCAGTACAAATCAAGTGAGTTTCATTTTGTTATAATTGGAGAACAACAACAGGTGTGTAAATATAGGCAAATTTAATGCTTGTATGGTAGTATAAACATAAGAATTAAGTGTTCTGACAACTTTTTTCAGCTATCATTAACTTTAGAATGAGGTGTATTTATGTGCTATAAATTCTAGCAGATTTTGCTAACCCCATATTTATTTCGAACTTTTTCTGTGTGTGTTAGAATGTGTTAAAGTTTAGATTTCTATTATTGTTTGATTCTATTCACCACCTGACTGTAAAAAGCATTACTGAAATTATATCTAAATGTTTGATTCTATAGTTTATGAATTTTTTTGGTGTTATGATTAAATTTAGCAAGAATTTAAGAATTATTTTAAAATAAATTACTTTTTAAAATGCAGAAATTATCTTTCTTTGCAATTAGTAAGAATAGTGTAATTAGTAGAAACAATTTATTGGTGTTGTTGAATTTTTTAGGCATTAATTTTCTAATGATAATAACAAGCATTTATTTAAATATTTATTTAAAAAATGTATACTTTAAAACTAGGTTTGTGAAAAAGAATTTATGCATTTACTGTTTAGTTATTCACACTTCAGATATTTCCTTATTTCAAGGCAGGAAATCAGATTGACAAATCATCTTTAACAAACCATATATTAATCAAATACAATGACTTTCTTTATATCTCTATCTGATGAGCACACAATAGTGATAAGTACCCTATTCTTTTAATAAAAGAAAATTAGTAAAAGGATAAATTCAAGACACAGCATTAAGACTAAGATAAAAGAATTTGTGAAATATGACCATTAGGCTTGCATCAATTTATGCATTGAAAAACACTTTCATTATGTGCATCGTATATAACAAATAATTTATGCTTAAAAAATATTTTATTTTGAGGCTTTTACAGTGCATGAATGTTTTTTCAGAAATATTTCAAAAAGTGTCTTACATATATAAGCAAATTAATTGAAGAGTTCAATTTTGCATCAAGAGGAAAATGTGTGAAAAAGTGGTTGGTACTGAGGATAACTCTTTAATTTCTTTTCCTAAGTTTTCATTTACTTTTATTTATAATTATGTTCAACTGAACTTTTATATTAAATAACTCAAAATTATATTTCTAGTCAATGTTTATCTTGTTTTCCACCAGGAAAAAAAGAGAAATATTATTACTGCCCATTTTTTAAGAGAATGTAATTTTTTTCCCACAGGCTGCATTACTTACTCGGTTTCTGACTCATTCTCATCTACCTGGCCTCTCTAGTTTAGATCAAATGCATTTATTGGCATTGGCAGACACTGTTGCCTCATTTAATACAACTGTTGCTGACAGATTTGGGGCAGAACCTGGTAAATGGATTTCTTCATTATATCTTTCTTAGTATCAAATGTTAAAGTTGTATTACTTTGTCCTTTTTCAATAATTATATATATATATATATATATATATATATGTATTTATGTAATATATTAAAATTATGCCTAAGATATTGATCTAAAATTCTCCTTTTCCTTTTCTCCTTCTTTTATATCTAATTTCCCATCTGTATAATATCAGATTTGAAGGAGTGTTCACCGACTTAAATTCTTTTTACCAGTCTTCCAAAACTATTGCTAGAATAAATGTTAATTTTCTGTCTACTGTCCTCATTTTAGAGCTACCCAGATGATGAAACTTAATTTCTGACTGACTATAGCACTGACTAAGCTGTTGGTCTCATGGGGAAAAAATTTGTGTGGTCACTTGCTGTTTAGCGAAATATGTAATAGAAGTGTGTTTTTGATAGCATATGATGAAAAGCTCTTGTCCTGTAAAGACGTTCATTTTTAGTCATAATAAATTTCAAAGTATTTCTTTGTTGGACTTTGCTCCTTTTTAATGGAGCTACTACTGAAATTTACTTAGGTTTCCTCATTGCCCAATATGCTCAGGCAGTTCAAAATACTAGATGCTACTTTCTTGTGTAGAGATGAGTATAATTTTGCCCTGTTACACACACACACACACACACACACACACACATATATATATATATATATATATATATATGTATGTATATATTTTCAAAAACCGTTTCTAATCAGTTATAACTTTTAAAATATGTATTCTAATACTTGAATTGCTGCTGCACTTTGTGGCAAAAAACATTAAATTCTTAAATATTTATTATCTATAACCTTAATCAGCATACAAATTTATTGTAATATTTTTCTATAAATATTTTGGGATTTACAGTGCACTGTATTTTACTATACGTTATGATCCTATAGTTTCAGAATCTTCTATATTACTACAATATATTTATTTGATACTGCAAATGATGTGTATAATTTTTATTCTACACCGCTTTTATTATTAGGTCAAAAGCTATGATTTTAATTTTGAAAATTAATACTAACAACTAAAATCTGGTCATATAAAATAATTATTAAATCATATAAAAATTATTGAATTGATATTTTTAAATTTGTCACTGTACTTGATTTCATCCCTTTCCACTTAATTCCTGAAGGAGTTGTTGAATTTTTATTACTATATCTGTTATGTACTGTCATGTTTTGTTAAGTACATATTTTCTTTCTTGTATACACTTTATATAAGTAATAAAAAATTGTTTAAAAATGCAAATTTTGTTTATAAGTCTGAGTATGATACATTGGCCTTTCAATGTACTTAGAAATTCAAAGTTTCAAAAAGTGTAATAAACTTATACTAAAAACTTTGGGGAGAGGGGGAGTTTTTTTCATACTGAAATACTAGAATTAGTTAATTTATCTTTTATACTAAAATAAATTGATTTTTGCATTTATAAAATCTGCTGTATATCTTTATTGAAAAAATTTAATTAATTTTATTGACTAAATTGACTGAAGTAATAGGACAGAAAATCTAAAATTTTTTTTTAAAGTTGTGATATATTTTTAATACTGCATTTTAACAGACTAAGTATAATGTTTCGTTTAAATTTTTCTTTACTTTTAAACATTTTTAAGTAGGATTGAGAATTTGAAGGAAATACTATAGTATTTTAAAGTTGGACAGTTTTTCAGATTTTTTTTGTTTTATATGTACTTATTTTCTGTACATTGTATTTATTATATATGTCTAACATAACCCAGGTAACTCAATAATATTAGCCAATATCAAAATTATAATATTAGCCTATGTCAAATGGATCCCCCCTTTCTATAAATAATATTTTGGGATACCTTTTTTTTTTATGTTTAGCAATGTTGGTCAGTATTTTCCAAATACCTTGGAATATAATTTTTTGATATTTAAGAATGCTTGTCAATATTTCCTCAATATTTCTGAATATCATTTTTTGATATTCAGCAATGTTCTCCATGTGGTAATTTTGCCATGCAAACTAATTCATACACTCCTTGATGTAAGACTTTTCTACTTGTTTAGAAGCTTTATATTTAAGTACCTGGCATTTACCTTCAGAGCAAAAAACTACAGCTGTCTAGTTTTTTCTTTGCTTATCTCTGAAGAATGGCAATAATTACAACTTGTTGTAGTACTTATTGTGTTATCTTGTACGTAACAGCAGAATCAGTTGACTTCTGTTCACATTCAGCTAATGTAATATTGTTTGTTGCATTGAATGTCATGAAATATCATTTGATGTTAGAAAATGATATTTTTACAAATATTGATAGATTGCTGAATATCATTAAGTAAAATCATTTCATGACTTATATACATTGTTAACAACATTAAGATAAAACATTAAAAAAGTAGGTTTCTTAAAAATTAGCAAATTTTTTAAATTTTATTTTTTTAAATATTTCTTTAATAAGAAATACAAAACAACTGTTTTAAATGCTCTCTTTTAAACAATTTCAAATTTTAATTTTATTTTATGTCGGTCTATATCAGAAGATATCCAAGATTTGATGTCTGACATTTAAAATATTGGCAAACATTTTTGTAACAATGACCAATATATTTGTGTTACCTGGGAATATTGCATTGCTTCAAGTGTAGTTATAAAATTTTTTATTACAGTTATTTCTAAAGAAACAACCAAGAACAATGTAGAGGGGCTGAATGTCACAGTAACTACAGGTGAGTATATAATTTAATGGCTTTTTTAAAGTAGCTTCGCACAAGCCATTTATTTAGTTAGCCATTTATTGTATTCTATTTAGTAAAGCTGCAGTTCTCAAACTGGGTACCTCAAACAAAATAAGCAAGGTTAAGTGATTTGAGGGTGAAATTAACTATTTTTGTCAAAAAAATAAAAGAAATAAGGAAGAATTCATCCAAATAGTTTCATTCCCCACATTAAAGACAGATGTGCATTAAATGTGTAGCTGTACTGCAAATTTTCTTTTAGCCTAACAAAACTGCTGTGGAAAAAAAATTGAGAACTGCTGTAGTAAAAGATAGTAATTTAAGTCTCATATGAAGCTTGAAATAGCTGCAAATGAATTTCTAAAAGTAAATAACTGTTCGTTTTCTGAAATTTTAGTAATTTCATTTGATCTTCAATGAAATAATAACAATGCCTATTTTTGAATTATCATCATAAAATGTTGACCTTTGTTTACTTATGTCAAAACTGATAGAAAGTGCAGTAGTTAAAATGCAATTTAAAATATTTTTTTTATGTCTTTATATTTAACTGAAGCTATAGCTTGATATATTTTTATTTTTACTAACTATATATTAGTAACTGCATTTTTACTCTAAGTGAACCATTTCATTTAATATTGGTAGTTGCTTACTATACAAATTATACTTACTCACTATCCATTGGGAATACATTTATTAGCAATAAAAGTAAGTGGTATGATTTATAATAGTAATGTATAAAAGTAATTTACTCTATTTGATTTGGAATAAATGGGATTGGACTATTGTGTAGTGTTTTATAATTTGAAACAAGGCAGTTTGTTATAAAAATATTGAAATGACCAATTCAAAAAGTTATTTTTTAAGCTATCTTTAAATCTATGATATTCAAATGAGGTTCCACGGATCCCAGCTGTGCTGTAAGTGGTTTTACAAAATGTAAACAAATACATCAGACACTGCAGTTATACTGTGTTTGCCTGAAAATAAGACCTATTGAAAAAGTTAGCCCTGATTTGAATTTTTAGGACTTTCCTAATTATAAAACCCTACCCCTAATATAAACTCTAGTCAAGTTCATCAGTTAGACAGGCACCTTATTGCTGAATGACTAAGTGCAAACATGACCTACATATACATTTGAAATGGACATGGTTGTGACAAATTAGGATCTTCTGTATTTAAATCATTACATTGACAAGGATCATTTAGCACAATAGATTTAAGGTGTTATAAATTTTAATGCTGAGTTAAAATAAGTTAAAAAAAAGAGCATTCTGTGGAAGTCTGTAGAGATATAAATCTTGCAGCAAAGGAAAGTTATGTCTACGAATGTTTTCAGAAATGGGGATTGGAATACAGTAATCTCAGTCAACAGATCAAAAGAAGAAAAACCACAAAGTCTAAGTGTAGATCAGGTCAGAAACATTATTTCCTCTATCAAAACATATCACAGAATAGCAAAAAGTTTAGTTATTTGAAGGGCTGATATTCAAGCATTTGCCCTTGCAATTGCACACATGTAAAAATCACAACACTAGGTTTCCTTCAGCAGTATGACCTGTCTGTGAGAACGTCATCAGCGCTTTTTAAATTGGAAGATAATGTCAATTATTATGCCTCTTTTAATTTGTTTGAAAGTATCATTTTTTATTAAAAATGTTAATTTAAAAGTGTTTTATTTGAAAGTTATATGTATTAAAATTAATTTTTTGTAGTCTTCTATGCTTAATCTCTGTTTTTAATTTAGTAACTTATAAAGTGCTCATTGACTTTTTAAATGATTATTAGTTGAGCTTTTTTCATTTTTAATTCCCTAGATTCTTTAGATGATTGTGGTTTAAGGTTCCTTCTGGCAATGAGACATTATACTTACTTACTTCGTTGCCTACCTCTTGGCCAAAGAGCTCAACTGCAGAATCTTGGGCTCGGAAGTCACAGTTTAGTTTGGGCATTTCATTCAGAAACTCAGGAAGAGTTGTTACAACTTGTGCCTTGCATTCAAAAAGGGAATCTGAAATGGAGCGAACTGAGAGAACTTGGTGTTGGTTGGTGGCTTCGTAGTAATACAGTACTGCGGAGGTTAATAGAGAAGGTATATTTATTTATACAAACCATTCAATTAATTTTACATATTTGTAGTGAAAGTACCATTTTTATATGTTGTATGTCAAAACTTTTTTGAAAAATTAATTTTGTAAACTTATTTTAGGTTGCCAAAGCAGCATTCCAGAGGAAAAATGATCCAATGGATGCAGCATTGTATTATCTTGCAATGAAAAAGAAAACCTTAATCTGGGGGTTGTTTAGGTATTAAATAGTTTTATCAGTTTTTAATAATTATATTTTTAGCAATAAAAATTTACACTTTTCTAAAAAATTATATTCTTTTGAATTGTAACTATCCAAAAAAAGAAATTTTATCTCCCCTAGTTTACCATAAAATCTGATATTTTCCCTTTGATATCTAATTTGGAATTTCTCTTGACTCTGAGTTTTGAAATGTTTCTCTTTATTTAGTGACTATTTTACTTTCTCTTTCAAAGAAATTAGGCTGGAAAAAACTTTAAAATGTGTTAAAAACACATGATTAAAAAAAATCAGACTAAAGAGTTGAGTATACTTTTGTTACAAGTAAAACTTAAATTTCAATGTAATTTGTAAAATCTGTTGACTTTTAATCTTTGTTTAAAGTCTTCAAGTATATTTTATTAACTGATATTCAGAAGAAATTTTTCAAAATTTATTTCCATAATAGGCTAGTAAAAAGTTTATTAATTTTAAAAGCTTCATCTGTAGTATCTGTTTATTTTCAGATCTGTACAAGATACCAAAATGACGGCCTTTTTCCAAAACAACTTTGCTATAGATAAATGGAGAAAATCTGCTCAGAAGAATGCTTATGTTCTAATGGGTAAACAACGCTTTGAACATGCTGCTGCCTTTTTCCTTCTGGGTGGGGATCTAAAAGTTGCTGTTGAAGTAAATACATTTTGGTTCTATAGATTGATTTAATTCTTCTTATGCTATCCATATTTTTAACACTTGTTTAGTTATTTCTGTAAAGTTTTATATTTTGTATTATATTCACAAAGTTTTCTTCCAATTTGTCTTGTCTATTATGTTTGTTCAGCAGAACTCTGTCATATGTTATAGAATCTAAAAAAGTCCCCAATAGCTATAGAATAGTGCTGAAATAAGTATTAGTCAAAAATTTTATTTATTAATTCTTTTGGAATTTTGTCTCATAAAAGTTTTCTACACAAGCTTAGAAATTTATCCATCTATTTTTAATGATTCATTATTTATTTATTTTTTAAATATCTGAAATAGCATGAGATTTCTTAGCTTACACACACACACACACACACACACACACATATATATATATATAATGCCACATTTCAAACGACACTACCGAGCTCCATGGCGCAATGGTTAGAGTCGCGGGCTACGAACCGAAAGGTCTCCGGTTCGATCCTGCGTCAGGACAAATTTGTTTCCGTAATTTTATGTTCGATTTCTTAAATAGTCAAGAAGACTTCTAAATTATGCTAATTTTCTGTTGCATTAAAATATTTCTAGAAGGTTCTGTTACCTTATAAAAGCCTCTGTAAAAACTGCGAGCGGCAGTTGTTGTTTTGAGTACGAGCTAGGTAGCTTGGGCTTGAATAAATTGTTATTTCTTAAGCCTGACTCTTGATTGTGTTCCACCTGTACTTTCATCTACGTGACATTTGGTGGAGGCGCCGGGTATCGAGCTGGGTTTCTGGAAGCCTGCGTCAGAAATAGGATTTAGAGATCTTCCCACTTCTTCTCAGACAATGGCTTCAATGGACTGTAGTCCTATTTCCTGCTCCTCTGTTTGCGACGAGGTGAGGGTTTGTATTTCCTCACGAACGATTTTCCTGATTAAGGACGTCAAGTCAAGGTCCGATGAATCGATGGAGGCTATTGGTACGACATTGGGCAATCTTGAAAACTTTTGATGCCTAATCCGTTTCTGATTAATTTCTTCAATATGCTGGCACCATTTAATAAAATCGGCTAAAGTCATAATTTCTTTTGTTAATAGTGCCTGGTAAATATCCTCGGCTATCCCTTTCATAAGATGAGATATCTTGTTGTCCTCTGACATGCTAGGGTCTGCTTGTTGGCAAAGTCTCAAAACCTCCTGAATGTACGATTGGGTAGATTCACCAAATTCCTGGGCACGATTTTTGAGTCTATCATTGGCTTGCCTTCTATACAACTCCTCGTTGCCGAAAGTATTTTTTAATTCATCTTCAAATTTCTTCCATGATAGCAACATGCCCTCATTATTCTCAAACCATTTCTTCGCCGTTCCGTCTAGGAAGAAATACACATTTGCTAAACTCAGGGTATCATCCCATTGATTGAATTTTGATACCCGGAGATATTCCCTCAACCACTCTGTTGGATCCTGTCCGGGCTCGCCTTTAAAGATAGTCGGCTTTCTTGGCTCCCTAATCATGGTTGGAGTAACAAGGATCGGTGAGGACTTAAATTCCGGCTCCGTCATTTTCCTCGCCTTTACTTGCCTCGCCTTGCCTTCGTAAAGTCCGTGTTCCGGGGGCAGGTTTTGGAGTCGACGGCTTCGACGACACTCAGTTTCTTCCAGACTGATTGCAATACAATCTACCCGGCGTCTCCACTAAATGTCACGAATGGTTAGAGTCGCGGGCTACGAACCGAAAGGTCTCCGGTTCGATCCTGCGTCAGGACAAATTTGTTTCCGTAATTTTATGTTCGATTTCTTAAATAGTCAAGAAGACTTCTAAATTATGCTAATTTTCTGTTGCATTAAAATATTTCTAGAAGGTTCTGTTACCTTATAAAAGCCTCTGTAAAAACTGCGAGCGGCAGTTGTTGTTTTGAGTACGAGCTAGGTAGCTTGGGCTTGAATAAATTGTTATTTCTTAAGCCTGACTCTTGATTGTGTTCCACCTGTACTTTCATCTACGTGACAATATATATATATATATATATATATATATATATATATATATATATATATATATATATATATATATATATATATATATATGAAACGTGTGAAATTTCTTTCCCTGTCACATAAGGAAAAATCTATTAATTTTAATTGCTTGGGCTTACTGGGCAAAGAATGAGTCTAAGTAATCTGCAGTTGTAGCTCCATTACAAGGAGGCAGCAAAGTTTGTGGTGAAACTTAACTTTTATTTAAGATGAATGAATGACATGTTTCTCTAATAAGAGCAGAGCAATGAAAGATACACAAAAATACTTACCAGTGCTCAGTTTTTACTACATCCAGTGCTCAATAGATCACAGTCCTTAGGAGGACTGTGCCTGTTTGCTTGTTCAAAATTTCATGATTCAGAAAGAAAAAAACTCAAAACGGAAAGCATATATTGAAGATTAACACTGCATAGAACACTGTTTAGTAATCTAATAGACTTCAACTGCCATCTAGTGAATTGTGATTCTAAACAGGTTTAGGAAGAAAAATATAAACTTTAATTAATTTTATGTTGTAAGATTTATGATACTTAAAGTTCTTTATGAAAGTAAATTTCTATATCAGCACTAGGGTTGGATGATATCAGAAATTTAATATTGCAATATATCCCCAAATTAATACTGATATCATTGATATATTGCTTCTTCTTCATCAGCACTACAACCTGATACAGGCCAAAGCCGTCTCCATGAGCTTCCTCCATCTTCAATTCCTCACCTTCACCCCTTCCAATAAATATAATTTTTTTTCAATTGTTTTATTTTTTATTGTATTTATTGTATAGTTAGAAGTGTTTAATGTTTAATAATTTTTTAATAATGACAAAACTATAATAATTTCATAGTTTTAAACAGGAAACCTTAGTACACACACTATGTAGCTCATAAAGTATTTTGGGTTAGATAGGTCTGTTCTGGATATACCCATTTCCAAAACTTATATTTTGTTATTACTGACAATAATTTCAATTATTCTTTTGTAAAATTCTTGATAGTAATATGAACTGTTCTTTTTTTTAGATTATTTTAAATAAATTGAATGATCTTCAGTTAGCTATGGTTGTAATCAGATTATATGAAGGAGAAATGGAAACAGTGCCTCCTTCTCTTCGTCGGCTATTATTCCTTGAAATACTTGGCTGTGATGAGGATGGATCAAATTACATTCCATCCAAAGCATACCCTGATCCTTTTATTCGTTGTATGGCAAGATGGATTTTACAAGATTATTGTGGATCACTAACGACTTTGTTACAAACTGATGTTGGTTATTCTCACCCAAAAGCTGCTGAAATGGATCTCCAAGATCGAATGTCTGGTAAGTTTTATTTTTGATTTCAACCTTATTGTTGTTGATACATAAAACTTGTACAACTGTTAAATAGAAGATTCAGTTTTAAGTAAAAATGATAGAAATATTCAGTTTTTCTTTATACTAAGAAAAATTTTTTTTCACTAGAATATGTAGTAACATGAGAAATATGTAGCATCAAGTAAAAATAAATACTTTAGCTACAATTTCAACATTTTGGCAAACTAAGACTAGGCAGGTAAATTTTTCTATGTCATAGATCTGTTCATTAGGCTTAGAAAATTTTCCAGTAGAAGAATCAACTGCATATGGTTTTACCTTTTGAATAAGTAAAAGCCCCTGCTGTTGTGGTAAATTTCATCCCCACATATGGAAAAGTTTATTTTTTTCTACATTCTAAGTCATTTTGTAATTGCTTAAAAGTAGGCTACATTTTATTTCAAGTATTTATTAGTAATAATTTCTTTTAGATATCCATGCAAAATTAACTTTTCTTTTAGTGTCATCTTACATAAATTTTTATTGTTGATTATTAATGTTCTATAAAAAAAAATCTGATGTGGGCATCACATAACTTTCTTATATATCTATTATATTATATATACCTCTCTCTTTTAAATTTTGTATGATGTGTCATCTCAAGTATCAATTGCACATTCAAGATTCGAAGTAGGATTTGATGATGTCCATTTCATGGTATCCATGTTGTCTATGTAGAGCTTAAGTATTGCTGTCTGCGTTTTTTTTTTTTATGGATAATTAATTTTAAACTATTTTTTTTTACAATAACAATACTTTTTTCACTCTGTATCAAGAAGTAATAAACAGTAAAAATTCTTTGAAAATTATAGATTTTTATTATTGTTTCTTAAAAATGACCTTTAAAAACATTGTTTCCGTTGTTTAAGTACCATTGTTAGAGCTGTGTCTGGATATGTTGATACCTTGAGTTGCATTAATGATTAATTAATGATAAAAATTACTTAATGATAATAATTACATTAATGATACCTTTAGTTGATTTGCATCAGTAGCATTAATGACCATAAAATTGAGATTTTTTTTGTTATATTAAGTAAAAATTGTGTTTAAAAATGGAAGTGAGTTCATTCTATAATAGTCCTGAATGCATAAATTACATATTTACGAACAATTATTTTTGGGTTATAACCTGCAGAATAATTATGTTGTTTTGAAATTTTTCATTATATGCAGTTGAGATTGTAATCAAAAGGGAAGGTGCACAACTAGACATTATAACAGGACTAAATACAAATTATCGACCTTCTATGTTTAATTGTTTTTGAGTTATGTAAGATACATATGTACATACAGATGTCAAGAGTCAGCTAGTCATAACCAGTTCAGGAATGGTCAAAATGCACATTTAAAGTTTCACAATTAAAGTATGTACACACAAATATAATGCTTAAAATTGTCAAAAGTAAGTTAATCATAGTTAAAATAAATAATTTATCAGGATTTCAGTACTTCCTTTTCTTTGTACAAGGTAGTAAAAAGGATTGCTGAAAATTTTCTGTATTATAAATTATACAGCATTTTGATTCTTAATCTCTTTTATATATAATAGTAAAAACACTCTCTGAACTACTATTTTTCTTTAACACATTATTTTCTAATGAATTATTGCTTATTTCTTGCATTTATCTGATGCATTTTCTTAATTCTCTCAGCTGAAGCATGATCTTTAAAAAACTGAATGCATGCTTATCATTTGATACTTCTACAAGCTACTATGTTTTGCTCTTAGATAATTTAAAAAATCTTTTCAATATGAAATTTTGAGTCTTGTATGTTAATATTCATATCAATAATACTCTTAAATAATTTTTTAAATTGAACAATATATACATCCTCTTTTATTCATAATATCTTCATTAATATGTTACATATTATGTTTTAAAAATAAAATCTTTTTTAGCTAACCCCAGTGTTTTTAACTTCTACTTGTTTCTACGCACTCATCCACTGGTTGTTCGACGACAGAGAGCTCAGAATTTATCTGAAATTAAAAGGTCAAAGGCATTGGTGAAACAAGAATCTCAGAGTGAAAGCAGTGATATAGTTGATGTAAGAATGCATTCTATGCTTTTACAATTTGATAACCTATATTTCATCTTCCTCTTATTTTTGTGGTAATTTTTTCTTCTTCTGACTCGTAATTTTTAATAGTTACATAAAAGATGTATGCTTCTGGTATATTACGTTTATGTTTGTAATATACTGAATTTTATTTAACCTGTTCAGGACTTAGAGGACAAAATACTTCCTCAGGCCTACACAATTTTCTCTGTTGAGTCTGGTTTCATTAAAAAATTCATAAAAAATCATAGCTTCAATTTAACATGCTGAAATTCATAGCTGTAATCACTGATAGTATCTGTATATACCATAACAAAAGTTTTGTGATATTTAAAAAACAATTCCAAATTTTAAAGGAAATGGTTTCATTTTAATAAAATTTTCAGAAAAAGATGGGCATTTTTAATTTAAACAAATTAGTGGCAAAATTATATGATATTGCAGAAAAATTTCAGAAATTTAATGAATTGAATAGATAAATATAATTACAGGAATACCAGATCTTTTCTATTTGTTTGCCATTCATTTGCATTTAAATTGTTCTTATTTATATTATTGAATATTTCAGTGTCATCTGAATAATCAAATTCACTGTCACTTATGTTAGAAAAATTACTTTTCTCCATTCTATTATCTTATTTGTTAACCAATTAAAAAATATCTTATTCTCACTTAAATATTTAACTCTTTTCTAAAATAAAACTGACCTAAAATATTCAAAACAGTGTCTAGCAAATTCCAAACTGCAAATGAAAATTCTTCTCCAACCTTAACTATAATAAACACTGCATTCTTTCCCATTCAGTCAAAATATAAAAATCCAGTGCTCAATAAATTATAGCCCTTGAACATATACTGTCATTTTCCTATTTAAAATTACATGATTGGGGAAAAAGCAAACAACTCTAAACTGAAAGCATATATTTAAGATTAGCACTCTATAGAACATTATTAAAAAATATATTACACATTAACTACCATCTAGTGCCATTTGAAAATATGTTCTGATTCACATGTGTCCACAGGTCCTAAATGGAAAATTCACATGATCATATGTGATCAGGGTCCTGAATGGGTTAATGAAATATAACCTACATTTTAAAAGATATTTTAGCTAAAGCACTAATAGGTTGATAGCTAATAAATTCCCAAAAATATTACATTATTTTGTTTGAATATAGTTTAACTTCTGTAATAAAAGAAGCTTTCTATTGATAACTTTTTTCTTTGTGTGTGCCAAATTAATGTTTTTCAAAAACTTTAAGGCAATTCTCTAAATTTTATAATTTTTTACCGTTTTTTTCTCCATGTAGGTGCCTTTTGAAGATACAATAACTCCTCTTGAACGAAGGTTATTTTTCACCACTGCTCATGCACACTTCAGAGCTGGTTGCCCAGCTCTTGCTTTGGAAGTTTTATCTCGGTTGCCTAATCGAGTATTAACAGAAGGTCCTATGTCACCTGATGATGCAGTTTTCGATTTTGCCAATGTGTTAACAAATGAAGATGAAAGTATTGCTACTGGTAGACTAGCTCATGATGCTAATGTTAATGTAAGCACCCCGGCTGTCAAGTCAAGTGAAATTGATTGGGGCCAACCTGTTTCTACCAATATTGGAGGAGGTTCTGCAGCTGATTTTGACTGGGGTCAACCTGTGTCATCAACTGTTGGAAATTCTTCTGAGTTTGATTGGGGGGCTCCAGTATCATCCCAAATGCCAGAACTTGAATTGGATCTTAATCTCAACAAAAGTGAAAGTGAAGGATCTGAAGATGGAATTGAAATCAAAACAGCAGATGTTCCAGATGAGGGTATATATTTTTTATTTCTTATTTAGGGATTTTTTTTAGTCCAGTTTGTGAAATAACACTTAATATAGGTTCTTCTGTAAAGTCTTGAAGTAACCCTCTGGGAATTTTTTGTGACATAATTTCACAGGATCTTGGTTTTTTTTTTATGTTTCACTATTTTCAGGCTTGCAATTCCGTCACTTTTCTCACCTTTAGTTAGTTTTTTTTACAATTGATCACTTTTAGTCACTTTTTTAAGTAAACAGTCACTTTTAGTCACTTTTTTCATGGTGTATCACAGCAAAAGTCTGTTTTTGAAAAAAGAAAATCTAAATTAATAACAAAATATTTTAATAAAAGACCAAAAATGTGATGCTCTAATCTTATTTTTCTTATTAAAATGTAATTAGTCATATGGTTTCCAGAATTTAGTGATTTTAAAAAGTTGTAAAGAAGTTCCTGAAATCTACATTTGTACTGAAACGTACATTTAATACATTAAGTAACTTACGTCAAAGCACACATTTCTCTTTTTCTTTTTCTTCACAATTTTTGTTTAGATACTCTAATCTAGCTATGTACATATTTCAAAACTTCATTAATGTATGCAGAAAATTGTGATTGTAAAATTAATGTATTGTATGTATTCAAATCTAATTTATAGATTTTCTTGAATAAAAAGCAATGTTGAGTTGTGTTAAACAAAATTTTTAACCTTTTTTGTATTTGATGCTAAAATCATGTCTTGCATGAATCATTTGATTTAGAGTTGAAATAAATAGAAAAATCTTAATAGCATCTGTAATCAAGAGAAGAAAAAAAATCAATTTTTTTTTCAATGCTTAGTCACTTTTTAGTCACTTATTCTGTATTATTTGTCACTTTTCTCACCTTTTTGAAAGTACCTCAGCAGTTGCAAGCCTGTATTTTTGATAAAATGCTTTTTGTTCATATTACAGGATTTGAAAAACAAATATTATTATTATTTTAAATTTTATTTTTGATTGCTTTTTTTAAGTATTCATTTAATTTTAGACCTGAAGAGTATTGAGCCAAAGTCTGTTGCTATTGATATAATGGCCCAGCAGTTAAAATTCATTGCTTGTTTGAAGGTAAGCTTTATTTTTCCTTGATAAATGCTTATTTTAGAATATATACAACATTTTAATTATGACATTGAAATAAATTTGAATTTTGAATGGGTCAAACATAAAAAAAGGTAAAAGTGAAATAATTTCTTCTAGAACATTCCAGCAAGACAATGACCAAACAAATATGGTTCTGCTCTTTGGTATTAGAGTCTGTGGGATTTAGATCCCATTGCTTTTGGAATTTGTTTTAAGCAGTAGAATAGGTGTTGGCCATCTATGATCTGCAGTCACTGTGTTGCCCATGTATTAAATTTAAGTGACACCCCTGAGTTCTAAAATAAAATATATAAAAATATATATAAATTTTAGAGTTTACTCTGGCTAAGTAAGAAAAGGAGCAGCTTAACTACCAAAAATTCAAAAGTTTCTATTAATCTTAAAATGACTAACTATTAACTTGACTAAATTGACTATTACAAGTTCAATATCAGTTTGGTCATTGGTATTAAATATAACATTTATAAATAAACTTAAACAGTTATGTCTGCTTTTATAATAATTAGAATTATAATTTTAAACATTTATAATGTTTTCTTATGTTTCAATCTTATATTTGTTTTGTTTCCTATGGTTTTTTATATTGAAAATTTTTTTCGTGATTCTTTTAAAATGAGAATACTGCTGACTCTAAATGTCTTCTTCATACTGACATTTTCGTTGATTTTAACTTAAATCCTGAAATCTTACTAATGCTTGCAATAGATCTATTTCTTATTAGCTTTTGAGGAATAAAGTTCATCTTAGTGCTCCAACCAATTTACCTTTTAGTAGAGTTTCTAGGTAATTTCACTATTCACTAAATTTAGTAGTTCAGAATCAGCTTTAAGTTGTGGATTCCTTAATCATTAAAAATATGAAAAAATTGTTCAAAACGATCTAAATCATGTTTCATCATTAATGTGATATAGCAAAACAACATACATGCGATTAATCTGATAACTTTAAGTTTTATTTTAATTTGAATTATGTTTTATGAGTTTATTTTATTTTATTATTTATTTATTTTATTTTTTTTTTATTAAGCATTTTTTAAAGTATGTTTTATAATTTTAGATAATGATGGAAGAATTAAGCACTTTGGCTACTGGTTATGAAGTTGATGGTGGACAATTACGTTATCAGCTCTATATTTGGTTAGAAAAGAGTGTATCAGCATTAAAAGATTTATGTCATTATTGTTGTACAAGTACTCAAGATTATGATGACACAGGTAAATTTATTACAGACTAATATTTGTAGTTGTAAAATTCAATTTACAATATTATTACTTTAAAAGCTTGGAATTGTCTTATATATTTTTAGTGAGTTACTGCTTTAAATCTTTTAGATTCTGAGGTTAAGTACTCTAAATGGTTGTTTCAATAAAAAAACTTTTACATTGAATTTCAAATTATTTTATGAATTTAATATATTAGTTTTTTTTTTCTTTGAAAGCAGTGTAAGTCCTTATTATATTATATCGAGATATTTAGGAGTTTGGGTAGTTTAAAAAATATTGGTATTTGTTCATACACTCATTTTATGTCTTTTAAAATATTAAATTATGTAGTTAATAATGTTTTTGTTTTAAATTTTTAAATTAAATACGTTTTTGTAGAACATGGACACACCACTTTCAAAGTAATTATATTCAAAATTTTATTAATTGCATAAATTTATATTGACACTATAATGAAAATTTTGAAACAGTAAAAGGAAGATACTGTTTATAGATATAAAAATCTTATAGCAGATTACATTCATTGTTATCATTCACTTTTTTTTTAAATCAGAACTGGACTTACACCACTTTCAAAGTAATTATACTTGTAATTTTCTAACTTACATAAATTGATATTGACAATATGATGAAAATTTTGAAGGATGTTTTCGAGGGTAGGGGGGGCAAAAATGTTTATAAATAAAAAGTTTATAGAAGATAGCATTCATTATCATCAACTTACTTTTTGTTAAAGATGGATTTATACCACTTTCAAAGAAAACAGCTCATATATTTTTATACTATCAGTTTTTATTTAATCATTCAAATTTCAAATTAGTTCTTTAGCTCTTCTGATACATGAACTTTTGTTTTTATGATACATGAACAAAAATTTGAAGTTTCAAATGAAATTTTTTCTTATGTATTTAAAATATGATTTAGATAAACATTGAAAAAAATTGCTAAAACAACATGTAATGATATGAAATGCAAGTTACTTTTAATATATAATACTATGTTTGATAATTGATGTAAAAATGCATTGAATTGTATTCTCATGAGAAAGTTTAACTATATTATGTCTTTTATTTAGTTCCATCAGAATCAATGGCTGTTGAAGGTAGTCCTCCTAACAGTGGCCACTGGGATAGTGCAATTGATTTTCAGAATCAAAAAGCTTCTCTACATGAAATTCTTTTAGCTGATAAAATGGACTTTGAAGTGAAACTGCAAAGAGCCAGTCGGCGTAAACAGTGGCTGAAAGCTAATGAAGCCCTTTTGAGAACTTTGTTGAGCTACTGCAGTCTTCATGGAGCCCATGGTGGAGGTTTAGCAGCTGTTAGAATGGAGTTAATTCTCCTCCTTCATGAATTGCAGCAAGAGAGATCAAGACAACAGCTTTTATCACCTTTACCCTTCCCAACAACTTTACCACTTTTAGCTGCAAGTGTAGCTTGTCAGAAAACAGTTGTAGCTGATCCTATTCGTCACTTGCAGGTAATTTATATACATATATTTGTGTGTGTGAACTAATTAGTCCTTTATACAAAACCATATAGTTTGTCATTGAATCACCCAATTTTGCAGAGCGGTTCTTTGATAACATAAAAAATGCCAATAATAATGACTTCCATTCAATCTGTCATGTAATATTAACTTTGAACTTATTAATACTCTTGCTGTTTAAGAAGTGTTATATTAATGCTAAATATGGGAAATGAGGAAAAACTCCAAATGGCAGGGACTGTTTATATACAAGGGTAGATTATTTTCAACCTCCAATGGACCAAAAAAAAAAAGGAATAGAGAACAAAATGAATTTATTATCATAGATTTAGTACAGGCATCAAAATAATTGTTGTCAAGATTAAGGTATTTGACATATCAGTGGCCTGGTTACTGACCTCCTTTTCAAAGAATATTGCTGCTTATTTTAAACAATGGATGTACTCAAGCACACCAAACAAACTGAAGTTTAAACTTTTCATTGTCGACTGAAGGGTAATGTCTACAGGTTTTTGTAACCAAAAAGGTGTGTTGCTTGTTAAGTTTATGGAACTGTGGAATACAATCAATGCAGCAATTTGTCAGACTTTATGATGACTCTAAAGATCCATTAAAAACTAAAAGGGAATGCTGACTTCTGGAATTGTCCTTGTTCATTGTCAGACAACAGTTGTAGCTGATCCCATTCATCACTTGCAAGTAACTTATATACAAATATGTGTGTATCAACTCTTTATACAAATCCGTGGAGTTTGACATTGACTTGCCCAATTTTGTATATTATATATATATATGTGTGTGTGTATATATATATATATATATATTAAAATCCCTTATTTACGTATTTTAATATTAATTTAATAACTTTTTTCATAAAGTTTGGGGTTTGCACAGTAATTCTGATTTTTCCCTCCAGACTCGCTGTAGACTTAATTCAGCCTCTGTCTCTACTACTTTAGCCAATAGTTAGCACATTCTCCTTAAACATGGGTATTTTTTATCACGTGATCAATTGTGCTTAGGGATTATTCGTAGTCTTTTTACCTGAGAAATTCCCACTTGAAAAGTGTATGTGCGGGATCACATTGTCTATGTGCACGAGGTTGTAAAATTTTTGCCTGTTGTATGGATTTCATGTTTCTTACCAGAAATAAACTGTGTTGTGATTTTTGATGAGTCTCGCCCATATTACATATATATATGTATATATAATATATAATATATGTATGTATAATATATATATATATATATATATATGTATGTGTATAAATATTTGCCCTCATTGAAAGCTTTTATTTATTTTTTTCATGGGGCTTATTAGACTACTCATGTTTAACATCCTTGCACCAAGTGCTTTTACATCTCTTCCTTAACTTGAAAAACTGACTTTGAGTCTAAAACAACATTAAAGGTCTATCACACACCACTGTTAGCAATTTTATTTCAAAGAAGAAATTGGAAACCTTGTTCACAGTTATGACAAATGCATAAATCTTCAGAGATTATGTTAAAAAGGGATCATGTCTGTACATAACTTTTATTAATTCATTCATTTTCTTCTCTACTCTTCTGTTTCTTTTATGGTCCATCACAAGTTGTAAATAAAAGTCTCCCATTCACACACACATATTTAGGCAATACTGGATGTTCTTCTAATTAATAGATATTTAAAAGATTCCATTAAACAGAAGTATAGTTATAACATACTAATTTTCTATTTTTTTTTTTATTTATATACCATTTCGATTCATTTGTACAGGGTATAATTTTAAAGAAATTTAGTGTCATTTTGAAAGTTCAAAATAATTGTAGAATTATAATATGAAATAAATAAAATTAGATTTTATGATGTATTGGGCGAAAAGATCTATGTTGTGTGTAACTTAATGTGTTTGATGTAACAATATAGTAAAATGAAAGTTGGAATTTAAATTTCAAAATATTGCTTTAAAAATAGTTCATGCTGACAGAGTATTTTAGGATTATACATATTTTCCCTGTATAAATTTAAAAAGATTAGAATTTGAATTGAAGATTGTAGACTTCTTCAAAAATTTGTAATCTTGTAGAACTGCAATTGAATTGCTGCTTTATGGCAACTGTTTTGTATGTTTGCTGTAACATTTATTTATTTTTTCTTTTAGTCTCTAGTCCATGACATTTTGTTGACAATAATTGACATGACAGAACCACCAGCTGTTACTGGTACATCCTATTCTCATGTGATTGTTTTGAGAGACCTGAGTACCTCTCTCTCTGCTTGTATATACGAATCTCTCTGTGATAGTGATAATTTTGTTGTGAAACAAGGGGGAGCTAGAGGTCTCAGTATGGAAGGATTGATCAGGTACAGTTTTAAAATTTATTCTTTACTAAACCTAAAAAATTGGGACTGAAGTAAATAAAGTTAAATTACTTTTTAATGTTTTTATATTATGTCATTTTAAGGGAACTTAACACCTTACAAATGACCAAAATCGATGAACATTTTTAATTTTTTTATAGCTAAAAATGTTTTTTGATTGTTACCAGTAAAAGTTTTGAATTGATCCAACCATTTTAAAAATGTTAATTTACCAAGTAATCTCTGCTTAAGTAATATCTCATTTTTCATAAAAGTATTCACTGAAATAGATTTCAAATAACAACTTATAGATCTAATTATCTTTTTAAATTGAACTGCATTTAGTTTAATGTTTAAGACATAGTAAGTATTTAAAAAATTAGCAAGTTTTTTATTATTATAATTCTTTGTTTAGATTTAAAACTTTTAAATGTCTTTTTTCTTGGTTTTCATTTTTCACCCTCATAATCATCAGTCTTTACTTATGGTCCATGGTACGGTACATTACTTACGATCCATGGTATTTATACATCATGGTCTTAAAATACTAAAACTTCAGTAAATATTTATTGACATCTTCATTAATTTTGAGTGATTATTTATTATGTTATTTATAGAATTAGGGATAGATTTTGCAATATCTTTTGAAGAATAAAATATTAAAAATGAAAATGTAACATAAATTAAGATTTTTTTCATAGTGTTTTAATTTTTTCTCCAATTGGTTAATTACAAAATTGATTCTTAAAGTAATCTCGAACATTATTATGTGCAGAACAAAAAATTCTGATGACAAAATATTGAAAATTGTGAGAGAGGTAACATTTTTAAAATCATTAAATTAAAAATTAAAATTCCTATAACAGTAATTGTTTTCTATTTGTTTTTTTTTGTGTTAACACTATTGAATTTAATAACAATAGATAGAAATATACATATTACATAAGTGGAAATTTTTAAAGAAAACTCTTTTCAAAAGTTGCTGAATCCCCTTAACCTATTTTGAATAACTTTATTAGGATTAATCAACCATAGATTTTGTGTATAGATATGCTGTAAACAATGCATGGGAAATGTATTGATTGCTGAGAGTGAAAAATATAAAAATATTATAATGTTTTTAAATTAATATTACAAAATGACTGTCTTTCTTGAACATAATTTTTGTGAAAGTATAATTAAAAAAATCAAATTTCAAAACATTATTTGAGTCATTGTTACTAAGTGATATTATTTTTGTAACATTATAGAATTAAATTTTTCAAATACATAAAACACTTGAAAAATCTTTAAATTTTTGTTAACAAAAATAAATTTAGTTAATTGAATGAATAAAGTATCTGGAAATAAGAAATAGCTTTGTAGAAGCATTTGAAAGGGTTACCAATTTTTTCTTTTTTTTAGTTCTGGGGTTGTATATCAAAATAGTCATCTACTTGCTGGACATGTTGGTCGAAATCGAAATAATAGTAGTTCTGAAGAAGAAGTTAGAGTTACCACTTCACCCCACAAGTGGCCAGGTACATTATTTTTTTTATTTATACTTGATATGGGCATTTTTCTCTATCCCTGCCCCTCTTCGATAAAGTTGTAACTCCTTGGAAATATTTAGTTTTATTAACTATTAGCAACTTCCTGCCAAGCATGTGGTCTGGGTTATTAAGGTTATATTTATTTCAAGATTTAAATTATTTTTTTGATTACATATTAGCAATATAAATGATTTTGCTAACAAAGCAACTCATTTTCATTAAATAAATAAGCACATCTTATTTAAATTTAACCTTCTTCATATATTTAAGAAACATAAAATTAAGAAATAAAAGTGCTATATTGGGATATTTGGCAATTTATCCTTTCACATGTCTAACAGAAAATTACCTATATTTTAAAGAGAAACAAGGTGCTTACAAAAGTTAAAATAATGAGCATATAGCATAAATAAAATGTTACACTTTCAATTTTGCAAGTAATACCATTATTCCTAACAACTACGTAGATTGTGATAGGAAAAAATAGTGAAAATAAAATTTTAAAGAAATATTCCAAATAAACATAGATAAATTTAGTCAAAAGCAGGAAAACTTATGTTTTCTTTAAGCACATTTTAAGCTGTTTGAGATGAATTAGATTATTTTAAAAGATTTAATAATTTTAGCACATTAAAAAAAAGATATATATTCAATGGTACTTTACTATATAGTTCCTAGGTATGACTTTGATATTTGGTCAATTTGACCGGCATAATTTTATGTAGATTTATCCAGCTAAGGTTGGTACTAGGTGGTAGGCAAGATATGTAACTGCCTATAAGGGCCAATCTCATTAAGTTGAGCAAGAGTAAAAAAATATTTATATATAATAATTCAAAAATAAGCCTCTACAAAAGTATATTTCAAATATTTAAATCTAGAAAGGAATGAGTGTTAAAACCAAATACAATAAGAATTGACAAGTGAGCCATTGTAGCTCAGATGGCATTAAGCTCATAATCTCAGAAGATTGTGGGTTTGCGGCTTGCGCTGGCCAAAGATCCTTTATGTTCAATTATAGCAACATAAAATAGGTTTGTGATCATAATGTCCTCCAAGTTCAAATGGCACCTGTGAAGGTGTAGATGATGCTCTGTGGATGGTGTTAAATGAGTAATAGTTTGGTAACCAAGATTGGTTGATCTCTGTGGGATAGTTGTCTATTCTGCCTGTTGCATTGGTAAAAAATAAATGAATAAAAAGAATTGACTGGTGTCTAGACTCTATTCCTCTGTTTTGAAGTGCATTGCAGACTAGGTCCAAGAAGCCTACTTAAATATAAGAGGAACAGATATTGCTGTTTTTAAATTTTAGCTTTAAGTTTGTGGGTTGTGATTTATTGCATTTGTGTACAGTGACAAAAATGCTAGGACTGCTCCTGATATAGCCATTTTTGAATGCATAGACAGATATACAAACACACTGAGGATTATATTGTTATGTATGTATGTATGTGTATATATGTAAATTACCAGAACCTGTTATTATCTATATTTAGAAAATTTTTTATGTATACTTTCAGGTGTTTCATCTCTGAGAGCACTTTTAGCCCAAGATAAAGATGAGGATTCTCCTAAATTACACACATTACTCTGTGAAGCTTTTGTTAGTGTCTACCTCAGCCAGTTAATTCATGCGTTATCTACTTGTGATTGTCATGTTCTATATCGTCTTGTTGGTCAACAGTTCACAAAAGATACCTGGTCTCTTTTGTTCGGTGGGGGTGTGAAAATTTTGTTGCATGTATCAACAGGTTCATCATTGGATACATCTGTGTCACCATCAGTTGAAAGTAAGCAATTTTTTATAAGGTATTAAATAATGATAATATTTATTTATAGTTTCATAGCATTCCATTGTTTATTGATATTGCTATGCAAAATTTGATTTATTTAAAAATTTATTTTGCAATGTAAGCAATATCTTGAATTTGGTGTATTCTGGTGCTTTTAGGTCTAAAATTTGACTTTGGTGTATTATATATTGTATTAACCCATTAATACCTACATTATTTCTACTCTATATACTGAAGATCTTAATTTAAATGATTTTGAACATCTAAAAGTAAAACAATATAAAATTTGAAGAACTTTGAATTTTATAGTTTGCTAGTGATGAGCTGTAATTTTAAGCATTATAAGAGGTCATTCATTTAAAATAATAACAATAATACTAATAAATAAAAATTAATGATGACAAATTTATTTACTGTTATATGTAAATGAAATATTGTAAAGCTTCATAATATATATATATATATATATATATATATATATATATGTCAGGTCTAAAAAAGGGGTAGTTGGAAATTACATGAGTTAAAAGCGATTTTAAAAAGGGAACTCTTTTATAATAATAAAATAAATGAAAAAGACCCACGCTTGCGTAAGCTTTTAGGATCATCCGGTCAGGCGGAAGCATTTTTGAGCTATTTGAGAGCTTGCAAACAGATAAGTTTCATTCAGTGTGTGGACATGGAGCTGTCAACAACATTCTACGCGTGTCTTTGATGGAAAAGTGAAAATGGCACAAGTTTTTCTTTAATGATGGTTTAATAAACTTATTAGTATCAAGAAGACTGTTATCCATTCGCTTTAACTCTGCACCATGACATCATGTCATGGTGCATGTATTGTGGTGTGTATATATATATATATATATATATATATGTGTGTGTGTGTGTGACTTTTTTATTAATGTACCTGCTAAACAAGTAAATTCATGTGTACTGCTGGAAAAATTATAAAATGACACAATTGTAAATACTAAATAAATTACTAATATGTAAATTCTAAAATTTTTTAACTGTACCCATAAAAGGACCCTCAGCATTAATTGGTTAATGTTGACTGATTTTGTTGATAGTAATTGAATGAAAATATATATCAAATATATACCACTCTACTTACTTTTCTTTAACTGATATATTTTTGTCTATATTTAAACAATAGAAATAACTGTTTTAGATATAGATGGGAAAAGCAGTGAAATGCATTGTATATTTCACTGCTATTATAAATATCCTGAAATATGTCATAGTTATCAAAATATATGTATGTATTTCTTAATGTGTGGTTGATATGTTTCTTCAGATGAAGAATAGAAAAGTGGCTTAGATATTTACTTGGGATATTAAACCTGAGAAATGCAGTTTCTAATTCATATTTGATATATCCTATGATATTATGTTTATAATATTGTTATTATATTTCTTATAGAAGAAAATGTTGCTGAAGCTAGCTCTGGAATATTGGATTCTCTTTCTCGCCAAAGAATAAAAATTCACATGAAACTTCTTGGTCAACTTGGACAGCAAACATCCCAACCTACTATTAAAGAAGATAAACCTACATACAGGGAACAATTTGTACCTCCAAAGATGTCTATGGTTTCTCTTTTTATGTCTAAGGTTAGTTTGAAGTCTAAGTAACTATTTCATTAAGTTAATGGTTGTGATATAGTTTAATTACTAAATATTTTTTAATTTATTTATAATTTTTCAGTAGAAAAATTGGTTACTGTCTATAAACATGATATATAAAATAAGAATTTTCATTTAAAAATCAGTATCTTAGATATCTTATATATAATCTGTATAAATACACATATTCGTGCATACACATGTATAGTTATATACAGGGGCTGTAAAAATGACTTTGTTGGAGAGGAAGCAAGAGGTACCAGCAGTAGTGTTGTGAAAGGGGGGAATTGCACTAGATGGCACTTTGCTAGGGGCAGCAAAATCCCTATTGTTAAATTAAAAAGATTTATGTTATTTTTTTTATTCTAAAAGTTGAGGCTAAAAATGATTTTCTTTGGTATTCATAACTTAGAATCAAAGCAAGCTGAAATTAACAATAAAAGATGCAAGATCAAAGTAACCTGAAATCAACAATAAAAGATGCAAGACTCAAATCTAATACCAACATACTTTGATATTTATCTCACATTCTGTTCCTAGATGGATATATTTAATAATAACCGATTAAAGTAATTAATAAAATTTTTTCACTTTAACTTCTTTATTTTGGTTATTAATTATAACAGGCAATTATAAATAATTGCTCATTTCAGTAAAATTATTAACGGATTTATCATGCTAACTATAATATATATGTACTTATCTATACACACATATGTGTTATTTAACTTTGTATTTTTAAAATCGTGTTTATAGTTTTTTTTTTTTTTTTTTTTTTTTTTAAACATAATCAGTTGATTTAACTTCTGATATGATATGGTTATTAGCATACGGTGTTACTTTTATGAGAATTTTTTCAAATGTTTATTTTAAATCTAATTTTAGGCACAAACTAACTGTTTTCTTTTGCTGTTTGATATAAAAATTTTTTCATTATTTAACTCAGGCTGAACTACCATCTGAATGGCAAGTAGTAGATTATGATTCCAATGCTTCATTACCCAGTGATGATGATGGTGAGCTGGAAGAAACTGAAATTGATGATGTGTTTGGCGAGTCAACCGAAAAAACTCATATAGGAACTGGAAGATTGAAAATAGTATCTGATTCAGGAGGTTTAGAGCAACTTGACCCATCTTCATATACCTGGGGCATTTTGCGGTATTCAGTCATTAAACTTGCTTTGAAGCATATTGTTGCTTTCCTTAATGTAGCTGGATTAGAATTACAAGGTAATGTTAATTTATATCTATTTTAATTTTTTATCAATTACTTTTTTATTACCAATCAAACCAATTTTCAGCTTTAATTCTTTTTCCACCTTGCAATTGACTCTTCTTAAAAGAAACATGATCTTATACTTTGAAGGCCATAGGTCCTATATTTCAGAGGTCATTTTTACTAACTGCCCAAACACCTTTATATATATCCTGATGGCTTTACTGGTGAAAGTGCAATTGATGCTGGATTTTACTGTGAAGGATTCTTTAAGGAATCTGAGTATTAGATACTAGAAATTTTCATAATGAGATTATGTGAACAAGCATGTTATTTAAATGTGCAGTCTTGAATCTCTTGATTCTGAGAATCTCTTAGAAAGTGTGTATTTTTTATACATTTCCAGAATGTAAAAAGTGAAACCTATTGTTTCACTTATTGCACGGGTAAAGTTATCTTACTTGTCAATCAAGTGATTGATTTTTAAATAAATTTGAATGAATATAGTTTTTTTTTTTTGGGGGGGGCAATAATTATTTGTGAGTTTCTTTTGTACTAAGATCTATGTATTATTAGTGGGAAGTGTGTATGTGGAGGAGGGAGTGATTAGTATTTTAAACACTGTTCAAAGTAACGTAAAAACTGATTTTGAAATCACACATTTTAAATTTATCTAAAAATATATTTTGATTATCCAGTTCTGAAAAAAATTTTACCTTGTTCAGTAATAATTTTGGAAATATCTCTCAAAGTAAGGGAAAGTAGGCATGATCCTTTCCGTAACTTGTCTTAATAATCAAGCTTTAATCAAATTTCATGATTGAGCTTTAATCGAAATTGAAATTAATTTCATGATGCTATTTCATGTTTACTCACCTGTTGGTTTTAAATGTCAATATCTGCAATTTGAAGAGAATAAAAAATGAGCTTCAAAATTATCATTAGTTAAAGGCTATTATAAAATCACTTGTGGTGATCATAATTTTATTTTTCCATTATTACACTTCCATTTTGTAATTT
The DNA here is from genome assembly GCA_032207245.1 of Pardosa pseudoannulata. NCBI lineage: Eukaryota > Metazoa > Arthropoda > Arachnida > Araneae > Lycosidae > Pardosa > Pardosa pseudoannulata. The sequence continues at coordinate 36,568,489 of CM063505.1, forward strand.
TGATATATTTTTATAGAGTTACCTGTTGTGAGTCCTTTGATTCATGCTGTCTTAAAATGTATGGATTTATGGATGAAGGATCTGAAGCAGTTCATGGATGCCTTTGAGGGGCCTCCACCAAACTACATTCCAGGTTGCTTCATAACAACAAATCAAACAGGTCCTCCTGTTCTCAAATATGCTTCATTATTAGAGCTTTATAACACACCTTTCAGGTACTTACTGTTTTTCTCAAGATTTTTATTTATTTCTGTCTTCAAAAACTAGAAATAGCACACTTTGAATGCTGATAAAAAAAAAAGAACTTTGATCAAAGCATTTACAATGCCATCCATGCTAGGCTTGGAAAAGTAAGTTAGATTATGGCAAAAAATTAAAAGTGTTATGAAGTATATATATATATCATGTTCCACTAAACGACACTAAAGACCTGAGTACATTTTCATAGCTTTATTCAAATCTCAGAGCACACTAATCATCAATCATCTTCAATGCGTCGCACATTGGCACCTAACTTTTAACAGAGGCAGGCTTAGCTACCTCGGGTAGCCACAGCTCTGTCTGCGGAATATGCACACTGCTCTCTGTTCTAGATTATTGCTTGCGAGCCGTATTTATGTGGCTAACTCATCACGCCATATCACTCTCAGTAAGGAATCCCTAATTAAAATCTTTTAAAATTAATCTACAATTTAAATCCTGACATATATACATATACTTCATAACACTATTTGGTATATAATATATATACCAAAGTATTCATGGTAAAAAATTTTTTGGAAAATTCTTCAGACTAACACATTTAGAGGGATTCAAAAATAAGTATTAATGAATGCCATTTCTCAAGTGTTAGAATTAAAAAGATTATAAAATAAAGAAAATTTAACGATATGAAAACATGCTAAACACATTTAAAAAGATTAAATTCTACCCTGAAAATAGTTAAATGAAAATAAATTATCAGAATCTTTTTTTTTTTTTTTTTTTAATATTTAGTTTTAAAGATAATAGATTATCATCAGACTTTATTTTTCCCATTTTGTTTCAATCAAAAACTTATTTACAAATTGAATGATTTGATGTATATAAAATGTGTTGTAGTGTATACAGGGCAAAGTTTTAGTGGATTTTGGTATGTTGTAATTAACTTGGGGAGAGGAGAGATATCTAAAAAATGGCTATTGGTTGAAAAAATAATACATTGTTACCATAATATAACTGAATTTATTCAATGAAACCCTTCCTAACTTTTGCTAATAGAACAGTTTTATACTATTTTTAAAATTTTGTTTCATAAAATAATGAATTATTGTTGTTGACTCAGATGACACAGAGAATATTTCTAACAGGATTTAGTAGTTATTCATTTTTTTTTTAGGTCTAATCACAGAGCTGTCTTACCTGTGAAACGTCTGTGGAATTACTTAGTGAGGCAAGAGCATGTTCAAGATATTTTTATTCGTTACATATTTTGTAAAAAATCTCATGTTGTTAAGGTAAGATTGTCTTATTTTAAAATTATTGATGATACATTTCTTAAGTTCTAATGCGTTATAAATTTATTTTCCTAATTAGTTATTATAAGTTATATTTTCCAATAAATATATCTATATTACTTAAAAATAATCATGTACAATTTTTAGCTTATTCAAATTTTATTATTTGTTAGCAAACTCATGATCCTGAGCCTGAAGCCTCTGAGAACAATCCTAACACTAGTACTGTTCGCATCATTCATAAAGATCAAGAAGCTATTAATACATTCTGTATTAATCGGGTATGTATTGTTTTAAATTTTGATTCTATTTATAGTTTAATTTTTAAAAAGCTTGTTAATATTTTTTAAGTTTTAAGTGACATTTTTATTTGAAATATTTAAATACCATACACTTTTAAGCTTCAATAAAATCTAGTAATTTTTTGTACCTTTTACTGTTGAATTAGTTTTAATCCATTAATGCCTAGCATCCCTTTTTAGGGATAGTTAAAAGTAATTTGTAGTATTTTTATGCTCTTTTGGATTTATTTTTCATTTTCAATGAATGTTGATGGTAATTGTATAAACAATCTCCCAAATTTTTAAGTATTTGCTATTTTATTTATAATTTAGTTATTTATATTATTCTTTGAAACTGAGGAATGCCTAACACTGTCTAAGGTTTACCATGGCAGTCATTTGTATTAATATTTTATAGTTTTTCAATCCTTGCACATGAATTTACTTTTTCAGCAGGTATATAGACTGAAATCATTATGAATAGCAGTGGCCTGCGGTAGGTTTTCATGCAGTGTGTGCAAACAGCAACAACAACAATAATAATAAAACCATAAAAATGTACATTAAACACTTCTTTAACGTTTATTATTCATTTGTACACCTAATCCATACATCTACCCATATTACTAATAAAATAAGGAAAAACTTACATTTTCAACAAACGTAGCACCACACGGCACCCGCCGCTGCGGTGCCTCATCAGAATGTCATTGGCGCCGACAAACCGAACGTCTATTCCACGTGCAGAAGATTTCACTACACAGCAGCTCAATAGAACAAACTGTTTCTCGTTCAGTCAGTGGATTAAATTATATTTATTAATTGTTTTTAAAATTTGGAAATTATATAATCTGCAAAAAACATCTTCACAATTTTTAAAAACAAAACCAGGGATATGGTGTTACAGATATAACTTATATACTGTCTGTAAAACACAATGAATGGTAAAATTTGGACTGTTCTGTTAAAATTAGTTTCTTTTTTGTCTAACAAAACAAAATTGTTTTTTAGCGAATTATTTCTATAAATATAATACATCACCAAAATTACTTAACCACACTAAAACATTTCCCTTTATATTGATGAAATACTTCTTTTATATTTAAATGAAAACATAATCTTACATTATATAAATTTAAACATTAACCGTCTGCAAAATCGTATGGCCAGTTAATTGGTTAAAAAACCAAAAGTGCTTCAGCACGTAAGTCCCCGCTCTAATACAACGCTTAATAAACCATTCCTTCGGATGATTCTGAATGCCAAGTGCAGGAAAAATAGCTGCACTTTCCTCAGAGCTATAGTATGCTGAGTTTCTCCAGTAGCCTATACATATAAAGCATGATTTTCTATTAGTGTGCAGTGCGTACACATAAAAATTTCTTATGTTCGTTTGCTTTTGAACGTGCTACATGGTGCAGCACCTAGTACCGCACACACTGCAAGAATACAAGCAAATCAATATATTTGAATATATTATAAATAATATTTATTATATACCGTATAAAGATAGGTAGACATAGGTGCAGAAAATTGTCTCTCAAAATTTTGCCAGGGTGTGCAGTGCACATATGGACCGCACACCACTGATGAATAGCTATATCTATTACAAAGCTTCACTTTTGAGTACTATGTTTATATAATCTCAAATGAATACCTTATCACAAAGTTTTACTTTTTTATATATGCATCATATGTTTGAAATGATAGCTTGTCATTAATAAAGACAGGCTACAGTAGACTAAGTTGTTTAAATTTCCTGTTTCTTTTATTCTCTGGAGTAATTAATAACTTAGATTAAAGGTATTCATAAGTATTATGCATCCGTTGAATATCTTATTCAAGAGAAATGATTTGGGCATTAATGGTTAAGTGATTTATACTGTCCTTTGTTTTTTTAAACATGCATTGAATGTGGTCTCTCAGTGTGCTGTTTTTAAATTTGTTAAGAATGTTTAGTTCCTGTATTTTTAATTTAATTATATTTTTTAACTTCAAGTTAAGTTTTTCTATCTTTTTTAAAGGTAAAGAGTGGCATAATAGCTTTAGCTAGTCCAAAAGAAATTCAAGAGCTTGATGTTTCAGTTCTGCTTCAACCTGTACCTTGGTTAGAAGCAGAAGCAGAATTTGATGCTTTAAACTTGTTAAGGTATTTTGTGTTCATACGATAATCTAAAGTTCAATGTTATAAAAGTTATTTTCAGTTTATGTGATACAAGTTATTTTTCTATGATAGGCCTGCTGATACATTACCGTCCACAGAATATCTTGTTATACAGCACCCAATGGATGCTTCAACTAACCATTCTACTGGCTCGACACCCACAGGATCTGGACCCACATCTGTTAGTTCACATTCATCTAAAAATGTAAGCCAGTATACTTATTTCTTCATTTTTTTAAAATAATAATTTTATCCTGTTAACTATTGATTTTAGATTATAATCTGTTTAAATATCAAATAATTTTCTCTAAGTGGATAGTTGTATTAAAGCATTTTTGGAAATTATTAATGTAAAACTATGAAACTTTGTACATGTATTGTGATGTACATTAAAGACATACACATATTTAAAGATGTCCTGAAACAAACATGAATAATTTTTATTAGTTACATATTTTGTTAAAATTTTATGCTGCTAAGGTAAGATTTCCATATTTGTACGATTATTGATGTTATTTTTGGAAATTCTTTTTCTTAAACTTCTCTGATTATTTGAGAGCAATCTGAACGATAGTACCATAAATAGAGAATTATTCATTGTAAGGAGTAAAATTGAATGGGCTACTTGAAATACTGTTTTCTTAAAGTTTTTGCAATTTAAAAAAAAATGTTCTGGCTATAATCTGTAATTGCATATCTTTAAAATTTTCAAATGAAACGTCTTTGTTCCTAATGTCTATTTCATTATGCTCCTTGTGATTCCTTTCATTGGATGTCTGCCAGATTTTTTTCACATTATGGGTATATCTGTGGGTTTATGAAAAACTAAAACAGACACATGAATGAACATGAACGAAAATCAAATAGTTTGTTAATTCAGATCTTAAAGTAACTGTATTACAGCTGTTAATCCTTTGTCTGTGTTGCTAATAAGTTGATTCTATTGATAATATTTATTATCCAAAAGTATCCAATTTATATTATTTGTGTAGCCCTGAAATAATGCAATTTATTTGGATAGTAGTAATTTATCTTTGTTTTACATCTTTTTGATTTTCTCTCCCTCATACATACAATTCCTGATTTATGGTGATAATTTTAACACCTGTACCCTAGCTTTCATTTTCAATATATTATGCATTTTAAATTATGATAGGTGGTTATACATATCATAATTTTAAATTGCATTTTTCAGGCTTAGCAAGACACTAAAAGTGCAAGTGGCAAATGCTTAAATAAGTTATTTCCAACATTTTCAATATCTAACTGTACACAAGATTATTAAAAAAAAGTAAAATCTATCTTAAGAATCTTAGATAGCCAATCAAAATTATCATAACTTGCTTTATTAGCACTATAATATGATAGATTAGGTTTTAATGATGCTATTGATGATTAATTTTAAACAAAAATTATAGGTGATTCCTACACTTTTTGTATATGTTAATATACTATGTTGATAGTTTTTTGTTTGGATTGGGAACATTTCATTGATGTCATTACAATTAAAATGCTTGTATGCTAGCGGCTTTAAAGCAAATATATTTTTTTCAAGCATTTTTGTATATACCCTATTTTTGAAAGTCTTCCTGTCATTAAATATTTTCGAATATGGACAACTAAGACCGGATGTCAAAATATAATAAATTTGCACCAATCTTCCAAAAACCTGCAATGCCATTATAAAACAAGTGTGTGTGGGGGGGTGGTCTCAATTTTTCTTTGCCCCTTTTCAATTGCTTCCTGTACGTGTATCTATATATGCATATACATATAAGAAAAAATATTAAATTAACCATGTATTGTGTTTTAAATATTTAATTAAGTGTTGGATGTATTAATTCTTACCCATTTTTATTAAGGTAGTTGTTAGTACAACATCTCAATATAGTAACTTAAATAATTTTTTGTTAATTACATAATAATGCAGCTGTCTGTTTATGCTTTTTTATGCATCATGTATTTTTTATGACTATTCTTTAGTTTCATCATTTAATGGCATGCCTTTTTATCATGCATGATAAAAGAAAAATTTATAAGTTGTTATTTACATTTTACCCATCATTGAATGAAACAAACATTATTGCTTAACTCCTTTATAATCGATTTGACTCTGAAAATATATATAAAACAAGTTTTTTTTCATGGAAAAAAGTGTAAGATAGATGTCAAAGTAATTAATTGGTTATCAGTTTGTGTAAGATTTTAGTAGAATAATTGAATTGTGGAATTTTTGCTTTAAAATTATCAGAATTGAAATAAATCCTATAATTTATATTTAGGAAGACGGGAAATGAATATAAAATTAACTTTCATATCAAAGAACTTTTTAATTTAGTTAAAATTTTACTGTAGTGTTACTTAATGGCAGAGATAAAAACTATGTGGTCAGTTGTTTACAATATTGAATTCTAGCGTCAATATTTTGTATGTTTAAATATAATATATGCTTTTATAATACAAAATAAAATTATTAACAGAGGAGGCAATGATGTTAATTATATATTTGTGCTCTTTTTTGATGACATTATTTAGGATATCTGTAGATGTTTATAGTATATACTCTAGCTCTTAATCTGCAAGTACATTTAAAAAAAATTATTTTTTATTTTAAAATTCTATTAAATTATAGAACTATTGATGGAATTTTTTTATTATTTGATTAATGTTATTTTATTGACTTGTTCAGCTTAGTATATTATTGAGTATCATATTTTTACATATTGTAATTATAATGCAAATGTATGGGCTGCTAGTGTGTGATATTTGTTTGCTTGTCAAATTATTTTAAATTATGTTCTAACATTTAATCTGTACTCTCCTCCTGATAAATAATATTTAGCTAAATAAAAAAACTATATGAACTCTCTTTCACTTCATAACATGTTTTAATGCATTGAATGAAATAGTAACTTTATGGCTAAAAGAATCAAATCGTGTAGAGATATTTTGCTTAAAATATTTCAACACATAAAAGATATACCACTACTTAAAACAGCCTAAAATTTGATTAATTCTTAAAAAACATATTTAGTTTATTGTATGTAAATTAACACAAAATTTTCAAAATGAATGGAAAGTATTTCAAGGATTTTTATGCAGTTTTAATTAGAAGGAGGAGTTTTGTCTCATAACTAATAGTTTGTACTTGTTGTGCATGGTGTGTGCAGTGCAAATTTTTGGTCTTTCTTTTCTTCTTCATTGCTTTTTGAAATGTTTCTTTGCTCCTTTCTCTCTGCTGCTAACTGAAAACTTCTGCCTCCCTGTTTGTGCTCTTCTATATTTCTGCCTTTGCAAAGATGAAAGGCCTCAACTTTCCTGGTTGCACTAACCCTCAATTCTGTCAGTTAGTGCTTGAAAGAAGCCGACACATGCTGAAACCGGTGAGTAAATGGGTGGATGGCTGTGCTTGGTGGGATCTACCTATTTACCATGTAGAGTAAAAAAAAAAAATTGTAGAGTGTATGTCATTTAGTAAAAATATTGTGTGTGACTTCAGTTCTACCATATTTATGTGTATATAATGTGCATCTTGTTTTTTACAAGGAAAAATTGCAGAGTTTTTTCTCATTTTTACTCATCTAAAACTTGACATTCTAGTGATTTCACAGATTAATAAATCAACTGTTACAGGGACCAAATGAATGAATCTCAGTGCTGTTTCAATATCATTCATCAAATGACTCCGTGTTATTCAGGGTTCATAGGTTCAAATATTACTGCTGGCATGGATATTCATAGCTGTTTAGAATCAGCTTTTTAGTAGTAGGTCTTGGTCTCATTAGCCTTCCTGTAACACTCCAAACTAAGCCATTCTTGTTAGTACTGGTCTGTAGTTATTTGGAGGTTTTCAGCTACTTTAAGATTAATATGGGAAAAAATTTGAAAATCCTGTACAATTTCTCCCTTTATAAATGGGGATGCATAATGTAAGATGCATTTTATCTTCTTTAATCCTTTTCATTCTATATAAGAAGCGTGTTTTTTGACATTGTGAAAGCCAAATGGAAAAGCAATTTAATTATACTGCAGTATTTAAGCATGCAAAGAAGATGGGAACTATGCTTTAAGTCAAAAATTCAGTGTTTAGAGTAAATAATCACTGTTGCATAAAAGAAATGTAATAAGTGTAAAATAAAAATGCAGCAATATTTCTAATGAGTAATATTTCCCCCATCCTTGAATACTGATTTTATTCATACATATTCCTGAAGTAAAAATTATTGTATACACAATGCAAATCTTGAGTTTTGCTGAAAATTTGTGAAAAAAAGTGCACATTATATATGATAATTATATAAATGTAGTAAATTAATTTTCTTCATGTTAAATAGATAAAGAAAACTTTGCATAAAATCTTTAAAAATCCTTATTAATTTTGTATAAACAGGAAGTGTGTATTCGTGTCTAATACAAAATTATAAATGAAGGGATCAGGCTAATATCATAGAAAATTTTCAAGCATAGAGAATATATTTGTATAGTTAAAAACTGAATTTTTTTTTTCTTCAGTAAATAGGATTACTATAAACAAGTTTTATACGCCCTCCCCATTAAAAAAAAAAAAAAAAGAAAAGGCATTTCTTCCTAGTGTAAATTAAGTTATTTGGTGTTTATCTTATTTTCTGTTAACTTTCTTTTTTTCCAACTTTGCTTTGAAAAAAAAAAAAAAAGATTGAGGAAGGTTGAATCACATATGTTTGGTGATTGGTATTTTATTTCACATTAAATTTTTTTCCTTAAAAAATCTCTAGAAAGTTTATCAAATTTTGGTCATTTTCTTGTATAAATGTTATACATATTAGAAGTAATTTACAACCTTAATTTTGCTTATTTGCAGTAAACTGCTAATTATTTTAACAAATATACTTATTGTGTTAACAAATAAATATGTATTTAAGGTTAAACTCCAGATTTAAAACTGCAGATTATCATCTTGATTTAGTGGTAGGTAATGTACTTATATACAAAATTCAAATTGATTCTAAATTCAAATAAAGCAAATAGAATCTATTGTTTAATATGTTGTTTTATTTTATATTTACTGCTTTGATAATGCGTAAGTTAATTTTAAGTTTTTGAATTGCTAATTTTAATTTATGTCTCTATTCGTTTGAAGATATTTTAAAAAGTTTTTAATAACAGAAAGTTAGTTAATGTTGTTGCACTTTGCAAAATTTTGAAACTGAATAAAATGGGTTTTCTGGTTGATGCAAAAATTTATTAAAAAGTAAATTGAACAATTATTTGCTTCTTGATTGCAGATATTAAAAATATTTTTTATAAATCTTCTTACATAATTTATACATTTTAGCTAAAGAAACATAAAATTGATGGTGTTCGAAAGCTCACATCTCATCCTCTCATGCCTGTCTGTAAGTATGAGCATACACTAGTTGAAATGTATATAAATTAATTGCACAATTTTGAACTATTTTTTAAAAATATTTTAATGAAACTGTTTCTTTAGATTTATCTGGATCTCAAGATGGATCAGTTCGCATTTGGGAATGGAATCATGCTCAACCAATATCATCACCTCGACAAGCTGGAACTTTTGCAAAAGTCACTAGAATTCTCTTCAATTTACAAGGCAATAAAGTAAGTTTTTTTAGGAAAATCTTCTCAGAGTTTCAAAAAACTGCTATTTTAGAAGTATGTTATAAAACTATGCTTGCATTATTGTATTGTATATCTCATTTTATGTATGTATAGAAGAAACTGTTAAATTTCATTGGTTTTCATTGAGTTAGTACATTTTTAGGAAGATCTATAATTTGAAATATGAAAATTCATTCATGATTTTATGTAGAAAGATTTAATAAACTCTTTTTTTTTAGTACAACTATTACTATTTAAAATTAAATGTAAAAAGGTTTTAAAAATTAAATTTGAATTAAATTACCTGTTCAAACAAGCTTTACTTTACTTTCCTAAATATGCTTTAAATTAGATTTTAAAATACAAAACGATTATAATGTCTACAGTGATAATTTTCAAATTTTAAAAAACTTTATGGGTACCTTATTCTTTTAACAGCTAATTTTTAGCTAAGATTATTGAAGGAAAAAAACAAACAAACAAACAAAAAAAAAAAACAGGCATTTTTACAAACATTCAATATTTAGAGATGGTTTACTGAAATATAGTCTTTGACTTAAGAAAACAATCCTTTTTTTATAAGCCTAAATGTAGCTGATAATGTTACCATATTTTTTTTTAACTATGTTTAGCTCACTCCAAGAAATATTAATAAATGCATTGCCCACATGCCATCAAGGCATGTAGTAGGCTAAAGGGGAGGACTATTTTCTTGCTACCTCTTTTGAAAATAGAGCAACATTTGTTACCATAGCAACAGGAAGAAACAAGTTTATGAGAGCTATCTTTGTGATTGATAGACTATATTAAATATAATTTTATTCCTAAAAGAAATTCAAAATAAAATATTACAGTCAAGGAATACAGTCACACCTAACTTTTTGTGGGAGAAATAATTACAACAAAACAAGTTCCATCATATGTTTTCAGAAAATGAAACAACTTATTTTCAAAAACAATAACAAAAAACTTATTTAGTTTAAACTTAATTTTTTACTTAATGTCAGCAATATAAATTAAAAAAATAAAATTTGTTATTTTTGGCAATTTATTTATTTAATCTGGGTAATGGAAATGTTTTTCTAAGATTATCATATTTGTATATAAGTCCTACTAAAACTATAGAAAAAGTTTAAAAAATTCTCGGGTTATACATGGTAATAGAATTTGTTGATCCCTTTATTTTATGCATTTATTCAAAATTAAAAAAAAAATTTAATGAAAATGTGTAGACATATTAATGTACACTCATGTAGACTATCTGCCTTTAGAGTTGATTAGGATAGGCATTAAAATATATAGATATACCTGTTAGTTTATTTTGATATTTTAGCTGTGTATTTTCATCTCCACAGTTTGGTGTTACGGACGGTGACGGCATTATTAGCTTGTGGCAAGTTGGACTTGGGACAGTTAGTAATAGACCTTTCTTTGTAAGTATTTACATTTTATTCGTTAAACTTTGACAGTTTACATTTTTTTTTTTTTTTTCAATTTTGGAACTGTTCATGAGTAAAAGCTGTTTTTTCTTCTTTCAGTCTACCCAGTGCCACACGAAACAAGCCAATGATTTTGCATTTCTAAGTTCTTCTAGTCTCATAGCAACAGCTGGTCACTCTACAGATAATCGAAATGTTTGTCTGTGGGACACATTATTGCCACAGGGAAAATCTCTTATAGCAAGTTAGTATTTTATTCTATTCGTTGTGTGCAATTATTTTTATTTTAGTAATATGAATTTTTAGCACATAATAGATATGATTACTTTTATACTTTTTTTTTGGGGGGGGGGGAGTTAGGACCAAAAAAATATTAATACCTTTTATTCTAAATTCATTCAAAAGTTTTACATCCATGCTTCAATGTAATATTCATGGTTTCTGCGCACCTGGAAAGTCATGGAAAATCATGGATTTAGACAATGGATTAATTTTGTCATGGAAAGTCTTGATTTTTCAAGTAAAATGAGTAAAAGTCATGGAAAGTCATGGATCCGCTAAACTACCGATTAAAAAAAATGCATTGAATTGTTTAATTCTATATTTACTTGTCATTTGGCTGAAGTTACTGAGTTTGGTATTTATGTATTATCCTATTGACCATATTACCAAGTAAAATTTGTTCACCAAGGAAACTCAAAGCAAGAAAGCTTAATGGGTGGGTATACATTTACCCACCCATTAAGCTTCTATTATTCTGGTTTTTTCTTAAATTGTAGATTAAATATAATATTTTTTAATAAAAATCAAGATTTTTGCACAAAATATAAGTTTATCTTTAGGGATACTGTATATAATCATTATAGAGTTATATTTGGCTATTATTCATGGTCACCTGGTTAATACCAAAGTACCCTGAATTCAAATTAGAAACATTTTGATTGAAAAATTGCTATATGATTAAACTTAGGTATGTAGATACAACAATTTATTTTTATGTATGTGAGTTTATTAACACTTATAAAGTAAGTTTATAGTTTTTTTATGATAAAATTCCTGTAATTTCTCTAAAAGCATATATTTTATTTGTATGTACATCAGAAGTTTTATTCATATATACTTTTAACGAAAGCTTTTTAAAGTCATGGAAAATGATCTGCTAAATCAGGGAAAGTCATGGATTTGAAAAATTTCATTTTGGCAGATACCCTGAATATTGCATTTCTTTACTATATAGTTAAACTAGCCATTTTGACCCTACCCTATAATGCATAATAAACATTCATACATATAGAGAGAGGATTATTTATATAGACAGATAGATAAAGGGAAAAAATTAGTAAAACACTTAATATGTATTGCTTTTTATCGAAGTTCTCATTTTCAATGTAGACCTAGTTTAAAAAATTGAAACACTTTTATGAGCATTTTTGAAATCTTTGTTAAAATGTATGCTTATAATTATAAAATTTACAAAACTGCTGAAGCCTTTTGTATTTTAAAGATTATTATTAGAAATTCTATGTGAAAATAAAATGTAGGACTTGTTTAGAATCTCAAAAGCATTATAATTATTATCTTTGGAGCAGAATCATTAACTAGATAGTAGTACTTTAGAATTACTTCTTTCAATATTGCCAAATAATCTGAAAAAGAAAATAATTATAAATTTTTATTTTTGAGAGAAACAATAGAAGGGTGAATACTAATGAGAAATGTATACGCATATTATACACATAACATGTGTTTTTTTAGCAAAATTCAACTTAAGCTTGTTTTTTCTAATGAGATAATTTTATCTTAAAATACAACATTTTCTATTCTAAGTTTTTAAAAAATTAAGTGTATATAAGTTAATAAGCATTATGAAAAACTCATCACTAATTAAAGTAACCCAAATAGCTAATTTAGATAAACTTATAATGGAGCTAACTTTAAAATCACTTTCTAAAGCATTATTAAATACTTATATAAGGTTGTTTAGACATTAGAGTTATCAAACTGAAGACAAAATATTTATAAGGTTACAGATATTTTGTATTTTAAATACAATATAAACTTCTAAAAGTCTAAAAAACAGTGCAAGGTTGCTGAACTTTAGATCTTATTCAAGTTTAGGCAAGTAATAAAGTGAAAACTAAAATTACACAATCAAATGAACATACTGCTGAAATATATGTTGTTAGTTAATAAGGTTAGATATTAAAGATAATTGCAAACATTTTTTCACCAATTTACTGCAATTATTTTTTTCATCAATTTTTGTAATTTACAATAAAATGAGTTTTCTGTGAGAGGAAATGATTCCATGTGTATATTTTACAGCTCTGTCTATAAAAGAATTTGGATTCTTATCTATCTCTAAAATTTCTCTAGGTAAAATTAGTTAAATAATATTCGGAAAATAAATACTATTTAACTTTTTTATATATATTAGAAGATTGTCCTTTCAGTCGTTTGGTCTTCAGACTACTCTTGACAATTTGTCAGAGTTAATTTAATTCTTAATATTTTATTACAACAGGTTTTCAGTGTCATGAGAATGGCTGTTCCTCTATCCTGTATGCTTCCCAAAACCACATTCTTATATCAGCAGGAAAAAAGGGAGATATTTGTATCCTTCTATATGATACTTAAATATGTACTTTTTGATTTAACATATATGTTTGAAACTGAGATTATATGTAAATAGTTTTTGAACAAGACAAATAACTATTTCCAGTTTCTGCTAAATATTGCTTTTAATTTTTTGCATAATTGTATTGCTAAACCTCATATCTGTAGAACTCGATTCTTAAAGATTTTGTGAATGTTTTTTGCTTGCAATTTATTGTTGAAAATAATTACATGCTTCCAAATGAACTAGCACTTACAAAATATGTGTATTAAGTATTAAGGCTTCTATATCTGGAGTACTGTAGATAATGTCATACTTCAAAGTATTAATTTATAGGTAAACTAAAAACTTTATATAGTATCTTTTGGTCATATGATTATATTTAATCAACTATAGCCTATTTTGCTTGAATTAGTCTAATGGAACAACTAGAATAAATGCCTGGTCTTAAGGAAAGTTTAAGGTAAAATATGTTTAATCAGGGCTTTTACTAACCAAAAAAAAGTGTCATTATTGTATCATTTTTCTTACTACAATTTGTTGACATTGGTATAATATTGTATAACATGTTAAAAGGTTGTGAACAAGTGTTTGCTATCAACATTAAAAACATGAAAGGAGATTTCATATCACATTTATAGACTATGAATGACTTAGAATTGGAATACATAGCATATCATTTTTCCTTTCTTAAAATGTATAGATAAGAATGCTTTTTGCATGATGAGCATAACTGTTTAAATTGTATTATTGATATTGATAAGCTCAAAAATTGTGCTGGGAAAAGACAGGTCCATTGACATATTTTTACCCTTCTTTACAACAGTAAGTTTTGGAAGGCAGCAAATAATTTAGATGACTCATATTTATGGGTTTGGCTCACTGAAGATAGTAATAGTCTTTATACCTCTCAAAGTAATTTTACCTTTTGGCCATGTGCCTTAAGTTAAAAGTTATGTCATACAAAAATAAAAATGTTTAGCATACAGATATATATATATATATATATATATATATATTAAATTGCATTTTAATCATGTTACTTTCTTAACAAGTATAAGGTATATTTGATGTTAGACAAAGACAACTACGGCATAAATTTCAAGCTCATGACTCACCTATAAAATGTTTGGCTCTTGATCCTGGAGAAGAATTCTTTGCAACTGGATCAGCTGATGGTGATATTAAGGTACTAATTTATATATACCACTTCGAGACAAATCATGTTTGAAATCTTTTTCTTTTTTAAATCTAGATAAATTAAGAATACTTTTTTTTTCACACTGTGTGATTTTTAAACTTTTTTAATTGCATAAATAGAGCAATATTGCATAGAGGGTGTAACCAGTAGCATTAGAATGCACAGTTACTCATTCCTTCACATTTTGTAATGGAAAATTGTATGCCAGTTTTTAGTAATAGAATTTCTGAACAAATCTGATTCCTATCAAGATTTTCTTATAGACAAGTGGATGTGATATTAACCCACCTACATATGGGCCATATTCAAAGATTTCATTACTGCTTCCTCACTTATTAAACAGATCCACACTATACCACTTTTCGTATTTAAATTGACTATTCAAATTTTAATAAATGACTAACAATATAAGAAATCTGCATTAAACTTTAATGATATAGTAGGAAAAACTACCCATTCAAAGCTTTAATAGCCGTTAAAAATGGCTTTAAACTGTTTATAATGTCATATTTGCTAGCGGTTAAATTCTAAACTGTTAATTATGTCAAACAGTTTATAATGTCAAAAAACTTAGACTGTTAATAATGGTTAACAGTTTAAACTGTTTATAATGTCATATTTGCTAGCTGTATTTTGTTATTCTACACATTTTGCTTTTTAGCCTCACATTTTATTGCTGTTACTAAAAAAAAAAAAAAAAATTATGTACAACAGATTTATTATTTCAATATTGTTTCTGTATGTTCTTAATATCCTATTTCAGATCTATCAAATTAATTTATTTTGATAATAACTGTAAATCAATGATAATCTTACAGCAACAAATATTAATTTTATTTGCTGAGTTAGATCAGTCAATTAACATTAGGTACAACAGATTTAGCCAAAAACTGTTAATGCCTTATACGTTGGAAATACAAAATTTACTCTTTTAATATCCTGTATGTTTTTCTAGGTTTGGGGTCTCAGTGTCCATGTTAAATTATGTTCCTTTGCTGGTGAGCATACTAAAAGTTCTTTGTTTAGAAGCATTAGCAACGGAGTCTCACAGCTCGAAATTGATGAAGTTGGCAGATTATTTTCCTGTGGGGCAGATGGCTCTCTAAAAGTACGAACTCTTCCAGACCAGGATATTGTTGCTGTGTTATAAAATGTTAAATTTTGAGAGCAGTGCAACGAAGATCATTCAGAATCAAAATGTGATTTCCAAGATCTCTTTGATATTGTGTGGTAAGATTAGGCTGCTTTTCTTCAGCTGTGTGTATTTTCCATCTAATCTGTTATTCTTCTTCAACTGGTGCTGTGCCACTTCAGATTGGTGTATTTTGAGATAAGTGGCACATAATACATTTAGGATATCATGTTTTGAAAAGTGCAATTTAACAAGAATATAAGGAAAAAAGTTGATTTGTAAAAGCTTTTAAATTTCTTAATTCACATATAAATATATATTGATTACCATCAGTTTGTTTATTAAATGAGAAATACAGGGTACTTTGGGTCTGTTAATAGTATTTATTAATTATAATTCTATCAATCACATTGAATTTTAAAATTTCTAGATGTTATTTATAATTTTAAGGTCACATTATTCAAATATCAATTAAATTTATTACAGTTGGACCTGTTTTAAATTCTATTTATAAAACTAATTCTTGTTCAGAATGTTATGGAATGACATACATTTTATGTAGCTTTTTGACCAATTTTTGTGATAATTTTTAGTATTTTTGTTTTTGCAAGCATTCCATGTATGTTTTGTTAATTATTTCCTAAGTTGAGTTGTATAGTAGCATATTCACCTGTTGCACAAGAAGCTATGCAATGTTTTTGTTAATAAGTATTTTTATTGCATATCTATTGTTGTTGTTGAACTCAAATATTTTGGTTACAAACTAGTCGAAGTGTTTTATGAAAATCTCTGATATTCCCCAGAAAGTTTTGCTTCTCTCATGTTTTGTGGTTGTCAGTATTTTCAGTAATAATTGGTGTTATATGCATTCAAGATGAAGAATTTTGTGAATACAACTGGATACTGAACAGTATTTATCATCATTCTACATAGAGATCATTTATTGTTTAGAGACCATTTGTATATTTATTCAAGTTCTTTTAAAGAGATAGTCATATTACTTAATATATATATTCAGTTTGTAAAGACAATGTAAATTATTTAAGATTTTCATTTGTAATATTACTGGTGGTATATGTTTGTATAGTGTTCACTTGTAAAAAGTATAATAACTTATAAAAAAATCATATATAAAGAAGAGTGAATAATATACAGTGTACAACTTACTGCCCATCAGCATGGACAATGGAAAATAAATTAACTATGCATAATTCTGTCTGGTTTTTTTCTCTCTCAATTCACTATATTATCGAAGTTACATTTAGTATTTACCTTAAATAAGACAAGTAGAAATCCATCCCACGAAGACTTCAAAAGTTTTGGAAGAGTAACATTTTACTTTTAAAGCACTGTAATTTAACTCATTCAAGACTATCAGAAAGTGAAAGAAATGCTTCCCCAAGCCTACATAATCTTCTATAAAAACTAAACAAAAAAACTCCTCTGCGCAACAATTCCTAGGGGGCTAATCTCCGTTTTCTAGACCAAGGGCTCTGGGGTATGAAGCATATGTTCTGGTTAGGTGGTCAACCTTACGCGGAACCCCTCAGTGTTTAGTTCCCAATCATGCTTGGTCCTCAGTTTTCTCTACCCACTGAAAGGCTGAGTCTGAGGATCGAACCTCAGACCTGTGGCATAGGAAAGCGAAGTGCTACCCCAACGCCACTGGGCTTTACATAATTTTCTATGCTAAGGCTAAATTCATTAAAAAAAAAAAAAAAAAAAATCAATTTAATTTGCTGAAATTTTTATTTCATAATATCTGTATATACTGTAACTAACATTTCATGATATTTTAAAAGAAAGTCTCATTTTAATTAAATTTATATTTACAGTAGGAAAAAAATGTTTAAACAAAATTTGAGTAAATCACCAAAAAATTTCATGCATTTAACAAATTGAATAAATATTATTATAGGGATATTAGATATTTATTTGTTCCCATCATCATTTATATTATTAAATATTCCAGGGTATTCTGAATAGTCTGATTCACTGCCACTTTTATTAGAAAAACAAAACATCTAGTGCTACAAGGATCCTTGGGAGGACTTGAACATATACTGTTGTTAATCTGTTCAAAATTCCTTGATTCAGAAAGTAAAAAAAAAAAAAAAATAAAATAAAAAAATAAACTGAACATACATTTGAAGGTTGCTGTGAAACATTATTTGAAAATCTTATATAATTAACCACTATCTAGTGCAATTTAAATAAAAAGGTTCTGATTTACAATCACTGGTGGGAGCACAGGCTCTGAACTGAGAATTGTGTGATCACATATAGGTTACTTAAAAAACTTAACCATTTTAAAAGAGTAGTGTTTCTGTTACTACTTAATGTTAAGAACTGGAAAAATATCTATAAATATAAAAACGTTTATAAACAATACATAATCATAATCCAAAATAAAAGTACCTTTACATTCAATGAAGAAATCTTTTGCAATACCACTTATGGTATTTGTTAACTTTAAAAAAGACAAAAATTAAACTTATCTTGCCAAATCCTACAACAGTCAGAACTTTGAGTAGTTATACAGCTTGACTTCTCTTTAATGTCCACAATTTCTTTAATTCTTGTTTTTCAGAATCAGAAGAGAAAATATAGTCTATGCTGCAATATGATAAATCATATAGGTCAGCATTTGAGAGTGAGTAATACTTTGAAGCTAAGTAATACTCTTTTGAAAGACTAGTATTAAAAATTCCTTGATCATCAGTCTAGAAAAAAAAAACGGAAAATTCAAATTATTCTTTGGACCAAAATAGAATACATATTTTAAATACAAAATTATATGGGAATTAGAAATTTATCGTAATATTTCTGGCTGGTTTGCACTTAAAGGAATTTTCCTGCCATATGTTAACATAAGCTATTAGAGGAACACAAGCATGGTAATTCAGAAATTCAAATTAAACTTATCGTATTGAATCTCTCAAGTCACATCACACAATACAAAGAAAATGTTGATATATATGAATCAAAATTGTAATTTGGACAAGATTTTAAAATATAACTTGGAATAGGAAGGAAGCAATAAATAGACTCACTAGTAAAAATTAATTTGATTAATGTTTCATGCCTTTTAACATATAATCAATTTGCTTTTATTTATGTTTTAACAGACTTAAGGCTAAAAGGTTTAAAATAGTATTTCTAAAAAAATATTGCAGGAACCATGTTTATAATTTTTTAAGGAAATATTGAATTTTTATTTTTTACTGATATCTTATTATACAGTCTGTATCAGTTATATGGTCAGCTCAGCGGTCCAGAAAAATCAGACCATATAAGCTGGGTGACCATATATGTGGAACAATACAACCCTATTGAACTGTGGCAGGATTATATTCACCTATCAGAATGTAGTACTCATAAACAAACAATTATACTTCTAAGAACATTTTAAAAATTAATTCAAAAAGTAAAAACTACATTAAAAATATGCAATATCTTTTTGGGGAGAAATTTTTTAGCTTACCTTACTAATCAAAGTACAGCAAACATACTTATGTACATTCATGTTCAATGTGTTTAAAAATAATCAGATATATAAGTTTGCTTCATTTTGTTGGTTATTAACCACAACTTTTTCTAAGTCCCTAATAGCTTTTAAATGATCATCTGCTTCTTCGGAATTAGTAAAATAACACCTGAGGTCATGAATGAGAGAGATAACTTAAACCAATAAACAGACAGATGTCCACTTATCAGTGGAGGGGGGGGGCTGCGAAAACTGAGAGAGGTAGAAAACTCCAACGATAAGTCTACACAAACAAGAAAGGGGGAAAGAGAGGAAAATAAAGGCTTGAATTCAGGTCTTCTCTGATTTCACATTGACTTCATCATTCTTTCGCATTGATTGGGGGAAAAAAATGGAAACTTGTTGAAAACATGAAATTGACCATATAACCGGTAACTAGAAAATGACTGTATAAGTGGTGCGCTTTAACACATGTTCCCTATTAAGTTAGACGGGACTTTAGAAAACTGACCATATAGCCGGTACTGACTGTAATAAGAATATATAATATTGTTACACACATAAGACACAAAAATTTATTAAAAAAGAATTTTTGATTAAAACACAAGACTATTTGACAAAAATTGAGTAGTCTAGCAATATTCCTTCAAATTGTTCAGTAGATCCCAATTAGCCCTAGTGTAGCAAAACAATAGACTGTAGTGCTTCCAAACAATCAATCTTAAAAATGTTCTCAGTGCACAGTATAATAACCACATGATTTTTTTTTAATTCTTTCATTATATCATTAGAATTTATACAGAAACAAAACTAGATATTGATTTTTACTTGAGTTAATACTATTTATATAATACAATTACTTAAAATTATACTATGTTTTAGCAACTGTTTTTGCTGTTCTATAGCATTAAATTCTCTGAACTCAAGAAAATATTTTGCGATTTTCAAAAGCATACCCAGTTTAATCACGAACAAATTAATAAAAAATCTCCAAAAATTTTTAATACGAAATACATAAAAGTAATGCATCTGGAACATTTAAAAATTACTAATTCAATATAAAAATTGCCAAATTGGAAAATATTATTTAAAAATTTTAAATAAAAATAAAACAAAAAAAAAAACAGGTTTCAAAGTAGTAAAATAATTATATTTGAACAATGCCTTTTGATAAAGAAGTGTATAACAAGATTTTTTTCTAGACAAAATATCATTTCATGTTTTTAGTCAAAATATGCCATTTTAAAGGTCCTTTGTCCCCATAAGGTGTCAAAAATGGCTAAACATTGGTGAAGGCCATCCAGATTGTACAATCACCAAAAAACTTCACGATTCACAGCTAACAGAAGATTCTCTAAATAAGCATGTCTCAAACAATAAAGATATTAAGTTACATGGATTTTATGTGCTCATTACCATGGTAGAACAAGAATACTACAAGAATTAGCAATGGTGTTAAAATCAAATTCAGTACTAGTAATCAACTCGCACATCTTTCTTTTTACATCATTTTTTTACTAAATCATTAACAAACAGCTCACAAGTATGCAGATGGCACTATTATTATAATGTGTGGAGATCTTTTAAATTTAGTCTATAAAAAAATTTTTACAGAGGCTTTCTGAATTGAATTTTACCTATGAACTTTAGCTGTTTTATATCAAATTATTATCCTTACTCTATGCATATACAAAAGGTTCAATTCAGAATTTCAACTAATTATAAAATTAAACCAACTAATAATCATTTATTGGTTGAATGAAGATATACGAAAAAAAAAATATTTGTAGTAGGGTTCATATAGGTTTTTGAAATACATAATCAAGGATATGAAGAAGTCTCGACTTTTATAAACTCTATGAAAATAAAAATTTAAGAGCTTTTATGGAATGTTTTAACTCTAAAGGTTCTCTCTGAGAGTAAAAATTATGATTGATAGATACTTTGTAATTTTGAATACACCCATTAATTACAAAATTTTACAGTAAGTTCCTTCATTTTTGAAATTTTTGTAAAATCTTCTGGCATGAGAACCTTTAAATAGCCAATTCAGTCAAACTAACAGTGAAGTAATAACCCCAATTAATAGATAATGCCCTTTTCTTAAAACATTAATTAAAATATAGGAACCATAACTATCACTGCATGCATATTTACTGTTAACCTCCTTTTCTAAGTCATTCTGTAAAGCTTTATACACTGAAGAGCATTTATACTATGACCCCCTTCATTTATTACAATGGGCTTACCCAAGGACAAAACCACTGCATGTGCACAGCTGGTGTTGGAGTATATAAAATGGCTATGCATTGTCTTTCCAAACATAGTGTGATTAGCGACATAATGGAAAAAGCAACTGATTTATTGGACTTCGATAAAAGTCAAATTGTTATAGCTCGGCAACTGGGAAGAACAATATCAGAAATGGTGCATTTAATGGGCTGTTCACATGCAGTTGTTGTGAGCACATATTGAAAGTGGTGTATATATGGTGAAAACGACAAGTTGCCAGTCAGCAGTGAGTCGTGCACGACACATTGATTCCAGAAGAGAGCAAAAATTGCTATGCATTGTCCGCAATGACCTAAAAGCTATAACAGACAAAATCAACACCAGCTACAACAGTGATGACCCAGACACCACTGTTGTAGCTGGTGTTGTTCAGTGTTTCTTAACAGACTGTGCAGCACAAGTTGTGTATGGGCCAACACAGCCAGAAGCAGAAGCATGTCCCTGTACTGATGGCATGTTATTGCCAGCTGCATCTGTAATGGGCCACGAAGCATTAGAATTGGACATTAGAAGAATGGAAGAAGTTGCATGCTTTGACAAATCACATTTTTTGGTCCATCACACTGACAGGCATTGATTTCCAAAGAGAACCTTGACTTCCAGATGCACAGTTGAATGGAGGCAAACTAATAGCAGGAGCATTATGGTGTAGACGGTGTTTTTTAAAAGCACATTAGGACTCATAATCCCCATAGAACAATCTCTGATGTCTGTGCACTTTAGGCCAGGTTCCCACATTCACGACAACAGTATTTCTGGCGAAGGATGGTGTTTACCAATAGGATAATGCTCCATGTCATAAGGGTCAAATCATCAGGGAGTAATTCGAGAAACATTCCACTGACTTTCAAGTCATATCTTGGCCTCCAAATTCATCTGACATTAATCCAATAGAGCATTTGTAGTCCCACATGGGAGACTAAATTCATGCTCCCCTGCTACCCCCTTGCAGTATGTGGGAATTGCTGGACCAATTGATGACCGCTTGAATACCTATCAGCACCTTCTGGAGTTAATGCCACACTGGGTGCTAATGATTTGAGGGTTTGCTAAAGACAATCCTACATTTTATTAATAGGGTGGTCATAATGCAATGGCTGTTTGGTTTGGAGTGCTACGGTCTACTTTTTGCGACACGAGGGCTAATGAGACCGGGACCTACAGCTTAAAGCCAATTCCGAACGGCTATGAACATCCATGCCACTATGGGATTCGAACCTACAAACTCTGGTACCAAAGGACAGCACCCTAACCAATCGGTCATCGTTCAGCCAATGGCTGTTTGATGTAAGTACTCTAATTGACAGATGAACAATCCACTAATACCTGAAGAAGCCCAGAAAGAGTTAATAATTTTTTTCCCTCCCTAAAATTCCCTCAAAAATATCTTTTACAGAAGAATATCCTGAAAAGGCTTGATCAAAATATCTTGTTGGAAACTCATTTTGTGATGGGTTATACAATATAATCTCTAATATATATATACTATATATATATATTTTATATATATATTTTATATATATATATATATATATATATATATATATATATATATATATATATAATTTGAAATAAATATCTGAAAGGGAAAGCCAAGCAGTGCCTTAGATATTTATTTCAAATAAGCTGTTATTAAAAACATCTTTTAAAGCTAAACAGACCATTCCAATCAGTCTTTGCCATCTATCCTATATGAGGCAATATATGTTGCTCCAGCCTGTCTTATGTAATATTTTTAAATTGCTTTTAACAGAGTCAAACCACCTAATATTGTTTATCTCACTTTCTAGTTCCCATACATTTGGTAAAAGTGTACTTTTTTTACTGGGCTGGTATTCTCAGCTCTAAATAAATGTCCTAGATATTGAATCCTGTGATTTTTTGTGGTCTTAATGTCTGGTTGTCAATATTTTTGAAAGATTTCAAAGTTATTGCTCTTCAAACACTGTTTTCACAAACTGTGCTAAATATTTTTCTGAGTATCTTTCACTCAAAGGTCAATAGTTTGTTTGCCTTAGATTAATCAGTGCTTGCATTTACAGGCTTGCAACTGCTGAGGTACTTTGAAAAACGTGAGAAAAGTGACAAATAATACAGGATAAGTGACTAAAAAGTGACTAAACATTGAAAAAAAAAAAAGCGATTTTTTTTTCTCCTCTTAATTACAGATGGTATTATTAAGATTTTTCTATTTATTTTAACTCGAAATCAAATGATTCATGCAAGACATAATTTTAGTGTCAAATAAAAAAAGGTTAAAAATTTTGTTTAACACAACTAAACATTGTTTTTTATTCAAGAAAATATCTATAAATTAGATTTGAATACATACAATACATTAATTTTATAATCACAATTTTCTGCATATATTAATGATGTTTTAAAATATGTACATAGCTAGATTAGAGTATCTAAAAAAAAATTCTGAAGTAAAATAAAAAGAGAAATGTGTGCTTTGACGTAAGTTACTTTAATGTATTAAATGTACATTTCAGGAACTTCTTTACGACTGTTTAAAATCACTAAATTCTGGAAACCATATGACTAATTACATTTTAATAAGAAAATTCAGATTAGAGCATCACATTTTTGGTTTTTTATTAAAATATTTTTTTATTAATTTAGATTTTCTTTTTTCAACAGAAAGAACCGGAAACTAGATCAACCGGAAAGCCAGGCAGAGTCCGAAATAGTCCCACGGGGTGATGGTAATTGGAAATAGAGGTGGGTCTGAACAGCCAAGGGGTGATGTACTTGTAAGATGTCATTGCATTTGCCAAGTTTTTCCCTCCCATCAGTAACTGTCCAACCAACGATTCAATAATGTATTTACCCAAGGTCATCTGCCAACCTTGAGCTGCTCATGCAAAATAATACAGAATATTTATATTCAGTCGTGTCGAGTGATTGTAGCGCTTGCGCTAAGAATGAAATACGGTTCTGTACATTGTCGGATCCCCTGATACACCACGAAAAAAGTGACTAAAAATGACTGTTTTCTTAAAAAAGTGACTAAAAGTGATCAATTGTAAAAAAAAAGGGAGTAAAGGTGAGAAAAGTGATGGAATTGCAAGCCTGCATTTACAGCCATTATGTCTCACAGGTTACAATAAGGTTTTATATATATTAATTTTGGTGCTAGGGTCAATGTATCAAAATTTAAATTAATTTTCAAGACCATGATAAAACCTATGTGCCATGTCTATTGTATTTGTATTCATGGTTCGTACACTTTTTTAATGGAAAAATTAAGCACCATTCAAACTTTTTAAGCACCTCTTAACAGAAACATATCAGACAAAATAATGGTTATTACATGAGGTTCAACAAAAACATGAACAAAAGAGAGTATGTATAAGTGAGAAATCATTGTATTTCACAGACACAGAAGTCAAAATTTTGGGGAAAATGAGGGAAAAAAGGAGAAAAATGCAAAAAAGAGGTAGTTAAATAACTATTAAAAATTAATGTTCTGATTTACTAAATACAAAAACAAGTGCCTAAATATGAAATATGAAAATATCTAAACTTTTTATCAATATAAACAAGTACTTAAGTTTCCTAGTAAAAAAAATATATAAATAAAACGAATTCTATTGTTGTAATTCTAATATTGTACAAAGTCTATTGTTTATTTACACAGTCAAATTATTGTTATTAAAGATAATGGTTCCTGTTAAAAAATTATTTTTTTGTTAAAAAGTTAAGGACCTAACATGAAAATTGAAGGCTTTAAGAACTCTGTTCATTCATGGAGCATGTAAAATTAAAGTTTTTAAGGAGTATACTGACCTTATGTAGTGATATCAACAAATTATTTCATGCATACATAATAACACTGTAGTAGAGCAAAAATTACAGAAAAAAATAATTTCAAATTAGGAAGAATAAATGCTATGAAAATACCATGCATGTGAAAGCCTCACTTTAAATTTCAAGACAAATAATTTCAGTCAAAGAAAAAAGAAAAGAACTTACACAGAGCATACAAGGATATTTCATTTTTCTAAATAACTGGAAGTGATGTTCTTCATAAGATGGCACAGTTTTACTGATGACATTGGATGTCAAACATATTTCTAAGAGGAAAATTTAAAATAAATAAAAAATAATCACATTGGTATTTTGAATACTCATTTAGGTCTGAATTATATAAGTGAGAAAAGGCTAATGATGGAATATATTGATGTGACAAACCAAAAAAGATCTTTTAGGTACTGATATGAAAAAAGGAAGTTTATACATATACAAAACATTTATTATTTTGTAACTTTTCACTACACAACCAACATGACCACTTTCAGTTTTATATTTTCCTTTGTAAAACAACTTAAATAAAAATAACAAATCAGTGTCCAAGGGGAATTCATTTAAAAATTTCCTAACATTTTCATGTAATTTGTGATTTTTTTCCTGATTTATATTATTTCAATACATAATTTCTTTCAATTCTTTTATAAAACGAGTTTTAGGTATTAAATTTATAAATTTTAATTTAAACAAATAAAATCCCAATGCATATAAAACTTAGATATATTCTTTTCTACCTTTGGGGATGTTCAGAATAACTCATGTGAGGAACAGAAGATTAATCAATTTCATTAAAATAATTACAATAAAAACAATGATAATTCTTGCAGCCCTGCATTTTAATATTTTATTTATATTTAAATAATGCAGCCTTATATATTAATGAAAAATTGAACATTATCATTTTAAAGATTCAAGTTGTTTGGTTTGGAGTGCTACGGTCTACTTTTTGCAACACGAGGGCTAATGAGACTGGGACCAACTGCTTAAAGCCGACTTTGAACGGCTATGAACATCCATGCCATAGTGGGATTCGAACCCACAAACTCCGGTTCCGAAGGCCAGCACCCTAACCATTTGGCCATCGTTTGGCAAGATTCAAGTTGTTCATGATAGCATTAATTTCTATGTTAAGTTTCTCTGATTATTGACATTTTTTGCTCCAATTGGATTTCCTTTTTCATTTCTCCATATTCTTATTTAAAAGCGAATAAGCATTTTTACAAAAGTGCACAAAAGCAGGGTTGGAAAAAAAAATGATTAAAAAAAATTTTTTTTTTAATCAGATTTATTTGATTTAAATCAAATTTTTTTTATTTAAATCAAATTTTTTTTAATTTAAATCAGATTTTTTATATTTTTTTCTGAATACTAATTTTAATTGTTGTTTTTATGTTTTTTGCAATATACATAGAATAGTTTGTTATAAGAAGTACCATCTTATCTATCTAGTATATTCTATACACTGATTACCTAAAATTAAATACATAAATTTTAATCTAAATGCATTCCGTTATTTTGTAATTGGATAGTGCAAACGAAATAAGATGTAAATTTAAAAAACAAATTAAATATTCAAATGCAAACTGTTTATTTAAAAAAAAATCACAATTATTTCAATATTTTTAAGCACCGAATAATGGATTTAATTGTTTCAATAAAAACATTATCTTTGATGCTTTATCCACTCCTATAATTGGTTATAAAGGCTAGAATGAACAATACCAAAAGAAGAAAACTGTCTTTCCATTCCAGCAAATGAAGCCATGGCTGTTATTTGGTAGAAAAACTAGATTTCAAGTTCTGTAATACTCTCTTTATCTCCCAATACATAAAACGAATTCCACCAGTCATAACCATTGTACTATCCCTTCTACATACTTTCTGATAACAACCCAAATTTTTGGAAAGCACATGCTTTCTATTTACACTTATTTACTTATTGGTACATTTATTTATTACTGTGCTGACTGATTCCCAATTCTACTGTCTTTGAAATATAGGTTTTAAAAGAAGTAAAAAAAAAGATTTAAATCAATGATTTTTTTCAAAAAAAATCAAGTGATTTAAATCAACTGATTTAAATCATGCCAACCCTGCACAAAAGTAAGTTTTTTTTTAATTTTTGACTTTTAGAATTTGTTATTTTGTGAAAATTTAAATCACAAATTCACATTTTATTTAATTATTTTTAATGAAATACTTTAACATAATTTTGAGTTTATCTGCTTTGTCATTCCCTAATAAATTATACAGTTTTGACTGAATGAATCTAAAATGGAAAATATTCTTTCTATTGCAGGTATTGAAGCAAAAGCAGAAAATAACTGGTTGACATTTTTTTTATTATTATTATTTTTTTTTAAATGACTGTCTTAAGTGTGGCGTTTATTGGTAAGAAGTACACCAGGTGCAATCTAAAAGAGTATTCTTAGGGAAGGGGTCTAGTAGAAGGTCTAGTTTACAAATGAAATTCTTAACATGTTGGTTGGATATTTGTTTATTCCATACTGAAATCATAATCATCAAAAATTAATTTGATAGTTTGAAAATATTGAACTATTGTGTAATATGATATTTTAAAAAAGACCCATGATGGCTTTGTTATCAACGGTATAGATCTTGTGATTGGAAGTTCAAGGTTTGAGCTGGTCAAACACCCACTGTTCTCATTAATCCATTCGCAACCAACATTCACAAGACGTTGATTGTGACACAGCAATTCCACTCTTATCAGCCCAGCATCGCCTGCACGAGAAAAACTCCGGTTGATATTGAGAGACCATCACCATGTATGCATAATTGGTTTGGTTTGGAGTGCTACGGTCTACTTTTTGCAACACAAGGGCTAATGAGACTGGGACCTACTGCTTAAAGCCGATTCTGAACGGCTACGAACATCCATTCCACAGTGGGATTCGAACCCTCGAACTCCGGTACCGAAGGCCAGCACCCTAACCAATCGGCCATCGTTCGGCTAGGATTTCTTTTAAAATGCATAATTGGAACGTTTTATTTGAATTTTTAAATGCTAGATTTATTTACTAGATGGCGATAGCTTTCACAACAATTGACTTGTATATCATTTAGGTGCTGGTCCTCAAGGGTTTAATGGCAGCTGGGGCTTGTAAAATAGATTTGTGGCCATAATGTCCTTCAAGTTTCCTAATGATACCTCTGGGGGTGGCAGACCAAGTCTAGGGATCTTCTGCTTTGTCTTTGCTTTTAAATTATGAGAACATCCTTTGTTTGTGTTGCCTTATGGTTACTTTTTTGGGTCCCTTCGAATTCCCGTCTTATTTAGTGCAAAGAGCAAAATTCCCTCTTGCTCATTTCCTAGTTTTTGGCCCACATGGTTCACTCCACCCTCACTAATTCCGGCATCAGGAGGTCCACTTAGCATCCAGTAAGTATTCAAAATTATCTCCTTATGTAGCGCCCGTGTTCTGAGTTTGCTCGTGGATTGTGCCTGCGGCATGATACATGCAATCCAGGTACTTTGAAGGGCTTAGTGCAAGGTTGAGTGGCCCAGTACTCGTGATCTGTCCACTGCTGCCAGTATATGCCCGGAGGGCCTCAGGGCCATATGGTTCCAGTTTGGCGCTTGATTGTCTTCAGGTTATCTGCCTGTGGTGCTTCCCTTAATAAATAAAAATTGTCAACAAATATCTGCATCTTTATAGTAACAAATTCTATAAGAAGCAAATGCTTCATATTTTAAATAATAATAAGAATAATATTTTAAAAATAAATATTGCGTACATATATATCATATACATACATACATATATATATATATATATATATATATATACACACACAGGTTTGGTAATATATATATATTACCAAACCTGTGTATATACATTTTAAGGTAATTATAAAATGTGATATTGATTTAAATTTGTGCAATTCAATGAAATTTCCTTTGTACAGTGTTTTTCATTGCAATTATAATTGATTAATAATATATTAATATATTTTCATGAACATAAAAATCCTACACCAAGTGAGAAATTAATGTGATGCAAATAAATTTAATACCTAAAAACTTGTTTCAGAAAACAAATTGTTGAAAAAAAATGATTATGGGTCACTTTAAAGAGAGCAGTCAAAATAACCACTCCTTGTCTTTTTAGGTATATAGAAGACCTTGTCTTTCTGTTGTTAAATAGTTAAGAATAGTTCAGTTTGTAACTACAGAAGAGAAAAAAAAACACTGAATAAAATTTTAAACAATTACCTAAAGGTATTTTTAATTCTTCTAAAAGACTGAAATTTTCAGCAGATCCACCTCTGTTTGGATGCAAAAATGTACCATGACCTAATCGATGAGGCTGCAGTTTTAAAAGCTGTTTCACTTCTTCATTCATATCAGGCACCAAAAGTGAGAAAGAAATACCAAAAGGTTAAAAAAAAATTATCTTAAGAACTGACATACAATGAACACAATATAACAGAAATAAAACTTACTTCAGCAACATGAAAAGCAAGTTTAAGGCCAATTTTTTTGCCATATTCTAAGAAAGATGTGAATGTACTGACATTACCAACCTGCATGAAAGGATAGCAAAATTAGATATAACATTTATCATAAGTTGCTACAAATAGGACATGATGAAAATGAAAAAAATATCTTACTAAAAGTGAATAAACCTTTTAAGATAAAAACTATATATATATATATATATATATATATATATGTAATCCATTTTTTATAAAACTCCTTCACAAGGAGAAAGCTCACCAGCTAGCAATCATAAAAGTGCAAAGATGCAGCCGGGCCTCATATTGAAGAGAATGCAGAAGCTGATTTAAACTTTATTCCAGAGTGATAACAACGTACATCCTTTCTACTTAACAACAGACAACCAAAAGCCACAGAGTTCACTCTGCTCTGACAGAGGTGCACCCAAGAGCGCTGACAAGAATTTTCCCACAGTAAAAAACAACTTAATAGGTGAATTAAATGCAATATCAGCAAAACGCGAAAACATGTTCTGCCAACAGCTGGGAAACTGCTGTATAGACAGTATGTTTACAAATAAATATTTTGTTTGTTTGTATGTTTTATGACAGAAAGGAATGTTAAGTGGAAAATACTTCGTTGATTAAACCATTTAGAGGCTGGGAAAGAGATTTAAATGAATTAGAATGGTAGAGAGGAGGTTTTTGAAGAAATATCAAAGTTAAATAATTTTGATATATTGTCACGAAGATTCGAATGAACACACCGCTTAACTTAACAGATGAATTTATTGAAGCTAAGTAGCAACTTGCAACTTTACAAGATTGGGAAGTTGCCTACAACTAGTGGGTATCAGCTTTTATACCCGAACAGAATATTCGAGATATAACTAATTTACATATTAAAGAAAGATCTAGAATGTTCAAGAACATAAGGAAACAATAAATAACATTTTCAAATTAAAAATCCGTACTTTGGATAAACCGCCATGGCAAGCATCGA
Organism: Pardosa pseudoannulata; assembly: GCA_032207245.1. Lineage (NCBI taxonomy): Eukaryota > Metazoa > Arthropoda > Arachnida > Araneae > Lycosidae > Pardosa > Pardosa pseudoannulata. Next base: position 36,599,476 of record CM063505.1, read on the forward strand.
ACCCACAATCTTCGGGCCTGGATCACGTGCTTTAGCCATTCGGCCACTCAGCTCTTTGGCTAAGCTTCTTTATGCGGCAATATTACATATATATATACATTTATTTTTTTTGTGTGTGATAATTTGGATAATTGCTGCAGCATGATAAGCATTCTTATTTTATGATCAATATTTTGAATGCAAACATTCGATTGAGAAAAATGAAGTTTATTTTTCTTTCATCACATTTTCTTAAATTGAAAAAAAAAAAAAAAAAAAAATTAGTGAAATGTAGATTGCAGTATACAATGGGCATTAATAATATTTACAATTTCTAAAGACCCCTCCACACTATGGTCCACTGCAAGCCATCACCACCCTCTGGAGGGTGTACGGTTTATTGTGGTCAATGGTGGAAGACAATAAAATAGCCTTGGCAGATGATGATTTCCAGGGCGGTTTTTCTCCAAAGATAAAAGACAGCCAGATGCATAACTAAAGTGCACAGGAAACTGTATGGACGAATCCATGCATTTCGCTCATTTAGTGGCCCATCGTGTGGATGCAACCCATGAACCATCGTTCAAGGTCACCACCAGGAAGTGGTGAACAATTGATCATAGTGTGAAGGTGACATAAAAATGTTTATTCTACAGAGTTATAAGTTAAATGTAAAATTTACTTGTAATAAAAAGGGGTATGTGAGAAAATAAAGAGAAGAAAACTGGAGATCACTATGTTAAATTTAGAAAAACTTTACACACAATAAAGAAATTCAAATATATAGAAATATGATGGATTAAAAATGTGTAAAAGTAAATAAAATCTTACCGTAGGATCTCCACTTAAATCTATTCCAACAACTGCTTGAGAAGATGTAAAATATTTCTCAGCAATTTTTATTGTTTCCTCAGCAGAACTTCGAGATCTTTTTCTGTCTATAGATAAAATAAGTTTTACATGCATTTCATTCTGTAACTCTGCAACAGTATCATTAATGGCTTTAAGAACAGTTTCGACATAATTCTCTTGAGTCATGTTTCCAACTGTCTTTGGTGTTGTCCTAAGTTCAAGATAGTAAACACCATCAGCATAGAAATCTCTTATGACATCACATGTTGCCTAGAAAAAAAAAAACTATAGGAAATAAATACTGGTCTTTAACACATCATTTTTTAGATGCAAACTTGGACTTTTATGGAGATTGTGGACGTTAGAAAACATTTTTGTAAATTATTAACTTAGAATTATGACATACATACATACTAACATTTACATACATACATTGAAGTATAACTAACTTAATAACACCACAAGTGTTTTCTACAAATAAAATAATTTAGAAATTTTTAATTTATTGTTAATTTTAAAAATGCTTTTTCTGATAATTTTTCACAGATTTCTGCAAAATTTTTAACAAACACTCTTAATATGCATACTTTCCTCTGAGAATGTTTTAAGTTTTACCTTTACTAAATTGAAATTAATGTAAAAAATGTAATAATGTAAATAAAGTTCAAATTTTTTTACTAAAACTCAATGTACAAGTATAAAAACATTTCTTATAATTTAACTATTTAATTAATCAACACAATACCTAAATATATTTAGAATACATACTTTATGTAACACTAAGCTAAAATTTAGAGAAAACTTTACCATCAAACACAAGAAACAATTTAAATATTAGCAAAAGATTTAAAACAATTATTTGGTTGTAAAAAAAAAAAATATGTGACTTATTTAGTTATTCAGTGTATAACTGTATTGCATATATCCTGCTTGCCTATTTAATTGGAGCAGATACAATGGGTTTTTCATACAGATGATATAAAAAAGGTCAACCCTAACTCCAGCATTAATATTAAAAAAAATTACAAAATTATGAAAAAATATTAAAGAGCATTAAACAACACTCTGAGTGGAAATAATGAAAACATTTCATGTCCCAGCATCAGTACCAGGAAAGTAACTCAAACTCTGTTTCTCCCAAAACAGCTCTGCTTTCCTTGTGGGCACCATGGCAATGTCTCCTAGTTCAAGCCTCTCAAGGAAATGTTGCTCCACTTTCCTATTCCAATCTTATCTCCCTCCCAGGGTCAAATCTTTAATCTTTTCTGCTCAAAGACTTGCCTAAGAAATCTGTTAGCAGCTATCCCTAAAAACATCTGCAAAGAGTTTATGGCATTCAGCTTGTTGCCAGAAATGTTAAATCTGGAGACTATGAGTTCTGTAATGTCAGAATTTAAAACTATAACTATATACACCAACAGAAAGGTATCTGGAGGCAAATAGGTGACATTGATAAGGACAATAAGTCATTGATCGCTTAACATATAGGTGGGCATAAAGGCCATTGCTTTCTTAACAACTTCCATTGACATTTGGACTTTTGAACATAATTGACAATGAAGCTTGTTACGAGAAATATTATATTAAGTTTCAGTGTACCTAAATTGGCCTGAACCTCAATGGTATGTATGTTAGTGAAGTTGGAAAGTCCATATGCAATTAGCAAAGTTTGCATTAAGAGGTCGGTCATAGGTGTTCTGAATTGTACGTCTACAAAGTTTCATTTCTCTAAATTAATAATTTACATAAGTATTTTGTAACACTTGCAATCTGCTTAATATTTCAAAACAAAACAAAAGAAAAGCATCCATTTGAGTATTTACCTTTTCAGAAATTATGTAATTTCATCACTATCCAATATTAAGCATAAGTTTTAATATAAAAATCAATTTAAAAATTATGACAAAAATAGATACATAATTAAGAGAAGGGAGAAAATCCTAATATAACATAATCCTTTTGTATAAATACTTGCATATTTTATTTATTTAATCTGAGGAACATTTACTTAATAATACATACATAACTTTTACTACAGAAGGATCAAAATAAAACCTAAGGTGTTGTCAAGATATTTTTCTTTTTAGACTAAAGAAGTTGAATAACATACCATGTATATTGCTTCATGAGTGTCTGTCAAATCATGGATTAAAGCAAACAGTTTAAAACAGCTGTAAAAATGAATTTTAGAAGCATGAAAGAAAAAAGTAAAATATGAAAAAAAAAGCTAAATAAAATATCTAGAAATTACAGGAATAAGATTACTAACATATTTCTTCAGGATTTACACCACATTACTACTGCCAAATATCTGTGTGACAAATTAAAAATTATACATTTTGTCTATGAAATAAAGCTAAGTATTAGACAGAAATTAACAACTAAGTTATTAAAACATAATAACAAATTATTAAAGACAATGTTGATAATTTTTTTCTTCTATGATTAAAAATCCAGAGTAGCCTTCCCTCAACTTTTTTGTATATTCTTGGCATACCACATTAAACCCAATATTAACAAAACTTTTATTTGAAAACAATTAAAATAGAGACGTAACTTTATAACTGACTGCAGAACTCACAAAGTATATACAAAGTAATCTATAAAAAAATTTCTTAAGTTTTAGAGAAAACATTTATTATCCAGTCTACTTATAATGCATAAGTACGTGGTAATTGAAAAATAACAGCTTGTTTAGTCATGGCACAATCCCTAGTAAACTAAAGTTGAAGTGAAAGAGGTTTGAATTTTTCCTAACATGGAAATAGACACAAACACATAAATTTAAAAATAAATATTTAATGTACAATCAAACTAAAATGGGAAGAATCTTTGGTTTATCTTAAGTAAAATGGATTTGTTTGATTTAAATTGAAGCATTGCAATCTACTTTTTTTAAACACAGGGCTAACAAGATCAGGATTTACTGCTTAAAATTGATTTTAAATGGCTATGAAGATCTCTGCCTGCAGTGGATTTGAACCTACTGATCCCAGTACTGAAAGTCAAGACTCACTCAATTTCACAAATATACAGCTAAAAGTAATATAACACTGTACTTTTAATAACCCTACAATAATTACTAATATTAGAATAAATTATAAGGCAATGTGAAAATCATACCCGTAAAGTTCACCAGCTTAGATGATAATTTGAGTTATATGGATTGTATGCTAAATTTTTAAAATTAAGATTTGATTAAACCTGGAATTGAATAGTTTATCTTTTGGTACAAGAGGTCCTTTAAAAGTTAGGGTTTGGTTTGAAATATTACAGTTTACTATTTTACTACACAAGAACTAATGAGACTGGGATCTTCCTCTTGAAGCCAATTCCAAATGGCTATAAACACCCATGCCAGCAGTAGGATTCAACCACAGGAATTCTGGACCAAAAGCAGCAAGTTACCTATTCGGCTAAAATTTAAGAACTTTGGCATTAAGGTTTTTTCAAGACCATAATCTCAGTTCAGCTCTGGGTATAAGAGTAAAATAGATACTTTGCGACATATAATGTGGTTGGTAGTATGTTTATGAAAATGACAAATATATAATAGACTTCTAAAGTCAGAAACACATGGATTTTGCACATTTTTGTAAGTTTCAATTCAAAATAAATAATTGAATAAAATTTTTAAAAATGTGCTTCTTTACTGCATTTTCACCAATCAGTTATACAAATCTCTAAATTATCCCTGCTGTGTTTTAGATCCTCAAATATAAATGGAAGATTTATTATAAAATGTTGATCCAAATGAAAAAAAATTATTAATAGTAGATACTGGAAAATTTGGTGATACTGTTTATAAGACTACCTCAACCTTCACTGAAAAGGAAAACTTTTGAGAAATCATAAAAATTGTATTTTCTCCCCTTTATTTAAATGTTGATAAAAATAGATGCTAGGTATGAATGAATAAGGTGAATATGCTAGTAATTGAATATTTCATCAAAGTTATGAGTGTTTAAAGTGTTTTTTCTACTTAGATTATCAATCCAAAATTGTGAGAATTGAACAAAATATCATTTCACTTATTTACCTACTAAAATCCCAAATCAATATAATTTAACCCTTTCGTGGGACATAGGAAGATTACTTCTCACCTACACGATCTAAAAAAATACACCTGTGGGAAGCACAAAACCCATTATAATATATTGGTCTTGTTATTGAAATGACGGAAAGACTGATTCCCGCTTCCGTTTTGCACTATCACAATTGTTCGATCGATTGAATAAAATTAGCAGCTCTGTTTTGAAAGTGGAGTGATAAATAAATGCAGGGTATCTGCCAAAATAAAATTTTTCAAACCTATGACTTTTCATGACATTCCCTGATTTAGCAGATCATTTTCCATAACTTTAAAAAGCTTTCATTAAAGTATATATGAATAAAACTTCTGATGTACATACAAATAAAATATATGCTTTTAGAGAAATTACAGGAATTTTATCATAAAAAAAACTATAAACTTACTTTATAAGTGTTAATAAACTCACATACATAAAAATAAATCATTGTATCTACATACCTAAGTTTAATCATATAGCAATTTTTCAATCAAAATGTTTCCAATTTGAATTCAGGGTACTTTGGTATTATCCAGGTGACCATGAATAATAGCCAAATATAACCCTATAATATTTATATACAATATCCCTAGAGATAAACTTATATTTTGTGCAAAAATCTTAACTAATTTTTATTAAAAAATAATTATTATTATATTAATAAAATTTTAATCTACAATTTAAGAAAAAAACAGAATAATATACATTTACCCACCCATTAAGCTTTCTTGCTTTGAGTTTCCTTGGTGAACAAATTTTACTTGGCAATATGGTCAATAGGATAATACATAAATACCAAACTCAGTAACTTCAGCCAGATGAGAAGTAAAAATAGAATTAAACAATTCAATGCATTTTTTTAATCGGTAGCTTAGCGGATCCATGACTTTTACTCATTTTACTTGAAAAATCAAGACTTTCCATGACAAAATTAATCCATTGTGTAAATCCATTATTTTCCATGACTTTCCAGGTGCGCGGAAACCATGTAAATGGCCCACGAAAGGGTTAATAGCTAAAATTTATTACAATTAAATAGACACGTATACACACATTGTTACCATACTATATTTTGTCAGTAATTAACAAAGGATAACTTAGTCTTTGACTACCACAAGGTTAGTAATTGACCAGTACTCTTTCATTGAAAGTAAATCAGTACAAAACACAAACTACTGCAATTTAAATTATAAACAATGTAATGGAAAAGGGAATATGAAGCTTTGGTTCTCAAGAGGCTAGTTACTAACAAGAAGTCGATTACTGGATGTTCATCCTATGTTAACATTTACAATGATAAAAAGAAAAAAAAAAAGGAAAATACTCCGATAGATTTTTTGACTTGAAGTTCCCAACATCGACGTCTGAAACACAGCAAGAATAAGTTTTACTCTTCTTTAGGTCAATCAGTTTTTGAATAGTGTTTTGACTAAGAGATCCATTTAAGTGAGCATGGAGTTCCTAGATATATGAAAAAATTATAAAATAATAGAAATGGATAATTTACAAATACTTTTTGCACTTTTACAATAAAAAAGGTGTAACTGAATGATTAAAAAATAATACACATAATGAACATGATAAAAAACATATTTTACCAGTTTGGGAATTTTCACAAATGACTTTAAATACTGTTTCGAAATTTCACATTCCATTTTAGTTATTAGATTTAACAGCTCTTAATAAAAATAGTAAAAAGACTTTATGTAGTAGCTAAAAATATTATAAGTTAAATTATCTCTGAAATTTCGCGCCAGCTCTATTTTGCATTATGCTTATAAACACAACACCAGATGGTATCTCAATTTCACATTTCACTTAACGTTGCGATCACAGTGCTACTGCATTACTGCTACAGTTGTGATCACCATATAGACTTTGCGATCACACTGTTAAATATACTCTATGGTTGTGATTGAAGGTTGAAAGGTCGTTCACCAGATCTAGAACGCACCAAAAGTTTCAATACTTGAGCGACATCTATCAACTATTGTAAATTTGAGGATCCAAATAGACAATTTTTTTCTTTAACTTTGAAAACTTAAATTACTCATTTTTCGATTGATAAGAAATTGAAGTTCTCATCCAGGAAACTATTGCAAATAATTTCAAAATTCATATAATTTTAAAATTCATAACTTAAAAATTTTTGGAATGGAATGAAGCGTACACTTTTCACTAGTATCCAGCAAGAAATTGCTGTACTGGTACTGTTTAAAAATTACAGTATATTTTTGGATGAGCTGATTAGAGAAAGCTTTTTTCGTGTGGAAACACCTTCAGTTTAAGAGTAGAGTCTAAGCTTTGGGGCAAGGAGGGGGTTGAATAAAGGATAAAGAAAATGAAATTGCTGTGCTGCATAGCATCCAATATTGGTCACTTTTTCTAATAAGTGAAATCTTCAGATAGAATATAAAGTAATATTTATTTTATCAGCCACCTTAGAAATTTGACCGTCTGCATTATTGCCAAAGTATATATGTATGTATCAAATATATTCCATTATTTCTGAATATATATCTATATATATTTAGTACTAAATATATACGTATGGAGGTTTATATATATATATATATATATATATATATATATATATATATATACGTATATATATATATATACGTATACTCCATATATACGTTTATATGGAGGTTTATATATATATACATATATATATATATAAAAACCTCAACAAAGTGCAAAAAACTGGCCAAAATCTACCTAGACAACGCTGAATGAAAAACAATTTGAGAATTGGAACATAGAGCATTCGTACCCTGTTCACAAAAACTTAATTGATGTATTTGTTGACTAAGCTCTGATAACAGTGTCCTATAAAATATCCATTATCAAAAATCCTGTGGGAACCCGAACCATAAAAGAACCCCACCCAGATAGTTGGATGACGTGGAAAGTGATTTGGATGTTCTGAAGATACAGAACTGGAGAAGGGTTGCTGGGGACAGAGGGCGCTGGAAAGTGAGCGTGGTTGAGGCAGCCACGGCCTGCAAAGAGCTGTTATGCCTATGAAGAATATATATATATATATATATATATATATATATATATATATATATATATATATATATATATAACGATATTTTAACCCAATCAATATATTTTAATTACATTATTTTATATACTTTTGGCAATTATATATCTTAAAAGGCAACTTCTTGGACGGAATTACCATTCTCTTCTCCAATTCCAATAATCCTGTTGGTGAGCGCCAAATCACCACACCATATTTTGGTCCCTTCAGATTTCCTTATGTAATCATCTAGTATAAAATCTGACACGTGTGATGAAGTCAATAGCGTTCTCCATATGGTCTTTTTTAACCTTTAATATTATGGCTAACCAACTCTATCTCCGACAACTCAAATAACGTTTTGGAGCAAGCCGGCTAAACTTCTCGTGCTAATAAAACCATGGTCATTTTCCACAAGTTTTTGTCTCTAATCTTCTCAGTTTCGACGTTTTCCGTGGCAGAATGGAATGACAGGATATATATCAGTAGATATCCCCCCCATATACACAAACAAAACAGGCCGTAGCGCTCAAAACCAAACAATATATATATATATATATATATATATATATATATATATATATATATCCGGTTTAAAAATGGGGTTAAGAATTAAGCGAGTTATAATTAAAAATAGCTAGAACTCATTAACGACAACGTAATATGAGAAAGACACACCCTCGAGCGGAACTATACAGAGTGAAGAAGCCGGCGTGGAAGTAGACATAGGAATTTTGCTTAGGTAGCAGCGCCAAAAGAAACAGTTCTGACAGGGAACTCGGGCTGATAACATCCTCTACGCTTGTCATTGCAAATGATGAGAACAAAGGATATTAAAATGACATTGCCATGGACAGAAGGATTACAATAAAGAAGTTTTATATATGAAATGAAATGTGTCTTCCATGGCTTAACCACTTGTACATGTCATATATATATATATATATATATATATATATATATATATATATTATAACACGGGATCACCTGCCTGTTAAGCATTCGCTCATACACCGCTACGGAAATTGCTGACAATTTCATTATGGAAGCACCATATAGGTGACCAATATTATTCCTTAGGGCAACACAAACAAAGTGGGTGCTCATAATTTAGAGTCTGGGACCAAGCAGAAGATCCCCAGGCTGGGCTTAACACTTCCATCGATATCGTTAGAGAACTTGAAGCAAATCGGAAACACAGTCTGTCCTATCAGCCATTAATGAACACTCCGGATCTTTCATGGGATCGCCCCCCCCCACCCGAACCCGCATATTTCTGGTTACAAGAATGCTGTCTAGCCGACTGAGGTATTTTGGCTCAATACGTGTCTGATCGAAGTCGATTCTATAAATTCAGTACATTATCTATGGATTATAGAGAAGATAGATATACTTTCCTTTTTCGTACGGCAACACCTATTTGAGCGGATGATTTGTGTAGCTGTTGGTGTGGATGAAGTTTGTTCCTCTGTATTGCCAATGTTCTCGTTTGCTAAGTGGATTTTTTTTTCATATTATGAGTTATTTTGGTTTGTTTAATCTATATTTACTATGTTTGTACCGATGGTTTAGGGTTGTGGTTACAAAAAAAGGTTTTAGGCTTATAAGGAATCCCAATTCTTCAACGGTATAATTAAACATAGTATGTATTCTTAATCAGGGCCGAAAATAGGGCGTGGCAAAGGAAACAATTACTACGAGCGCCTCTGTCATAGGGGACCACACTATCAAAATGATGCTAAAGACGCTCTGTAATAGAAATGAGATCCGGAAGGGGATAATTCGCTTCTGAACAGGTTTGGTTTGGTTTGGAGCGCTACGGTCTACTGTTTTGCAAACGAGGGCTAATGAGACCGGGACCTACTGTTTAAAGCCGATTCCGAACGGCTGCGAACATCCATGCCATAGTGGGATTCGAACCCACGAACTCCGGTACCGACGATCAGCGCCCTAACCAATCGGCCAGCGTTCGGCCCTCTGAACAGGAATAACGAAAAGTTGTTGAAAAATAACTTCCAAAAATCTATAATTATAGTTACTGGGTAAGGTTAAAAGACAATAAATTAGAATTATTAAAAAAAAGTAGGTGAGGAAATTGATATTTAAGGGCTCATATGGCTGTTGAATCGAAAAAAAAATTCAGAAAAAATATATGTGAAAAGAAATTCAGTTCTGAACATTTTAAAACAATTCGCGCAAAAAATTTTCAATATTGAGAGGATTATGAATAAAAATGTGTCAGCTGTTTATTGTAAACAAATTTAAGCATACAAAACTTTAACTTTTACTAAAATCGTGTTTTTTTTATTTAACTCGCTTATCCCAAAAGGTTTTAATAATTTTCCTGAAATTTTTACAGGTTGTATACAATATAATTTTCATTCGAGTGCACCTAAATTTTCCTGTATATTTTTCAAAATGTTTTTATTTGCAATGATAATTTTGTTATTTTTTCTAATATTTCCTATATATATATATATATATATATATATATATATATATATATATATATATATATATATATATATATATATATATATATATATATATATATCTTATATATACAAATTTAGGTTCAAAGTTAGAGATATTGTAGTATGTTTTAAAACAATAAGTTTGTCCTAAACTTATTTATATTTTTAGTAATTATACGCGTTAGCCTTGAAATCATTTTTGTTAAAAACAAGGTGTATCTTAGTTAACACTTTCCAACAAAAATATTTTTTAGATTTCAAAAATGAATGATATATGTGTGTAAAGATGATAATTCTTTCTGGCTATGTTAATAAAAATTATGTTTGTAAAACATAATTAAACATGGTATCAGATAGAACCAGAGAATATATATGACGATTTAGTGGGCAATTTTTCAGAAAACTGAAAGTGATAAAACCATACCTAATCTTGCCGCAGCCCTATATGACTGGGGAATATGCCTGGCATTGAAAAGTAACCTCAAGTAGCTTGTACAACGATTAAGTCACTGACTGTTTTCGCTGATGTGAAACCCAGGAAAGTAATGTTGTTAATACATTTCCTTTTTATGTAATACATAAGCATAAATTTATTAGTTTCTTAATTTGTGAAGTGTGAGTTCATTGGGGATTTAAGATACGAGGCACATCCAGAAAGTAAGTTTCCCGATGTTTCCCCTTTAAAGTAAACGTAATTAGCCATGTCAACTGCACATGCATAACAGATCTATAACGTATCAATCATATGCCAGCTGGACAGGTCCCTATTCATGCCAGGAGCGTGGTATCAGTGGTACGAAATGGAAACTCTAATTCCTTCTCCCTCCGCCTGCAAGTTTCGGTCGAATACAAGTTTCGGTTCTTGAATGCACAAAGCATTTCGCCAATTGAAATTCATCTTCAGCTCTGCCAGGTCTAAGAGCCAAAACTGACACTCGAACACAAAATTCAACGCTTAGGAGCAGCCCTGACATTTCTGCTACGGTATTACGATGACGGCGACAAGTTCCTCGAAGGATCGTCACGGACAATGAGACTTGGATGCCGCACTTTACCCTGGAAACCAAGCAACTGTCAATGCATTGGCGTCATAGTGGATCTTACGTCAGGACTAAATTCAAAAAGACGCTGTCGGTACAGAAAGGGATGTGCACGGTGTTCTGGGACAGGAAGGCTGGTTTCATTCGCAGGCGGCAGAGTTCTACGACAGAGGGATGCAAAAGTTGATCCCACAATACGACAACTGCCTCTGTTCTGCCGGCGGCTATGTTGAAAAATAGCTGAAACATGGTTGTACTGGTTGCCAATAAATATGTCCCTGAAAGTGTGAGTTCTTTTTTTTCTTTTAAGTAGGGAAACTTACTTTTTGGATGCGCCTCGTATATAGAGAAAACATGTTTATAAATTTTCCATACTATATTTGGAGGAAGAGAACAAGCCAGCTTTTTGCCAGCTCTGGCCCTAGACGTCATATATTTTTGTGAAGATGTTTTCCCGAAACTTCATAGGGTACTGAAGAAATTGAAGAATAACGAATCTTTTGGATAACCCGCAAAAACGAATGTCTGAAAGCGTTGAGAATTTAGCACGCGATTGGGAGGCTTCTTGCAATAATCGGTGTTAATTTTTATGAGTATAGCACGCGTTCTTGTGGAGATGTTTTTATACAAACAATCCCAAATTTCACCAAGTGTTTTGCTTATAATTTGTAGAGTTCCCAATATAAAAGAAGGCTATTTTCAGGAAGCATGACAAATTACATTGTGTACAATATCCTGCAATCAAAATTAAAGAATAAGATATATTGGATGAGATATGGACAGGTTTACTAAAATAATGTTCAATGCGTATGTGGGAATGGACAAAGGTTACTGTACATTTAGCAAAGAAATCATGAACTTTTTATTTTGATTGTATCCACGATCTCTGGAAGAGCTCCTCCTCTCCCTTCCAAAGACATCTATTGGACCAGTGAATCAGAAATATCTGCAATTAGAAGTACCGTAAAGTTTTGAACTTTGAAAGACGTTTGTAATAAATTTTAAATGCAGCAAATCTAGCTGATCTCGAACGTACTTGAACTTAATTCATTAGTATTAAGATGATTCTTTTTTGATAACAAACAACTTGGAAAAAAACCCGTTTGTTTATGATTGTGACAAAAACAGGAGAAAAAATGTATCTAAATGCACATTTAAATTGGAAAGGAATTAAATTGCTTTAAACTAAAGAACAAGTGCATATTCAATTTTGGAATTGGCTGTATACTACAGAGACAATGTTTCTCAATGTAGAACCTTTTCTATTTTATGCAAGACTAACGTGTCTCACCAAGAACTAGTTCACGTTGATGGTACATTTATATTGATTCTACCAAGAAATGCAAGACTAAAGAAATCTTCACTGATTTTATCAACACTGAAGAGAAAACGAACGAAGGCTTATTAATAGAAATTATAGTTAGACTTAACAGCAGATGGCTTAAATATTACAAACATTAGTAGACAATCATGCGTTAAAGGAGCAAATTTGAAGAGAAATAACAGAGATGAGCAAGCACAAATTTTTCTGCTAAATAAAAATGTTGAAGATTATAGACTTCATTACTCAAATTAACAAGAGATTTGTAGCTCTAAATTTAATTGCTGTTGATTATCGATTTTTTAAGTAGCTCTCACTTCTTAATACAGAGGTGCCTAAGTTGATCAATAACTGGCTCTAAAATATTTTGATGATTTAGAATCGTGTGAATTCGTATCGGAGTTTGGAAGTTTTGAATTTCAACCTATTTCGATAGTGAAAGACTTCAAGGAAATTAGTTATCCAAAGTTTTGAAGGAATTAATCATCTAGAACTAAAAAAATTAATTAATGTATGAAGATAGTTCCTATGCATGTTTGTTACGAAAGCATAACGTAAATTTTCTTTCAGCAAGCTGAAAACTGATAAATTCATATCACCTCGTTTGGTCAGGAACGGCTAAGGGAATTTGTCCATACTGGGAAATCGTAAACACTTTAAAGTAAGATGAAATGATCGAATTATTCGTGGATGCTAAATCTTAAAAATTAATGGTATAAATTTCTTTTTCTTTTATAAAATATACAAGTATAAAATTGGTAGTTTTTAATTTTGTGAGTTATTGAATTAATACTATAAAGAGAAAACTTGTTTACATATTTTTCATATATGTTTGGTGGTAGAGAGCACACGCCAGATTTCTGTTACGGGTAGAGTTGTAAGCAGTGAAAAAAACCCAGTTTAAACCCGGGTTTTTTTGGAAGGGAATTTTGAAAATTTCCAAAACATGGGAATTTTGAAGTATTTTGAAATTGCCAATTCCTATGACACAATGAGAACCACCATTTTTTTCTGTCTTTGTTGTAGACCACAAAAGTTGATATTTTCACAAAATTTAACTATTATATGCTGTGAAAAAAAATTGAATAATTGGGATTAACTAACTATATTTGGTAAGGTAACATGTTTAGCATTTAAGTATGTTTTTATATTTGTATGTTTGTATTTGTATTATATATTTAAGTATGTTTGTAATATTTAAGTTTAAGTATATTTTTCCTTTGAGAAATATCCAATATTTTTATTATTACATAAATATTAGGCAATAATCTGTAGTGTCACAAAACCCATAAATCATTACTTTTTTTGGATAACATCTCTCTCTCTCTCTCTCTCTCTATATATATATATATATATATATATATATATATATATATGTATATGTATATATATATATATATATATATATATGTATATATATGTATATATATATGTATATATATATATGTATATATGTATATATATATATATATATATATATATATATATATATATATATATATAATGTGTGTGTGTGTGTGTAGGAATTGGATGCAAAATGCAACAGTGTCGTTTGATTACACATTTAAATGATACATGCATTAAAAAAATAATAAACTGTTATTTTAAATTTAAATATATTTAATTTATATTATAAAAGGAGGGGAAAAAAGTTTAGCATAAAGCAATTTACATAATATATAATGATCAAAAATAATGTATATAATTATTAGCAATTAAAACAAATCAACCAGTTATGTGCTTGATAAGACTAACAAGGTAATTAATTACATAAGTACTACTATAAAATCATTTAAAAGGTCATTGTTATTATTTCTTGAATGTATATATATTGCCAAAAGTAAAAAAAAATCACTTAGAAATAATATGCTAGTTCTTAAATAGCCACTGTTGAAAAACTAAATGTAAACATTTTTAAAATGATTTCTTCCCAAAGCTCCCAAAATTACTGGTTTATTCCCCAAAATTCCCGGGTTTATTCCCACCTCTACAAAATTCCGGGTTTTTTACACCTCTAGCTACAGCTGCCAAAGGACTTAGGTTCGACCCTGATCCTAACTCTTTGTTACTGTTATATAAAATCAAGTTAATTTTTTGAAAAAGTTTTTCTACTTTTCTTTTTTCTTATTTCTATGACCGACACCTCAGACACACATATATATACTTAATACATATATATATAATTCTTAACTCGAACAATCTTTTGAAATAATTATATAATTTCACATTATTTTGGGATGCATACATTTTTAAAATGTACGAGTTCTTTGCTGAATAGGGTAAACGTAATTTATATAAATAATTGCAATTAATTACCCGATACACTTCTAAATACATTTATTTTTAGCTTCTTCTCGTTTAATTTATGTAAATAATGTATGAATGAGAGACACTTGTGCAATAAATGTTCAATATATTTATTTTAATATCTGAAAACAACTAGTTAACATTTACAATCAATGAATTGAGGCTGTAATTTCCATCATTAGTATTTCTCCTTTTGAAGAAATATAAATTTAATCATATTAGCTTGGAAAATGGTTGCACAAAACTGCACAAAACTTCAGATGTACTCTCTGAATCTATTTAATATTTACATAAAGACACTGGTCATAGTGGTTCACTCGCAGTTACAGTCACAATTATTTTACAGGATTAGGTGTGAAAGAACATTATCTAGCCTTGTTATAATACTCTCCATGACACAATTGTGCTACAGATATTGATATTTACAATATAATTATAGGAATAATTAAACATTTTGTACAAAATTCTACACCCTGGATAAAATAAAATTTTCGATAAAGGACTCAAGTGTGTACTGTAACGTGCAAGTACGTATGCTCTATAAAAAGTTTGTCTTGAAATGAATTAAAACCAGATTAAAATAGTACAGTTCAAAATTCTGAGAATTCCCTTAACATTTCGATTACCTTAGCTTTGAGACTTTATAATTAGATATAAATACTAATAATGGATTAAATTGATGTGTTTTGTTTTTCAGCTTTCACGAAACTTTATTTCAAACTAAGAATTCTCATATGCTAAAATAAGACCTGTTTGAATTAATGTCTTGTTTTTCAAGGTGTTAAATTCAAATAGTGATATCCTGATATTACAGTTTATATTTCCTCTTATTAAAGTGTCAACTAGAAACAAGAGGAAACAAAGTTCACGCAAACATTGTTTCCTCTTATATATTTGATACTTTAATAAATTGATAATTATTGAAAAATATTATGGACACGAGTGAAATATTGTTGATGTTTTTAACGTCATTGCAGTACATTATGTTTTTGTTGGAATAAATAGTTTCAGTTTCCAAAATTTCAAATATTTATTAACATTTTAATTATCAATATCAATATAAAATAATTTAAATATATAAATTATTGATTCACCATAAAATGCGTCTATATCACGGCAAAATAATAAAAATTGGGAACATTTTATCTAAGCTCAGATAGCACAAATATATCGGGGAATATCTGACAAATGTTGATACTCATCCCTTCTGTGTAGGAAAACCTATAACCTATACCAGGTTCAATAAGTTCCGTCGCAAATATGCGACTGGTCCATGACTAAGGGTAATATGCAAGCTTTACACGACGGAGGAATCAAGAGGGCTGAAGGCTGACTAAACCTCAAGTGGGTTCTTATAATTTACCTCAAGCTTGGCCTGCTACCTCTAGAGGTATTGCCTGAACTTGGAGGACATTGCGACCACAAACCTATTATCTTACGTGCCCCAGGCACCAATAATGAAAAAGAAGGATCTTTGGTCAAATCGAGCCTTGATCCCGCAACCTACCGGTTATAAGATCGCTGTCTTTGTCGACTGAGTTACCGCGGCTCCCATACAAATGTAGGGCAATATTTTGAATTTCGCTGAATATAGAATATCAAATCTTGGACATCTGATATTAATCGACATAATGTAAAATTAAAATTTGAAAGAAAGCATTTAAAAGAGTTGTTTGCATTGTTTATGAGAGAAATATTCTAAGAAATTTTAATAAATTTGATAGGTTTTACGGAATACGATTTTCTTTAATGTTTTTAATTGATGTTGTTAACAACGTTATAAAAATTGCATTTTCATAATATGCAGCATTATCTGTCAATATTCACAAAAATAAATATAATTTTCTAACATTAAAGGCTATTGCACGACTTTCGGCAACAATTGACCAACATTGCCAAATATCAAATAATGATATTCATAGAAATCATTCAGGTTTGGTTTGGTTTGAAGCGTTACAATCTACTGTTTTGCCGCACGAGAAGTAATGAGACTGGGACTTACTGCTGATTAAAGTCGATTCCGAATGGCTACGAACATACATGCCAACAGTGGGATTCGAACTCATGAATTATGGTACCAAAGAGCAATGACCTATCCCTTCAATTATCTTTCAGCTATATCATTTAGGGAGGGGGAAGATCCATTTGATGTAGGTCAATATTACAATTTTAATATTAGCCGATATTTTTGTGTTACCTGGGAAATAAGTGGCAATATAATGGATTTTTAAGCAGGGAGATGGAATAAGGTAATTGGATAATTATGAATTAGTACTTCCTAGTATATAAGATTAATTAAAACAAGAGTTATCCAATTGTAATAAGTAATTAAGATTTGGGTAACTATGCCACACAGTTTACGAGGAAGAACTCTTCCACATTAATCTGATGGCTTGTGATAATTATTTAGCTGTTTAACTAAACAAACCTGAATTATTTTGATGTCCTTATAGAACACAAGCTAGGTATAAATTTTCATTTACGTTAAATATAATTTTTACAAAACAACTATTTTAAATTATACAAGGTTTTAACAACTCCTCTAGCTGCTTCGCGGTTTTAAACCTTCTGTAACTAAATAAATACTTTACAATTTCAGAATGCATTTCTAGTTTTATAACAAACATATTAACATACTATCTCCAAATATTTGAGAGAGGCTGGGATAAAAGTAATGAACCTGGAACATTTTGTTGTCACTGATTCGATACTAAAAGCGTCAAATTTTGAAACTGTGATTATAAATTTAAAAATAAGGTTTAAGTTAAAAAAAAAGAACACAGATTTCAGGGAACTAAAATAATCTTTCAATTTGAAAACTTTCATTTAATAATGAAATGAATGCCTTTTGACCCTTTTCAAAACTAAAGACATTTCATATTTTTCGTAGAGTTCTATCATTTTATGGGTCCCTTGTTTCCTTAACACATTGCATGCGGGAAAAGTACTTTTACGTGTTTGTAGACTGTCACTGCAGCGCAGGTCAAGTTAAAGTGCGCATTTAGTAGATTTTTGCTATAGAGAGCGGGTAACGTATAAATACGATGTACGATTGTATGATATTTGTGCTACTAGGCAACGATGTGCATCGTTTCTTTTTGGAAATTTAGAATGTCAAGTTACTTGGTCTTCTGTGGAGTTATTAGCTCCAGAACGTACGAGACGTGCTTTGTAAATTTGAAGTTTCTTTTTTACTATTATTGATTACAACCTTGATAAAAATGAGCCATTGTGATAAAGGCAGTGATCAAGAAATATGTGCTGATGGATTAGTTGATTTTTCGTATGATAGTAATATTGCAAACCAAGATAACGAAGAAAGCGACGATGATGATATTATTCCATGTTCTCGAGTGTTCACCCAAAGATCTATTTCGCTGAGAAAAACGAAGCATCTTTCAATTTCTAGCCATTTTACTGAATGACAACTTGCGCGAGACGCGAGTCGACGCTTGCAGTGGTCGAGATGAAATAGACCTGCAAGCAATGTGTTAAGAACATGAACATGGTTTCGCAAACCTTAACACTTCGCGTGCGGGCAAACGTATTTTTACGTTTTTTGTAGTCTGTCACTGGAGCGCGGGTCACGTAAAAATACGTATTTAGTAGATTTGTGGTGAATACCCGCTAACCACCACAAATCTACTAAATACGTATAATTATATGTATGTGTGACATTATATCCGTTGCTATGCAACGCTTTGTATTTTTTCTTTCCATAAGTTATGATTGTCGAGTTACTCGGTCTTTTGTTGCGTTATTTCCTTTTCAATCGAATTCCTAGCTCTAGAACGTCAAGTCGTGTTTTGTCAATTTGAAGCTTGGTTTTTTTTATTTTTGAACACAAAATTGAGAAAATGAGCCGTTGTGACAAAGATAGTGATGAAGAAATATGCGCTGACAGTTTATCGGACTTTAATATTAAAAATCGTTTATTTTTGTGATTTCGTAAAAATATTGGGTTTTTTTGTTAAATAATCATACAGTATATATTAAAGTGTAAAATAAAAAAAAGTTTCGTTCATAAAAACGAAATAGTTTTCGATTTACTGCGATTTTTCTGAATAACTAAACTTTCGAGCGATTCAAGAAAAACGCCCGATGCACGCTTAAGTTGGCGATGAAGTATATCCGCATGCCAAGTGTTAAGGTAAAAACAAAACTGATTTTGCAGCTTCGTGTAACACTTTTAAAGAGAGAAGTCCTAAAGATCTGTTCATAAACAGCAATATTCTTCATTATCCACCTAATTATTTATTTATTAGGCCTTTGTTGTTTCAAACATAACACTTTATAATTTAACCTCGCATATTAGACTTGAGCCTCGTCAACTGTTAACGACAAAAGTTGTTGATTTGGTTTATGTGTAGAAAGCCCCATGTTCAATTTATTTCTATACGAGTAATTGTAATTTATGTTTAACATACCATGGTTTTATGTATTTGAATCAGTCATCATTTATATCTGTTCAAACAGAATTAGGTTCATTAGCAATAGAGTACTTTTTCTTGTTTATTTTTTATGCCTCAAAGAAGAGCAATGTTTTATTTTCGATAAATATGTAGTTTAAAGTTACTCATTAATGTAAAAATATTTTATCTATATTAGATGCCACCAATATACTCGAAAGTTTTCAATACGAAGGATAAGCGTTGATTTGAAGATACAAAATAATCAACTTCAAATAATTAAAATAAAATGCAATATATCCAGGTAGAACAAATATATCGGTCAATGCCGTACAAATGTTGATCAATATTTTGAATATCACTGAATATCGGACATCAAATTTTGGATATCTACCGATATTGACTGATAGTGTTTGAAATTATGAAATATGAAACTGTTTAAAAGAAAACGTTTAAAAGAGTTGTTGGTATTGCTTTTAAGAGAAATATTATTCCAAAAAATAAAATTAAACAATCGATATTTTGTTTTACCTTGGAACGCTGTATGTTTGCGAAGATACAAAATTTTCAAATAGTAATTTCTTTTGTATAATAAATAGCCAGTGAAAATAATTTGTATACATAGTAAAATAAAGTCCAGCTTTAAATAGCTAGTAACAAATTTAATATTTGTATGATTTAAACGTTATTCATGCTTCTGCCTTTGCATACTGACAGAATACCAAAGTACGAGTTTGAAATAATATATTTACAGTAATTTATTTGATTGTAGATGTTCAAACAAGTAAACAGAGAAAAAATATTAACAAGAGTAACATAAAAACATTAATAATCATTACTCGAACATTAAAAACTTCAGAAAAATTTAAATACAACAAATAAATTAGAAAATAAATTAGTATATAATGAAACAATAAGTGACTAAGATGTTAAATGTTTTATACACATTCCTACAATATTTGTACATTTCAAAAGAGACTAGATACAAAGCAATGTTGACTAGATATAAAACAACGCTAAGAGTATAACATAAGTTAGACCGATTATAATAAACACCCATTTTTAACCCAGTTTCGAATAGTAAAATAAATTATCATAAAGATTGAACTAGATGCAGGGTTTCTAACAAAGAAAGCGGTAAAATATACTCGCTTATATTTAACAGTATAGTAGTAAATTTGAAGCATTTCTTTAACATATGATGAACCGCAGACATTACAATATACGCTCATAATGAAATGCTTATATCTAGCATAGCTTCATTGAATATTTGAATATTTTCAAAAGATTCACTCACCAAACTTTAAAAATCTGATAGATATCAATGGAGAAAAGAATTTCATTTTGGTTTCGCAAACAACAGCGGCTTCTGTTTTATGAATTTGCTTCAATATTCCCATTCTTTTCTTCCATATGAAAAGACAATGAAGTATTGAAAAATTAAACTGTTTTAGTTAAGAACTTTCTTGAACACATTTATTTAAAACTATTTTTGAGGAAAAGTATTTTTTAATTAATAGTTTATTAGATTTATTATTGCACAAACTCAAAATTGCAATACATTGCAAGGAGTTTTATGTTTCATTGTTGCAAAAGCGTTTAGAATTTTATCGAGAAACTGTTCAATTGTAGAATTTGAACATGTTAAAAATTTTAAGATACGTAAATTTAAAACTTTTCACAAACATTATTGTTGCCAAAAAAAAAAAAAAAAAAAACTACGAATCATAAAAAAATCATGACTAAAATACATACAATTCTTTCAAATCTCACAACTTTAGGAAAAAATATTGCTAGTGCAGTTCTTTATTGAAGAATATTCTTTTTTTAAACCTCAATGATACTGAAATTTAAATTGTTGCCAAAATCGTTTGTTGCATTTTTATCAACAGATCTTGCAAAGCAATCGTTTGGCGAGATCGACCAAGGAGTCAGCATTTCACAGGTAGTCCAGCTGAGGCCTCGGTAGCTGATGATCACTGTCTCCAGTAAGGTAGTAAATACTCGACTGGTCACTCTGGTTTGTAGCCGCATTCGGTGCAATGCCGGGAAGCCAGCATCTTGCAACTGAAGTGGTGCAAAGCATCGTGGGCTTCTATGTAAGGGAAATAAAAACAAACGAAATCAGAAAGGCAGCAAGGAATTGGAACGATACAACATCTGCAAACAAAGTTAGAATAAGCCAACCGTAATAAGTTCGAATTCTAAGAATTCGTTTGATAAGAATCGGATATCAGAGAAAGATTTCTTTTAAAAGACATTTTAAATTCGGATAAGATTCCTTCTAAATGGAATAAAGAAAAGCAACTGAAAGCTACTTTGACTTTTTGAGCTATGACTAAAGTAAATAATATTATGTTAAAAGCGTTGTTCTCTTCGTTAGCGTTTTAAAATAAAATAGTGCTACATTGAACTTACGTGAAAATTCTAAAAAACACCAAGGAATAAAATTTAATCGGCATCAAAAATGGAAACGTAATAACTAATTTCAAACTAATTGATAGCTAATCATCAGTATTAAAAGAATTAAACATCAGTGACTCTGAGAAAATTCACAAATAATGATATGAATATTGGGCCTTATAATATATTTTTCAAAATAGCTTATCACTTATATGTCAACAAAAATTTTTCTTAAATATCAATTCTGTTAAAAAAAAAGTTTGTATTGTAGTAGAAAACTTTCAAGTAATTTGAGAAAAATAAAAAAAGGAAACGGCGTCTAATGTAAGCTAAATTTTTCTTGAAATAAGAAATATTCTAAAATATCTGATATTGCATCAAGAATTGCATGCGTTTATTCTTTAAAACTCTTGTTGAAATATAAAACTACAGAAAACTAAAAATTTAATTTTGCACACATAAAAAATAATATTAAAAAACAGATGCAAACAAAATATGAGAAAATAAATGAATACATATAACAGTTTTGAGAGGAAGTTCCCAGCTTCAAAGTTAAAAGTATTGAAAAACAAGTTTTGCTACGATTTTGATACAGAACAGTTAAAGTTAACCAGTGGTTAACTACAATATAATTCAAAATTAGATCTGTTAATTAAAAAATTAGATCAAAATTAGACTGTTAGTTGATTATCAGAGATATATTCTTAATGCATTCAATAACTGAATTTCAATAATGATGAAATGAGCAACTTATGAAAAAGGTCATGTTAGACCTTATTCTTTTTATATCTCCTCAACATAATAAATAATTTATTTAAAGTAAAACTGGGAATCATGGAAACATGATAGAATGATGTTTAACAAAAGTAATGTAAAACTTATTGTTATTGTAATTTATTAAAAGTAATTTAAGTTATAAAGCATTCAAATTTAGTTTGTACATGGAAAGAAAAATACATAAAAGTTTAAATAATGTTTTATATTTTTCAGAAAATAGAATATTTGCTTTAAAATACATTTTGGTGAAAGACCATAACAGCAAAAACAGCTCTGTAGTTTTATATACTAACAATTGCAATCGAAATACAGCTTGGAATTTTCATCTATACTTTTAAAAGATTACTGCATGGGTAAAAGATCTTTAAGATCTTCAAAATTTTTGATTAAAAGCGTATATGTTATAGATTGAGAGCTTCTAAGCATTAAAAAAAAGCATAAAAATCCCGCTTAGTTTAGAAGTTATTAAAAATATAAAAGATACTAGTGATTTCTATGACTAGAAGTGGACTTGGCAGTTGTTGATTTATTATGTTATGTTGATTTTTCTTAGAATGTAAATCTTTAATGTTACGTGTAAGATTTCTCAAAATCTATTTAATATTTTTGCACAAAATTTTCAGCCTTTAAGTATTATGATGTTTTCTTGTAATTGAACTAAAATTATTGCTCTAAAAGTAATATTTTTTTTTGTTTTAGAGAGATAAGTACATGTCAAGATCACCCCCAAAAGGGGTAAAATTATAAACGTGTTTTAAAAATATAATATAGGCTTAAACTTATGGTTTTTTTTAGTTATATTCAATTTAGAAGTATTTTTTGAGCTTTTGAGAAGCACAAAAAAATATATCTTGAACCAGATTAGACCATATTATATAATCAGATCCACCTCTCTTTTAACTAAAGTAAATTATTTAACAAATGCCCACCATACATTGGTTTAGTTACTCTGAAGGGGTTAGTTGGCTGATTTGGAGCTCTACGGTTTACTGTTATGCTACACGAGTACTTTGAAATAGTACTGCCTCAGCAGGTTTAAATTTTTAAAAAAAGTTTTATCTTTACTTTTCCTCCATTTTAATTCGTTGATAATTTTTAGGTGTGCCGCAAATAATTTCAGATATTTTTAGTGTGCAGTCAACCGAAAAAGATTGAGAAAATACTGTTTTAAAGAGCACCAGACCTCTTAATGACAAATACAACACTACGACAACGACATTGGAGGGATTTCGGGGAAATAATGTATACATGTATGAAAAGTTAATTCGTTTCAGAATTGAGATCCTGCCTAAATATTTATATCTCGTTAAATACACATAAATTAATTTACATTTAAACCGAAATTGAAAAGTGAAGTCAATAATTTAGTTTGTCTTAACGTTTTAATTACTTTCCTAATGTTTGATATACTTTTATATATACTTTCCTAAAATCCATTTAAATTTTGCTTTTTGAAATTGGGTACTGTAGCAGAAAATAGATCATTCAACAATGATGTGAAATTTGGTTGGGGTAAAATTAAATCATAAGGATTTCATTGGATATGTTAAGCAATAACAACTGTTTTATGGGCACATTTTCTGTTATTTTTAGAGTTTCTGTCCCTAGAACTTCTGTACTAGATATTATTACAGAATATATTTTTTCAGAATAGAGAAAAATATAACTATTTGACTTTTTATATTTTTCTAAATTCCGAAAGATATACTTTTAGAAGTATTAAAAACCTATATAGATACATTTTATGAGGTATCTTTTGCATTTATACATTTAAAAGCTATAGACAGTTATAAAATCTATATTTACGGAGTTATTTATTTGATATGCCTTAAAAATGTTAAAATTTAAATTGTATAAAAAAGAATTATTTTTTTATTTATCATATATGAGATATCATTAACCGCTATTCAAATCTAGTTTTGAAATAAATATTCATTATATATATATATATATATATATATATGCGTGTGTGTGTATATATATATACACAGACACACACACACATAACGTTCTCCACACATGTATCCTCACATATGTATACACACATGCATATATATATATATATAAAATGAAAGAAAATTTTTAATTAAACAAAGCGTAAAAAGTTTAGAGTTATTGTTTTTTGTTGAGTACTGGAAAGTTCTGAAAAGTAAGTAAAATAGTACTTAATACGAAGATTTCTGGGTCTCAAGTGAATATTAATCTTCTCACTCAGGAGCACTTCATAATAAGTTTCTAATTTAATAAATAAAAATAATTTAAATAGTTTTCAACAATATTTCCTACACTAAGACTTCAAATTTAATCGAGTTCCCCATAACACTTGGTAAATATCATTAAAATGTTCATGTGTCTGATTTGATGAAGGAAGAAATTTTATAATTAAATGAGTGTAATCAAAATTATAAATCTGAATAAATTTCTATCAACTCCAAATTTAATTTTCAAAGAGAGCCTTAAATAAATCAAAAGACTTCTTAAAATATCAAATTTTCACTCTCAAAGAAAATAAATTTTCACTCTCAAAGAGGTTGTTAAAAAAATTGACTTCTCCATAAATTTTTCACTTTCATAAAACCTGTAGCCGAATGGTAGAGAGCTGCTCTTCTGTACCGGAGTTCATGGGTTCGAATCCCGCTGATGGTATGGATGTTCATAGCCGTTTGGAATCGGCTTTAAGCAGTAGGTCCCGGTCTCATTAGCCCCCGTGAGCAAGAGTAGACCGTAGCTCTTCAAACCACACCTAAATCAAAAACCTGTATGAACCCTGCTGGAAATATTTACATTGTTTCTTTGGTGTATCTATCTTCAATAAATAAATAATAATTAGTACAAAATAGATGAATTTAATTTTATTATTTATTGAAATTCTTATTTGAATTTTTATATATGTATATAGTGGGGATGATAATGTGGTATGGAACAGGTAAGGTTTTTGAGTAAAACTCAATTTAGGAAGCCTCTGTAATTTTTTTTTTATAAACTGAAATTATTTAAAAGATCCCCACATTCTATAACAGTCATGCCATCTGGTTACTTTTGAGCCTATCTGTTAATGAGCTGTATTTCAAAAAGAAAGATTTATAATTAAATTATTTGTATTGCATTTAATTTTAGTACTATTACTCATTCTTGAAATTGACACATGGTAAATGGACACATAAAATCCATGCAATCCAATATCCTCATGATTTTTGGTTGATTTATAGAAACAGGCATTAAGCCTGTTTCTATAAATCACCAAAAAACTTCACAATTCAAAGCCAAAAGAAGATACTCTAATTAATAGAATATCTTCTTTTGGTTTTGAATTGTGAGGTTTTTTGGTGATTATACAACCTGGATGGGAATTCACCAATGTTTCTTTGACATCTTAAAAAATTATAAAAAAAGTCATGTTTTTTCTGTTTAATTTTCTATTTTACTTAATTTGAAGCCTCCCCCAACCATCCAACCAATCTCTTATGAGGTTCTTCAAATTTTACTTAATGGAATCATGTTCAACAAAACTTTTTTCTAGATAATCTAGACTAAAATCATAAGTATAAATAATCATACGATCATTTTTTTTGGTTTCCATAAAGTGAGGGAGATAGTTAAATAAAAAAATTCTTCGTTTTGTTCCTGTGCATTAAATTTCCTCACATAACCGGCTAGAATTCGTACTGTGAGAGTGCAGCTATGTTTGACATAAGGTTTGCGAAACTGATTTGCTCGCCGCACTCACACGTTGTGGGTTGAATGCCCAAGTTTTTTTCGCGACTCCAGGAAGCGTGTGGTGTGGCCAGTGAAAACGATTGCACTTAAACTTCACCAAATTTTGGAGAGTTGTGATTGGTCTCCAGGAGGCGATTCAGGACCATCCTTGGAGTCCCGGTCCTTCTGGACAGAGCCGGGAAAGGAAGCATTGTGCAAAGGACAATGGAACAACGAACACATCAGCACAGGATAATGGAACAACGAACGCATCAGCACAGGATAATGGAAAAAGTTTAGGGTTGCCTGAGTAGAAAGAAGGAAGACCATTGCCAGTCTAGTAATCAAAGAACCACTTTGCTTAATTTTCCTTCTATTAAGAATATTTAACCCTTCACCTATCTTCTACATTATATATGAGTCACACATTTAATGCTTTATACGCTTGTAGATCGCACGGGATACACAATGGATTATATTTTAAGTGGAAAATAATTTGATGTGGCGTCTTAAATTTAGTTATATTTCTCAGTTAGAAGTAGGAAACACCAAAACGAATGAAATACGTATTGCTATAAGTATTCTCTCCTATGGTGATAACCAAAGGTTTAGATGTGTTTTTTTAAAGCGTTCATAAGATTGAAATTTACTGTAGTTATTAACGAAAAAAAAACCCAGTATTTTTGTAGACCTTAAAACAAGGATTAAATCGCAGTTGTGATGGGATAGCGCATCGTGTTCTCAAGACTCTATGGGGTGGGCAAATACTTTTAAGCGCGGGCCAAAATGAAATTTTCAAAATGTCTTCCGGGCTGGAGGTCTATACTGCATTCTCTGTGCACATGCGCATGTTTTGGGTGGAGTTTTTTCCCTGCTCAAGAAATTTTTTTGACAAAAACACTATAAGTATCATTTTAAAGCATTTGGGCAGAGAAATTTGACAGTTAATAAAAGATAATAGTATTAATAAATTGTCTTACTTAGGTGTATATGCGAAAAATTTGTGCCCAGTAAAATATGTCAAGTCATTTTTATAGAAATAGGATCCATTATATTAAATTAATGGTCATATATATATACATATATATATATATATATATATATATATATATACATATATATATATATACATATACATATATATATATATATACATATATTTATATATATATATATACACATATTTATATATATATATACATACATATATATATATATACATATTTATATATATATATATATATACATATAATATATATATATTTATTTATTTATTTATATTTGCATATTTCCTTGTCGTTTGTTTTATGTTTGAACATTGTAATATAGATCAGTGGTATTATACTATAATTAGAGATGATGTAAAGCAACTTTGGGTTATAAATGACTTTGAAATAACAACAGCAATGTACTACACCACAACAAGCACACTGAAGAATATGCAAATGAGATGACATGATGCGAAAACTGGTTACATTTAAGAAGCGATGAAAGGACTTAAATCTGCAAAATTAAATCGTGCCTCACCGTCAGTGCGGAGGTTATGTTTTCCTTCTCCCTCATTCTCGCACGGTTATTTTTAAAGCCGTATCGGGAAATGCATGAATCACTGAGATCATTACGAGGAACTAAACAAACCCCCCTCCAAATAAGTTATTTTCTCAATCACCGAGGCATCATTAACGAGTTTACCAACCCGCTCTGCGTTTGCAAAAAGAAATGATATTCTTCGCGGGCCCGAGTACTTGACTTTGTCACAATGAAGCGGAAACAATAAGCCTCACGTGGCAGCTCAAAGCTGTTCATATTGGTTTTGAAACGGGATAGCATTCTAACAAAAGGATCCGGGATTGCTAATGGACCGAGGTTTAAGGTAAACACGTCTCCATTAACAACTCATTATCCGACTCTTCCGTTTTCTGTTGCAGTCTAGGAAACGACATCCACATCTCTTCTTCGTGTATAAATTTCAAAGAGACGAATGCTTAATGACTAATTAATCGTTACGGGCTTTTAATTAAAGTGATAAGCGATTTTTTTGGGATGTAGTATACTTAGCGATAATTAAAATGGTAATTGAGATTTTTCCAAAGACTAATTACTGATTCATATGGTAATTTAGGCTTTTTTCTACTCCTTCGAATACGTTAAAACTTTTAAAGGTTTTAAACAACTTTTCTTAAATGGCTACACTTTAAGGATACCTAAATGGTTCACACGTAGCATAAAAATGAAGAAATCTTTATACAAAATACATTCGTTTCTTCTACAGGAAAATCATCACAGAAATTTTCTTTAAAATTTTAAAGAAGTGGAAATACGTTTTTTAATTAAAAATATTTCTAATTTTGTCGAAGATAGGTCTTGTTAAATCGTGGCATTCTAAACTGGCAAAAGGTTGACTTATATTAATTACAAACTAGAACAGAACCAAACTTTATATTTTTTGTTTCAAAATTTAGCCCTCCTGTATTTTAATTTCATCAAATAACTGATATTATCTTTCAATACTTACTTATATTTTGCCGAACGATGGCCGATTGGTTAGGGTGCTGGCCTTTGTTACCGGAGTTCGTGGGTTCGAATCCCACAGTGGCATGGATGTTCGTAGCCATCCGGAATAATCGGCTTTAAGCTTTAGGTCCCGGTCTCATTAGCCCTCGTATTGCAAAAAGTAGACCGTAGCACTCCAAACCAACTTACTTATATTTCTTTTTTTTTTTAAACAATATAATATTTATAAGAAATATCGGCAAAGAAAAATTTTAATTTCCAATGTTGGCAATGCATGAAATTATCAAAAATAATTGCAAACCAATATTAGAAAATTATAATAAATATTGGCAAAGAAAAATTTTAATTCCCAATGTTGGCAATGCAGGAAATTACCGAAAAGAAATGCAAACCAATATTTAAAAATTCTAAAAATAAAAGAAATAAAATTTTTTTTTTTAAATTCATAAAAACAGAATCTAATTATATTTTCAGTAGTTAAAGTTATATTATCCCATACATTAGAGATATGCAATTTTCTTCAAATCCTGTCAAAATATGAAATTTTGCGTAAATTTCGTTTTTTAAAAATCATTTTGAGAATTTTGAAGTGGTTGTATATCCTTGTCAATAAACTAATTTAGAACTTATTAATTATGAATATAAATTCAGAAACGTAGAACTATGTAAAACATAAATATTGTTCAGGAACAACACTTAAAAAATGGTAAGTTAAGCTAATAAAGATAAAAAGTTTTATTATTTATGCATATATTTTAATTAAATAGATAAATCAAGCAAATTTGACAAATATTTTTATTTTGTACCTACTTTCTATTTACAGTCAGAACGAGAAAATTTAATATTGAAGGTTATATGTCTCCCCTCCTTCAAATGATGTCACACTTGGGGGGGGGGGGGCTTGTGAAATTGTGAAAGCTTGTGACATGGGGCAGGTGGGTAATAAGAAGTGTGAAATTAAATATCAACAAATAAAAACGTTTAAAATCAGAAAGCTCTTCAAAGGTAAACACTAGTGTCTTCAATTACTCTTTCATTTTAATATTTTATTGATACTGTATATTGATTTTGTTTTTGTTGTAAAAATTTACTCTTATTTAATTCAAAATACTTACATGAATTATTATTATCGTTATATTTATAGATACCATTAAAACGCATAGCTAGAATATAAAAAATGAAATTTAAAATATGATCTATAACGCAGTGTTTTGTTTCGGAACTGCAAGTATATGTTTATGTAATATTTGGTTAAATGTGACAAGAGGGTTAAGTGTCACATTTCGTGACAAAGTGGGGAATGGGGTGTTCAAAATATTAAGATAAAATAGGACTTCATTTATGGACATCCCCAAAGATGGTTTTAAAAGTTATATTATATATAAAAGGGGAAGATTTAGTGGCCGAATTTGAATTAAAAATAATTCTACTGTGGTGTAATTCATTCGTGATTATAAAACACTTGTTTGTTAATAATTATCTCTTAATTTTGTGCTTTAATTACACTGGTATTATGATTATATTTTTACAGTTTCTAATAACCCTATTTTGAAAGAAAAATGAAAGTCAAATTGTAAAGAACATAAAATAAACTCTCCAATCCAAAGAGATGTAGAGAATTTATATTTTAGTTCATTCTTTTCATGAAGTTTACTTTCCCCTCCAAAATTCTACATCGCCATTCGCTGCATTTTTCATTTATATGGGCTTCATCCAGGACATTTACTTCAAAACATTTTTCTTGGTAAAAAATCGCTGAAAAGCAAGACTAAACGCATGATTTAAGCCGACTTCTTCGCAACAGCACCGAAAACGTTATTTTTAAGCTACCGCGTCGTCAGCGATTTCCATGGAATCGGTCTGACATCTGAAATCAAATAACAACCCCCTCCTCTACCCCCTTTGTCCGCCCCAAACAAGGCAAGCCGGTCTTTTTAAACCAAATAGCTGTTGCAAACTGTACTCTGGACGCTTGGCTGCATCCGGGAACAACTCATAGCTGCTCGGACCGTGGTCAGAAAGGGGAGAGAGGTTCTGTCCCCTGTCCCTAGGGACGAGAGCTCCTCTGGTCATTCGCTCCCAAGAGAGCAATCTCGCATTATTGGGCCGCCGTGGACAAATTCGATTGGTCAATGCTCATGCGAACCCCCCTGCTTTTTTGAAACAATCCCTCGGGGTGATGCAGTGGACACGGGACTTCAAGAACTATCTAATTTTTTACCCGTGTATCAGATTTTACGACCTTAAAGCGGAGCTCGTTTACTTCTTGAAAGGTAGAATGCCTCTTTTTTCTTTTTATTTATGGGGAGGGCGGAATATTTTTGAATTGGAAAGAAGTTTCAAACATAAAAGAGAAAAAAAAAGAGGCTCATTTTATAACGTACCGTATCTAGAATCTTAAGCCTGGTCCTTACAAAATTACGAATGAATTTTTTTTAAATCTCTTTTTCACGCAAATATGAAAAATATAAAGTGATCGTTTTGAAGTTTTTTAAAGAAAATAATTAGATCTTGTTGACTGAAGAATTTTGAGTTTTTCTCTTAAAATGCATTTGTTATTATTAATACACTCGCGTTCAAAATTCTAAGAATATTAAGATTTAGTCGATTATCTCTAAAACTACTGAATAAATTTTAAAGAAATTAGGTTGGAACACAAGCTGATATAATAATAAAAAAATCTGATGTGTACGTCACATGAATTTCTTTCACGTCTATTATATTATCCTTTTTTTTTTTTTTTTGTGAGATGCGTCATGAGAATTACAGCTTCCACATTCCTTCCCAAATTTCTGCTTTAAGAATTTAAACATTACGCCTATCTAAGAAATGAAATATCATCAACTATTGTGCCAAAGAAGAATACTACAGAAAAAATTGTTTTACATGTAAAAGCAAGCTACAAATTGGATTTTCTCTTTTAATACTATAGATTTCAATTTATTATAAATAGCAGAGCAGCATTTTATCTTTTACAAAAGTAAATTTTATTTAAATATATGTTTTAAAATCTGCAATGTTACATCTAATTATGAAATAAAGTATCGTTAGAAATTTTGGCCAACAAGTAGTCAGAGGCTAAATTTAATTTGTAAGATGCGTCATCAGAATTACGGCTTCCACATTCCTTTCCAAATTTCTGCTTTAAGAATTTAAAATTACGCCTATCTAAGAAATGAAATATCATCAGCTATTGTGCCAAAGAGGAATACGAAGGAAAAAATCTTTTTATATGTACAAGCAAGCAACAAATTGGATTTTCTCTTTTTATACTATAGATTTCAAGTTATTATAAACGGTAGAGCAGCATTTTATCTTTTACAAACGTAAATTTTATTTAAATATGTGTTTTAAAACCTGCAATGATACATCTAATTATGAAATAAAGTATTGTTAGAAATTTTGGCCAACGGCAAGTAGTCAGAGGCTAAATTTTCAAAATTTCAACTTTGTAGCAGATCTTTTACATAAGTTTTATTTAAATATATGTAAAACCGCAATGTTCCATCTAATTATGAAATAAAGTATCGTTAGAAATTTTGGCCAACAAGTAGTCAGAGACTAAATTTAATTTGTAAGATGCGTCATCAAATTACCGCTTCCACATTCTTAATTTCTGCTTTAAGAATTTAAATACATATCATCAGCTATTGCGCCAAAGAGGAATACGAAGGAAAAAAAATCTTTTTACATGTAAAAGCAAACTACAAATTGGATTTTCTCTTTTTAATACTATAGATTTCAACTTATTATAAACAGTAGAGCAGAATTTTATCTTTTACATATGTAAGTTTTATTTAAATATATGTTTTAAAACCTGCAATGTTACATCTAATTATGAAATAAAGTATCGTTAGAAATTTTGGCCAACAAGTAGTCAGAGACTAAATTTAATTTGTAAGATGCGTCATCAGAATTACCGCTTCCACATTCCTTCCCAAATTTCTGCTTTAAGAATTTAAACATTACGCCTATCTAAGAAATGAAATATCATCAACTATTGTGCCAAAGAAGAATACTACAGAAAAAATTGTTTTACATGTAAAAGCAAGCTACAAATTGGATTTTCTCTTTTAATACTATAGATTTCAATTTATTATA
Source organism: Pardosa pseudoannulata (assembly GCA_032207245.1). Lineage (NCBI taxonomy): Eukaryota > Metazoa > Arthropoda > Arachnida > Araneae > Lycosidae > Pardosa > Pardosa pseudoannulata. The sequence goes on from CM063505.1 coordinate 36,632,450, forward strand.
AATAGCAGAGCAGCATTTTATCTTTTACAAAAGTAAATTTTATTTAAATATATGTTTTAAAATCTGCAATGTTACATCTAATTATGAAATAAAGTATCGTTAGAAATTTTGGCCAACAAGTAGTCAGAGGCTAAATTTAATTTGTAAGATGCGTCATCAGAATTACCGCTTCCACATTCCTTTCCAAATTTCTGCTTTAAGAATTTAAAATTACGCCTATCTAAGAAATGAAATATCATCAACTATTGTGCCAAAGAAGAATACTACAGAAAAAATTGTTTTACATGTAAAAGCAAGCTACAAATTGGATTTTCTCTTTTAATACTATAGATTTCAATTTATTATAAATAGCAGAGCAGCATTTTATCTTTTACAAAAGTAAATTTTATTTAAATATATGTTTTAAAATCTGCAATGTTACATCTAATTATGAAATAAAGTATCGTTAGAAATTTTGGCCAACAAGTAGTCAGAGGCTAAATTTAATTTGTAAGATGCGTCATCAGAATTACCGCTTCCACATTCCTTTCCAAATTTCTGCTTTAAGAATTTAAAATTACGCCTATCTAAGAAATGAAATATCATCAGCTATTGTGCCAAAGAGGAATACGAAGGAAAAAATCTTTTTATATGTACAAGCAAGCAACAAATTGGATTTTCTCTTTTTATACTATAGATTTCAAGTTATTATAAATAGCAGAGCAGCATTTTATCTTTTACAAAAGTAAATTTTATTTAAATATATGTTTTAAAATCTGCAATGTTACATCTAATTATGAAATAAAGTATCGTTAGAAATTTTGGCCAACAAGTAGTCAGAGGCTAAATTTAAATTTGTAAGATGCGTCATCAGAATTACCGCTTCCACATTCCTTTCCAAATTTCTGCTTTAAGAATTTAAAATTACGCCTATCTAAGAAATGAAATATCATCAGTTATTGTGCCAAAGAGGAATACGAAGGAAAAAAATCTTTTTATATGTAAAAGCAAGCTACAAATTGGATTTTCTCTTTTTAATACTATAGATTTCAATTTATTATAAATAGCAGAGCAGCATTTTATCTTTTACAAAAAGTAAATTTTATTTAAATATATGTTTTAAAACCTGCAATGTTACATCTAATTATGAAATAAAGTATCGTTAGAAATTTTGGCCAACAAGTAGTCAGAGGCTAAATTTAATTTGTAAGATGCGTCATCAGAATTACCGCTTCCCCATTCCTTTCCAAATTTCTGCTTTAAGAATTTAAAATTACGCCTATCTAAGAAATGAAATATCATCAGCTATTGTGCCAAAGAGGAATACGAAGAAAAAAAATCTTTTTACATGTAAAAGCAAGCAACAAATTGGATTTTCTCTTTTAATACTATAGATTTCAATTTATTATAAATAGCAGAGCAGCATTTTATCTTTTACAAAAGTAAATTTTATTTAAATATATGTTTTAAAATCTGCAATGTTACATCTAATTATGAAATAAAGTATCGTTAGAAATTTTGGCCAACAAGTAGTCAGAGGCTAAATTTAATTTGTAAGATGCGTCATCAGAATTACCGCTTCCACATTCCTTTCCCAAATTTCTGCTTTGAGAATTTAAAATTACGCCTATCTAAAAAATGAAATATCATCAGCTATTGTGCCAAAGAGGAATACGAAGGAAAAAAAATCTTTTTATATGTACAAGCAAGCAACAAATTGGATTTTCTCTTTTTATACTATAGATTTCAAGTTATTATAAATAGCAGAGCAGCATTTTATCTTTTACAAAGTAAATTTTATTTAAATATATGTTTTAAAACCTGCAATGTTACATCTAATTATGAAATAAAGTATCGTTAGAAATTTTGGCCAACAAGTAGTCAGAGGCTAAATTTAATTTGTAAGATGCGTCATCAGAATTACCGCTTCCACATTCCTTCCAAATTTCTGCTTTAAGAATTTAAAATTACGCCTATCTAAGAAATGAAATATCATCAACTATTGTGCCAAAGAAGAATACTACAGAAAAAATTGTTTTACATGTAAAAGCAAGCTACAAATTGGATTTTCTCTTTTAATACTATAGATTTCAATTATTATAAATAGCAGAGCAGCATTTTATCTTTTACAAAAGTAAATTTTATTTAAATATATGTTTTAAATCTGCAATGTTACATCTAATTATGAAATAAAGTATCGTTAGAAAATTTTGGCCAACAAGTAGTCAGAGGCTAAATTTAATTTGTAAGATGCGTCATCAGAATTACCGCTTCCACATTCCTTTCCAAATTTCTGCTTTGAGAATTTAAAATTACGCCTATCTAAGAAATGAAATATCATCAGCTATTGTGCCAAAGAGGAATACGAAGGAAAAAAAAAACCTTTTTATATGTACAAGCAAGTAACAAATTGGATTTTCTCTTTTTATACTATAGATTTCAATTTATTATAAATAGCAGAGCAGCATTTTATCTTTTACAAAAGTAAATTTTATTTAAATATATGTTTTAAAATCTGCAATGTTACATCTAATTATGAAATAAAGTATCGTTAGAAATTTTGGCCAACAAGTAGTCAGAGGCTAAATTTAATTTGTAAGATGCGTCATCAGAATTACCGCTTCCACATTCCTTTCCAAATTTCTGCTTTAAGAATTTAAAATTACGCCTATCTAAGAAATGAAATATCATCAGCTATTGTGCCAAAGAGGAATACGAAGGAAAAAATCTTTTTATATGTACAAGCAAGCAACAAATTGGATTTTCTCTTTTTATACTATAGATTTCAATTTATTATAAATAGCAGAGCAGCATTTTATCTTTTACAAAAGTAAATTTTATTTAAATATATGTTTTAAAATCTGCAATGTTACATCTAATTATGAAATAAAGTATCGTTAGAAATTTTGGCCAACAAGTAGTCAGAGGCTAAATTTAATTTGTAAGATGCGTCATCAAGAATTACCGCTTCCACATTCCTTTCCAAATTTCTGCTTTGAGAATTTAAAATTACGCCTATCTAAGAAATGAAATATCATCAGCTATTGTGCCAAAGAGGAATACGAAGGAAAAAAACCTTTTTATATGTACAAGCAAGTAACAAATTGGATTTTCTCTTTTTATACTATAGATTTCAATTTATTATAAATAGCAGAGCAGCATTTTATCTTTTACAAAAGTAAATTTTATTTAAATATATGTTTTAAAATCTGCAATGTTACATCTAATTATGAAATAAAGTATCGTTAGAAATTTTGGCCAACAAGTAGTCAGAGGCTAAATTTAATTTGTAAGATGCGTCATCAGAATTACCGCTTCCACATTCCTTTCCAAATTTCTGCTTTAAGAATTTAAAATTACGCCTATCTAAGAAATGAAATATCATCAGCTATTGTGCCAAAGAGGAATACGAAGGAAAAAATCTTTTTATATGTACAAGCAAGTAACAAATTGGATTTTCTCTTTTTATACTATAGATTTCAATTTATTATAAATAGCAGAGCAGCATTTTATCTTTTACAAAAGTAAATTTTATTTAAATATATGTTTTAAAATCTGCAATGTTACATCTAATTATGAAATAAAGTATCGTTAGAAATTTTGGCCAACAAGTAGTCAGAGGCTAAATTTAATTTGTAAGATGCGTCATCAGAATTACCGCTTCCACATTCCTTTCCAAATTTCTGCTTTGAGAATTTAAAATTACGCCTATCTAAGAAATGAAATATCATCAGCTATTGTGCCAAAGAGGAATACGAAGGAAAAAAACCTTTTTATATGTACAAGCAAGTAACAAATTGGATTTTCTCTTTTTATACTATAGATTTCAATTTATTATAAATAGCAGAGCAGCATTTTATCTTTTACAAAAGTAAATTTTATTTAAATATATGTTTTAAAATCTGCAATGTTACATCTAATTATGAAATAAAGTATCGTTAGAAATTTTGGCCAACAAGTAGTCAGAGGCTAAATTTAATTTGTAAGATGCGTCATCAGAATTACCGCTTCCACATTCCTTTCCAAATTTCTGCTTTGAGAATTTAAAATTACGCCTATCTAAAAAATGAAATATCATCAGCTATTGTGCCAAAGAGGAATACGAAGGAAAAAAACCTTTTTATATGTACAAGCAAGCAACAAATTGGATTTTCTCTTTTTATACTATAGATTTCAATTTATTATAAATAGCAGAGCAGCATTTTATCTTTTACAAAAGTAAATTTTATTTAAATATATGTTTTAAAATCTGCAATGTTACATCTAATTATGAAATAAAGTATCGTTAGAAATTTTTGGCCAACAAGTAGTCAGAGGCTAAATTTAAATTGTAAGATGCGTCATCAGAATTACCGCTTCCACATTCCTTTCCAAATTTCTGCTTTAAGAATTTAAAATTACGCCTATCTAAGAAATGAAATATCATCAACTATTGTGCCAAAGAAGAATACTACAGAAAAAATTGTTTTACATGTAAAAGCAAGCTACAAATTGGATTTTCTCTTTTAATACTATAGATTTCAATTTATTATAAATAGCAGAGCAGCATTTTATCTTTTACAAAAGTAAATTTTATTTAAATATATGTTTTAAAATCTGCAATGTTACATCTAATTATGAAATAAAGTATCGTTAGAAATTTTGGCCAACAAGTAGTCAGAGGCTAAATTTAATTTGTAAGATGCGTCATCAGAATTACCGCTTCCACATTCCTTTCCAAATTTCTGCTTTGAGAATTTAAAATTACGCCTATCTAAGAAATGAAATATCATCAGCTATTGTGCCAAAGAGGAATACGAAGGAAAAAAAAAAACCTTTTTATATGTACAAGCAAGTAACAAATTGGATTTTCTCTTTTTATACTATAGATTTCAATTTATTATAAATAGCAGAGCAGCATTTTATCTTTTACAAAAGTAAATTTTATTTAAATATATGTTTTAAAAATCTGCAATGTTACATCTAATTATGAAATAAAGTATCGTTAGAAATTTTGGCCAACAAGTAGTCAGAGGCTAAATTTAATTTGTAAGATGCGTCATCAGAATTACCGCTTCCACATTCCTTTCCAAATTTCTGCTTTAAGAATTTAAAATTACGCCTATCTAAGAAATGAAATATCATCAGCTATTGTGCCAAAGAGGAATACGAAGAAAAAAATCGTTTTAAACATGTAAAAGCAAGCTACAAATTGGATTTTCTCTTTTTAATACTATAGATTTCAATTTATTATAAATAGCAGAGCAGCATTTTATCTTTTACAAAAGTAAATTTTATTTAAATATAAGTTTTAAAATCTGCAATGTTACATCTAATTATGAAATAAAGTATCGTTAGAAATTTTGGCCAACAAGTAGTCAGAGGCTAAATTTAATTTGTAAGATGCGTCATCAGAATTACCGCTTCCCCATTCCTTTCCCAAATTTCTGCTTTAAGAATTTAAACATTACGCCTATCTAAGAAATGAAATATCATCAACTATTGTGCCAAAGAGGAATACGAAGAAAAAATTGTTTTACATGTAAAAGCAAGCTACAAATTGGATTTTCTCTTTTAATACTATAGATTTCAATTTATTATAAATAGCAGAGCAGCATTTTATCTTTTACAAAAGTAAATTTTATTTAAATATATGTTTTAAAATCTGCAATGTTACATCTAATTATGAAATAAAGTATCGTTAGAAATTTTGGCCAACAAGTAGTCAGAGGCTAAATTTAATTTGTAAGATGCGTCATCAGAATTACCGCTTCCACATTCCTTTCCAAATTTCTGCTTTAAGAATTTAAAATTACGCCTATCTAAGAAATGAAATATCATCAGCTATTGTGCCAAAGAGGAATACGAAGGAAAAAATCTTTTTATATGTACAAGCAAGCAACAAATTGGATTTTCTCTTTTTATACTATAGATTTCAAGTTATTATAAACGGTAGAGCAGCATTTTATCTTTTACAAACGTAAATTTTATTTAAATATATGTTTTAAAACCTGCAATGTTACATCTAATTATGAAATAAAGTATCGTTAGAAATTTTGGCCAACAAGTAGTCAGAGGCTAAATTTAATTTGTAAGATGCGTCATCAGAATTACCGCTTCCACATTCCTTTCCAAATTTCTGCTTTAAGAATTTAAAATTACGCCTATCTAAGAAATGAAATATCATCAGCTATTGTGCCAAAGAGGAATACGAAGGAAAAAATCTTTTTATATGTACAAGCAAGCAACAAATTGGATTTTCTCTTTTTATACTATAGATTTCAAGTTATTATAAACAGTAGAGCAGAATTTTATCTTTTACATATGTAAGTTTTATTTAAATATATGTTTTAAAACCTGCAATGTTACATCTAATTATGAAATAAAGTATCGTTAGAAATTTTGGCCAACAAGTAGTCAGAGACTAAATTTAATTTGTAAGATGCGTCATCAGAATTACCGCTTCCACATTCCTTTCCAAATTTCTGCTTTAAGAATTTAAAATTACGCCTATCTAAGAAATGAAATATCATCAGCTATTGTGCCAAAGAGGAATACGAAGGAAAAAATCTTTTTATATGTACAAGCAAGCAACAAATTGGATTTTCTCTTTTTATACTATAGATTTCAACTTATTATAAACAGTAGAGCAGAATTTTATCTTTTACATATGTAAGTTTTATTTAAATATATGTTTTAAAACCTGCAATGTTACATCTAATTATGAAATAAAGTATCGTTAGAAATTTTGGCCAACAAGTAGTCAGAGACTAAATTTAATTTGTAAGATGCGTCATCAGAATTACCGCTTCCACATTCCTTCCCAAATTTCTGCTTTAAGAATTTAAATACATATCATCAGCTATTGTGCCAAAGAGGAATACGAAGGAAAAAAAATCTTTTTATATGTACAAGCAAGCAACAAATTGGATTTTCTCTTTTTATACTATAGATTTCAACTTATTATAAACAGTAGAGCAGAATTTTATCTTTTACATATGTAAGTTTTATTTAAATATATGTTTTAAAACCTGCAATGTTACATCTAATTATGAAATAAAGTATTGTTAGAAATTTTGGCCAACGGCAAGTAGTCAGAGGCTAAATTTTCAAAATTTCAACTTATTATAAACAGTAGAGCAGAATTTTATCTTTTACATATGTAAGTTTTATTTAAATATATGTTTTAAAACCTGCAATGTTACATCTAATTATGAAATAAAGTATCGTTAGAAATTTTGGCCAACAAGTAGTCAGAGACTAAATTTAATTTGTAAGATGCGTCATCAGAATTACCGCTTCCACATTCCTTCCCAAATTTCTGCTTTAAGAATTTAAATACATATCATCAGCTATTGTGCCAAAGAGGAATACGAAGGAAAAAAAAATCTTTTTATATGTACAAGCAAGCAACAAATTGGATTTTCTCTTTTTATACTATAGATTTCAACTTATTATAAACAGTAGAGCAGAATTTTATCTTTTACATATGTAAGTTTTATTTAAATATATGTTTTAAAACCTGCAATGTTACATCTAATTATGAAATAAAGTATCGCTAGAAATTTTGGCCAAGAAGTAGTCAGAGGCTAAATTTTCAAAATGATCCAAATTAACTAATCAAGAACGAGGAAAAAAAAGATAGATAGATAGATAGAGAGAGAGAGATAGAGATAGAGATAGATAGATAGAGAGAGAGATAGATAGATAGAGATAGATAGATAGAGAGAGAGAGATAGATAGATAGAGAGATAGAGAGATATAGATATAGAGAGATATAGATAGATATAGAGAGATAGATAGAGATATAGAAATAGAGATAGAGAGATATAGAGAGATATAGGGAGATATAAAGAGATATAGATAGAGATAGATAGATAGAGATAGATAGATAGATAGATAGATAGATAGATAGATAGATAGATAGATAGAGAAGAAGAAGAAGAGTGATTTTTGAAATAGCACATTAACACCACTTAACACTACTTGGAAAACCTATTACAGATATTTTAATTGTTTAGAGGTGTAAGGACAAAATATATTAAAGCAAGGATAGAGTTGGCCCCTTGAGTCAGCTCCGGTCTACTCGGCCCACAGCAAATTAAAGAAAAATATGTATATCATATTTACATACGATAATAAATTAAAGTAAAGAAAATCATTATCTACAATACAATCATAGCTTTAACCCCTTTCCACTCTGATTTAATTCTGCACATTTGGTAATTTCACATCAAATTGGGAAACATAGAGATATAGCTTTTTTTACGTTAAATACACATTTCAGGACAGATGGATTAGGAGTCGCATTTGAGAGAATGTTCATTTTAAGCTCCACCCGATGCTTTTCTTTTGAGAAAATCTTTAATAGTATTTATTCCGTAAAATTGACCACCTAATAGGGACATATACTTCGCACACCAGGGCCCTTGATATCGAAAACGGAGTATGGCATCGTAGGCCATGGCCACACTAGTTGGGCTGTAACGCCGGGAAGTTTAGAGTTTATTTTATTTTTTACCTATTTCGTGTGGTAAGTTGGCAAACTGATAGCTACAATAGGAATAGCGGTAAAACTATTAAAAAATAAATTTGCTGGTTCTTGTTTGCGGATATTCGTAAAATATTTCAACCGCTAAATTTATGCTAAAAAATGCATGTTCATTCATAGCGTTGTCTGTTAAAGATGAATGGACATAGAAACAGAAAAATCCAATATGAATGAATTAGGGATTCACTTGTGAGAATGTTTATTTTAAGCTCCATCCAGTGCCTTTCTTTTTCGGCCTATTTCCTAACATTACATCTTTTGTAGGGTCAGTTGGCTGACATATACCTACAAATGTGAATAGCATTGAAATTATTAAAAAATAAAGTGATATCGGTATATGTTTTCTGGATATTAATAAAATATTTCAACCCCAAAAGTTTACTAAAAACGTTCAATCAGAGTGTTGCACTCTGAAGGGACCTGGAAATACATTTTATAGTTGTTAGAATTTAGAACAAATTATATTGGCCTGTTAAAATTTTCTTTTCTGTTTTGGCCTGCTCCAAAAAAAGTTTGATATATTAAAGCAATTTATTTTATCCTAAAGTAATTAAACAACAAATAATATGAATTTTCATGCAAAATTTCCTAAATTTAAGCATTTATATGTTATAGTTAACGTAGACTTTTACTTAATAACTTGTGGAAAAATGCTTGTGGCTTGTAGAAATATGTCAAATGCTATTCTTGAAATAGAAATACTCTCACATAATATGATGTTTGTAGAAATACTCTTTTGAATGGCGTGATTAGCGTATTAAAGGATTTTATTTACATAACATTATATATATTTCGATTTAAAATCCTATAGAAATTAAAGATAAACACGTAATTCTGAAACTAACGGTAATAACAGAAGATGGGTACAACGATTTCCATCACATTTTTCAAGATTCCCTTGAATAAAAAGTAAAACTACTTTTTCCTAAGTTTATCATCTTTTTTCTAGATAATTTAAATAGGAAAACTCCTGAAACAATAAACTAATATTTTTCACAAAATATTTGCTGTTTAAATAAACAAGTTTACAAACTTTTGACGTCTTATTATGTCGGATAGTAATTTGATGCAGATTGTTTTCTTTGAATTCTAGTGATCAGAAATTTGTAAGCAAAATCAAGTAGAGGGATAGGAAACAATAATCTATATATATTAAAAATAATCTATAATGAATAGTTCCAAAGAATTTAGTAACATTTAATACAGATTAGTATGATATATAAAATATAAAATTCATCTTTGAATTATAAAATTAGTCTTTGAATACTAGAAATAACCGAATCATCAATATTTGCCATCAGAATTGCTACAAATAAAAACATTCATTTCCATTATATACATTTAATGCTTAGAGTACATAAAGTTATGAATTTTAATATGTTTTTAAGTGATCCCCAAACAATTTAAATAAAAAAATTAAATGCTTTATTTTCCATTACAACATTTCTCACAAATTATCATAAGACATTTAATTATGCTATAGAACTGTATACTTCGGAGCAAAAATAAACTTGTTTTTCAAACTATATTTACGTAGTTAATAAAACAACCAACACAGTGATCAATCAAATGATAAATATTGTTTTCCCATTAAGGGAATGGTGGACATTAGACGTTGTTTTTCTAAATTATTGACTTAAAGCTATGAAATTTTGCACTCGCATAAAATGAAATACAAATAAATTGATCTCATGATTTTTTTAAAAAATCAAATAATAGTTTTGAATAATCAACGCCTTATAAATAATGATTGTTAACTTTAAAAAGCTTCTTGCAGCATAATTCTTTATAGATTGCTACAAATTATTTTCTAAACATTAATAATAAGATGGGTATCCGTTTTTAATTTTGTCTTTATTTAGAAAATTAAAACTCAATTTAAGTTTTGAGCGTCCGAAGTTTTCATGAAAATTCTACATACAGACATAAAGCTTTTCGTACGAATTAAACCTTTAATGCATCAACAAAAATATACTAAAAAAGTACAAAACATACTTTAAAGTATTAAAAAAGTGTACATTGAATAAAAAACTAATATTAGTCCCCAAGAAAGATTTTAAAAATTAATGAAACATTTTTAAAAATGTAACTTTACAAAAAAATATATTTTAAAGATATTTTTTAATGTTAATTTTCAGTGATACTTCAATGCAAGTGTATAAAACTTCTTAGTTTTAAATTATAAATTTCCAGTAACGTTTTAGAATGCTCATTGTCCATGTGTGTTCCAAATGGGCTTTCCAAAACGTTCCAAATGGACTTTATAAATTATTAACTTTCAGATATGAAATTTTATACACATAGAAATTAAGTATAAGAAAATAAGTCACATAGTACTCTTTTCTTAAAATCAAATAAAATTTTAGGATAAATAATTTTTTTGCGAAATATTTTGTTAATTTTTAAAATAGTCTTTTCTATGCATTTTTTCATAGATTACAACAAAATTTACATTAAACATTTCTAAAATACATTAAAGCAAATCTACTTATTCGTTTTAAGTTTTGAATTTATTTGAATGATCAAAACTTAGTTATAGTTTTAGAAATTTTAATGATAATTCTACGGACAGACAAAATTTTTTTATTAATTTACTCTTTCATTTATCAATAAAATGTACCCAAAAATATAAAAATTTATTTTTAAATTATAATAAGAATAAAATTTAAGAGAAAAAATAAAATAAAAATTAATGCGCTAGGTTCATTTGGAAAATAAAAAAAATATTTCTAAAATATGTATTTAAAAAAATTATCTGATTTTTAACGATATTTTTAAATGCTATTTATTTAGTTCTACATGATTATATATGTGCACGAAATTTAAGTGCTTTAATTATCATAAACTAGTAATTTCTGAAATAATTTTGTATAACGTCCACCATCCCCTTAACAACAATAAGAAGAGATAAATAGAGATAAATATAACTTTAATAAAAATAAATAATTTTTAGTACGGATGTTAATTTCGTTTCAAAGATAGGGTGTTTTCAACTTACAATAAAATATTTACCTCGGACGATCTGCAACTGTTTTGCCACTTCTTCTCTATAAGCAATTTCTTTCCGTACTTGCTCCTCGAATGTGTCTGGAAAGTACAAACATATTTATGAAATGCCTGGCAGGAGCGTTAAAATTATACAAAATAAATCGTAGTCAATGCCTTCTCAGGAAATTTTTTTAACTGACTAATCCTAAAAAATATTTTACTAATAGATATCTACATTACCCTAAATAATATATGTAATAGGGGAGAGTGGGGCACCTTGGGACATAGCCCACCTTTTGACACCTTTATTTTCAGGCTTTAATCTGCAACCAGGAATTAGTTCTCATGTGTATTGATATATGGCCTTCCTCTTCACTTCTCAAAGAATTTTGATGAAAATAGTGCTTATAGGTAAGGAACAATTTCATTTTTTTTGTTTTGAATAACCCAAACTTATATCAATGTGCATTTTAAAAAGTAATTTTTTTGAAAAAGGAATTAAAACATTTTTAAAAAAAGTGTATTGTTATGAAAGAAAATTTATTTATTATTATTTCTATGCTAATAAATAAATTGTATTATTAAGCCTAACTGTATAGTAGTTACCAAAAGATACTATATAAAATGGGGCAGGTTGGGACACACATAGATGGGGCACCTTGGGATATTTTAAAAAATGTAAACAAATATCAATTCAAACAAAATAATTAATATTTTGGTGCCTAATTTTTTAATGATTTAACATGTCAAAATATTAATTTATTAATCTTATTTTTTTCAGAAAAAAAAATGGTGAGAACAAGAAAAACAAACAGAAAGTATTCTGCTGTAAATGCTAATATGCTTAAATCAGCTGCAAATATAAGATTTGTTAAAAAAAATTATTAACTTGGACAATATTCAGCTATTTCTCTTTTATAACAGTTAATAAAAATAATTTGAACAGTATTTTGTATTTGTTGTTTAGTGTCCCAACCTACCCCATACAGTGGGGCAGGTTGGGGCATTGGAATTGTATTTTATTTCTTTTATTACTCTTTACCTAATTGAGATATTAAGTAGGTTTAATGTTTATAAGAAGCAGATATGATGACAATATATGCATGCATACTTATTTTTTTCAATTAGCTTTAAAAAAAATTTCATAAAAATGTTTAACTGAAAAGTGTCCCAAGGTCAATATATCAAAATTAATTAACTCTAATATTTACTTAAAAAATCTCCTCTCTCCCATTTTAATTCATTTAAATCTTGTTCCCAGCCTATAAATAGTTTAATCACAGGAGTATTATCCACTTAACATTCCTTTCCGTCATAAAACTGTAAACTCTCTGTCTATACAACAGTTTCCCAGCTGTTGGCGGAACATGGTTTCGTGTTTTGTTGATATTGCATTTAATATTGGTTTTTAAGGTTTTATATAAAAATGTACTGCGAAATTGCTACTTACCAGTAGAGAGTGAAAAAAAAGTTGATATGTGTAAACCTACAATATACGACCCTTTTACCTCTTCCCAAACGTCACGATATACCTACATTTTATATTTAAGCTATTACCGTTTTTTTATGTTAAAAAATTAATAGTATCGACCACCCTCACCATCAGTAGCCGGACTAGGACACGTTCCATGTATTCCAATGATATACGGACTTTTATCTTATAAACACTTGCAGTTTTCTATTGAAAGTGTCATATTTTCCCCAATAAGTAAGTTTTACGGACAATCAATCACATTGGTGAATCCGACTTTAAGAAAGGGCAGCTTTTTTCATAAAGTATATCTTGACTTAATATTTGAATTTTTCTAGAACCAAAGCATGTGTATATAATATTATATACAGAAACAATATATTTAAATATCGACTCAGGAATTTTTTGTTTGGTTTTATAAGTCTGCTTTTTAAAGAGGGCTAATGAGACCACTCTGCTTAAGCCGATTAACGGCTACGAACATCCATAAATATATAACCCACGAACTCGGATTCCGAAGGAGCATAACCATTCGGCCATCGTTACATTCAGAAAGGACAGCTTTTCTCATGGACAACTATATGTTGGCTTACATCATGGTGGATTTTTCCAAAACCAAAGCATGTTGTTACAGTAATCATTATATAAAGAAACAATCTCATTAACCAATTGAACCAATAGATTTAAATATACTTTATAAAAAGTTTTTCTCAATACAACTATATGTATTATAAATATATATATTTTCCAAAACCAAAGCATATATTACACTAATATTATAATACACAAACATCTCATTTATATATCGACATTCAGAAAACAGCTTATATCTATATAATATATATGTATATATATCTATATATTTTATATATATATATATATATATTATATATATATATACAGAAATATATTGGTGAATATGACTTAAAGGACAGCTTTTCTATACAATATATGTAGGCTTATATCTCGGGGGATTTTTAAAACTAAAATGTTGTTACAACTAAACAATTATATAAAAGAAAACAATAATTGGTGAATATTTAAAATACAGTTTTCTCATGGAAAAATGTAGTTTATCTGGGGGATTTTTAAACTAAAGGATGTTGTTACAGATATGATCATATACAGAAACAATCACATTGGTGAATATTCGACTTAGGAAGGACAGCTTCTCATGACAAGTATATGTAGCTTATATCTCGGGGGATTTTTAAAACTAAAGATGTTGTTACACTAATCATTATATACAGAAACAATCTCATTTAATATCGACTTAAAGGACAGCTTTTCTCATGGACAAGTATATGCTGGCTTATATCTCTTTTTAAAAACTAAAGATGTTGTTACACACATCATATATACAGAAACAATCTCATTGGTGAATAAGACTTCAGGAAGCGCAGCTATTTCTCATCAAGTATATTTCAATATCTGAGGATTTTCCAAAACTAAAATGTTGTTCACAATTCTATATCCAATCTCATTGGTGAATACGCCTTCGAAAGGAAGCTTTTTTAAAATTTTCAGGCTTATATCTCATTTTTTCAAAACTAAAATTTGTTACAGTAATCATTATATACAGAAACAATCTCATTGGTGAATATCGACTTCAGACAGGACAGCTTTTTTTCATGGACAACTATATGTTGGCTTATATCTTGGGGAATTTTTCAAAACAGAAGGAGTTGTCAACCTCTTGTCAGAAACAATCTGAGAGAGTGAATATCGACTTCAGAAAGGACAGCTTTTCTCATGGACAACTATATGTTGGCTTATATCTTGGTGGATTTTTCCAAAACCAAAGCATGTTGTTACACTAATCATTGTATACAGAAACAATCTCATTGGTGAATATCGACTTCAGAAAGGACAGCTTTTTTCATGGACAACTATATGTTGGCTTATATCTTGGTGGATTTTTCCAAAACCAAAGCATGTTGTTACACTAATCATTATATACAGAAACAATCTCATTGGTGAATATGAACTTTAGAAAGGACAGCTTTTCTCATGGACAAGTATATGCTGGCTTATATTTTGGGGGATTTTTCCAAAACCAAAGTATGTTGGTACATTAATTATTATATACAGAAAAACCTTGATGAGATGCTATTATTCCTGATCAAATTCGTCGTTAGTTTTTTCATTTCAGAATTTATCTCTACCATACATTTAGTTAAAGCAGTTTCACAGTTGCAAAATTTGATTTTTACTGTTTAAAGCAAATTTCGAAAACCCACCCCAAATAAGGTGGAATTGAGGTTTAGAAATTATATGAAAGTCCATGCAAATGATATTGGGATCATAACTAGATTTTTTTAAAATTTAATACTAATTAGAAAAAATGGAATTTTTACATATCAATTATAACTCTTTACATGGAAAGAATTTATTTTTGAACATGTGTCTGTTGGGTAAATATATATATATATATATATATATATATATATATATATATATATATATATATATATATCTTTAATAAATATATTATTATATACCTATAAAATATACATAAATATATATACATCTATATATATAAATATATAAATATACATATATAATAAATAAAAAATATATATACAAAATATATAAATAAATACATATATTATAATACATATATATATATAAATATACTATATATATATATATACATACATATATATTATACATACATATATATATATACATACATATATATATAAATACATACATATAATATATACATATATATATATATATATATACATAATATATACCATATATATATACATATATATATATACACACACACATATATATATACATATATATAATATACATACATATATACATATATATATATACAACATATATACATATATATATATACATACATATATACAAAAATATATATTTACATACAATAAACATATATATATATACATACAAATTATACATATAAATAATATATATACATACATATATATATATATATATATACATATATATATATATATATAAATATATATACATATATATATATAACATACATATATACATTATATAATATACATACATATATACATAAATATATATACATACATATAAACATATATATATATATATACATATATACATATATATACATACAAATATACATATATATAAATGAACATATATATATATATATATATATATATATATATATATATATATATATATATATATATATATATATATATATATAATATTCTATAACTCTAGTATAATACGAATAGTTTTAAGTCCATCTTTTTACATTAAATGATGAAAAATGGCATATTTAAAAAATAAAGGAAGTAAATTAAAGAGAACTCTTAAAATGTCAGTTCCATAATTCACCCGTAAAAATACTCTCATAAACTGATATTATACGATATTAATATTAAAGATTTTTAATTAAGTAGAGACATAGATAGATATTTATCGATCGAGAGAAATATTTAAGGATATATTTTAAAATAATTTAGTTCTTACATTAAAATTTTAATTAAAAATGTTGAAAGGACAGGAAGCAGTTTTTAATCATGTATTTATCTCTAACGAACTCATTTATTTAAAAAATCCGACAAAAGGTTGTTTTAAGTGCTGAAATACAGCTATGCAACATTTTTAACTTTCTAAGAAAATGCAATAATTAAAAGCATTAATGTTTTTAAATTAATATTTTCTCTTTACGATTATTAAATTCTTAAATTAAGATTGAAATAAAAAACAAATGAACGATATCGTAATAGGCTTGAATTTTTAATAAGGATATATATTTTGAATAAACTTCTTAAAAACTGAAGATTTATTTTTTTTAGCATTAAAGAGTTTGGCATGGAACTAGGAGTTAGTGTTCCAGCATTAAAGTAAAATGTGCTTAAATTATATATTAATTTACACAAAATATCATAATATTGAGCGTGAGCAGTTATAAAAAGCTTAAACTTTGGGTTTTTATGTTTTACAAAAAACAGCTGAACTACAAGTCAGTTTTATATGAATGATATTCTCATATAAAAAATGAAAAAGTAAGCAAACTCAAAAAATACATATTTAAAATTAAAGCAGAAATAAATGAAGTACTATTAATTAAAGATTTAAATTTTTAAAATTAAATTTTTAACACATTGTATGCGGGACACGTACTAGTACGTTTTCTGACGATTGATACTTGAGCGCGGGTCAAGTACTAGTACAGGTTAGTATAATAATATGGTTTGCTTTTGAGTACAAAAATAACGGTATATACAGGAAATTGAAGCCGAATGTTCTTGTCTACTACATAGATTCCAAAAAAATTTAGACAAGTAAAAACTAGTTTTTACATCAGTCGATGCGGAACCACAGAACAAGAAGGTTGATTAAAAAAATTAGTTTAGATTTAAAATTAACTTCTTATTTATCTTTGCGAAAATATTATAATATGTATATTTATATATTATATATATATATTTGTTTATTTGTCTATTTATATATTTGTTTATATATTTCAATATAAAATACGAAGAGGTGGTTAAAAAATTAAATAATTTTCAATCTATTCAGATTTAACTGAATAATTAAATTTAAGGTCAAAACGCCCGCTCCCAGTAAAATTCTCTGCGAAATGTCCCGCACACAATGTGTTAAAATAAATTTTGTGCTCAAGAATAAATGCAGTAAAAATCAACAAAATTAATACAGATATAATAATTCTGAAATGGTAGGAAAGAAATCTTCCTAAATATATCGTTTTTAGTACATTATTATTTGAACAAAAATCACTTCGCAAAGATTTAATAACTTTCAAGCTCAAAATATGTTGAAATCACTGTTCTCATAAGCGAGAATCGTTTTTCAGGGAGGGTCTATAGTCTTCATAAAAATTATAGAGAACTTTCAATTTTATAAAAATATATTCATTATACATACAAAGTATGTATATATACATAAGTTTTATACATATATACATAGTTTTACCTGCATATAAAACTACGTCATATAACAGATCAGAATGTTGAACATAATTTCACTGTATCTTGAAAAATAGATCTGCAACCACATTGTGTCTTTGGTTTCAGCCCTAAATTTTTACAGGGTTTAAATTTACTTGGTAAAAACTCCGGCATATTTAAGTTAATCTCCAGTATTTACCAGATGATTCTAAACTAAAGTAATTTTATGAATAACTAAGAAAATAAAAAATATTAAGAAAGAATTGACATTTAACAGTTGAGCTGAAATGTTCGTAGACTAACATAGAAAAAAAACTTTTTTTGATAAAATTTGATTTTATTATACAATGTTGTTTTCTTCAAGGGCGGTATAACGATTATAGCTGCCATTCAATATTTCGATACCATTTTTATAGTACAATTTGTCTTTAGCCTCAAAATAGGCCTCAATTTCGGTGATTACTTCGTCATCGTTAAATTTTTTTTTCCAGCGAGCATTCTCTCGAGATCTGAGCACAGGAAAAAGTGACTGGAAGCTAGAACTAGAGCATACGGTGGACACGGAAGCAATTGGAAGCCCAATTCATATAATTTTGTCATCGTTCTCATTGACTTGTGACACGGTGCATTGTCTTGTTGAAACAGCACTTTCTTCTTCAAATGGAGCCGTTTTTCCGCGATTTCGTATTTCAATCGCTCCAATAAAGCTATGTAATAGTCGCTGTTGATGGTTTTTCCCTTTTCAAGATAGTCTATGAATAATATACCATGCGCATCCCAAAATACTGATGGAATAATCTTACCAGCCGACTGTTGCGTCTTTCCAAGCTTTGGAGTTGGTTCATCACATGCAGTCAACTGGGTTGATTGTTGATTGGACTCCGGTGTGAAATGATGGAGCCATGTTTCATCCATTGTCATATATCGGAGCATAAATTCTGGCTATTACAATTAAACTGCTTTAAAAGCAGCCCAGAATCATTAATTCGTTGTATTTTTGGTCGATTGTGAGCTCGCACATCACCCAATTTGTTCAGAGATTTCGCACACCGAAATATTCTTTTACGATGTCCAATACGTTTTTTTGATATCTTTAGAGACTCAGATATCTCAATCAACTTCACTTTACGGTCATCCAAAATTATTTTGTGGTCTTTTTTAATGTTTTCTTCGGTAATAGCCTCTCTGAGGAGTTCACTGCATGCATCATCATCGGTGCCTATTTAGCCTAGTTTAAACCACTTTTCAACGGTTGATTTTCCTGGTGCAAAGTCCGTATAATGTTTATCAAGCCAAGCCTTGGCTTCAACAGTATTTTTTTTCGCTAAAAAGCAATGCTTTACTAACACACAAAATTCCTTTTTAGCAATTGCTTTCAAACTAACAAAAGTTGCTTCAACTCAAAGTACTATATCTCACAAATTAATAGTCCTACATCTGTCAAATTTACATACGTGTCCTTCGAAGGTTAGGGCTAATTAAAAACTATATGAATTTAATACTAGTAGCCCCATCTATGTGTCAGCCTATGAACCTTTCAGCCCAACTGTTATTATAATTTTTCTTTTGCAAAACTACATACCTTGAATGATAGCAAAATTCGAAAATGGTACGGCATCATCAGTAATTTATAAACTACAATTTTATAGTATTAAATTAATTCTTCAAACTTTTAAGGCCAACTTAATCCAACATTCATCTGTATTTTTAGTCATGCATATATGCACCAAAAGCAATGCTAAATTTGCCAACTTTTTGTCATCAGCATGATTCCGGAGAAATGTTTTTTCTCTTTTCATGTTTGAACTATCTTTGAACACTTGCAATGAAATTAATGATGTATACAAATTATAATGAGTTTTGTTTGTTTTGTTTTGTTTTGGAGTGCTACGGTCTACTTTTTTGCAACACGAGGGCTAATGAGACCAGGACCTACAGTTTAAAGCCGATTCCGAACGGCTACGAACATCCATGCCACAGTGGGATTCGAACCCACGAAGTCTGGTACCGAAGGCCAGAACCCTAACCAATCGGCCGTCGTTCGGCTATAATGAGTTTGAAAAATGTTGTAATGCATATATTAAAAATATTTCATGGAAGGTCCCACCCCCCACACACCCAAATGTGTCTATAAATGCATCCCTGATCTCTGACAGGGCTCAAAAGAAAAAAAAAATTAAAATGATTGTTGCCCTACTTTAAGCATTTACAGGTATAGCTTTTATTTTTGTACTTTAAAAGTAAATGTTTTAAAAATTTAACTAGAGAGATATAGCTAATATTTTTAAAATTACTCCCGGCCATGTAGCTAAAAACACAGATGTAACTTTAGAGAAAGAAGAAACGAGATTCCGTAATATCTACGGGCAATCCTATATTAAATATCACTTGGGAAAAGTTTTAATCGTATTAAAAGTTTGATCGAGGGTTTTTGTTTGCATTTTATTCTACTTGAGACACGGGTTCTGGAACCAATCTCTTGAAAAGAACGCTTAAGGAAACTCTTTTCTACCGTGTGGGTTAAATTTTAAAGAAAAACGGCGGTGCGACTAGATATTTGAACAGTAAAATAAATACTTTGAGAAGACTCAATTTTTAAAATTTTGATTTAGTTGAGTAGCCTGCATATAAATATTTCAAAATAGAAAACGTGGAACAAAACTTATACAACACTTATACAAAAATAATAAAAAAAATAGTTAAGGGAACAAGGAGCAGTGGATTTAAAATTTTTTAATTTTAAGTTTTTAACGATAGTTTTGTAATGAGAACATATGATGTTGTCATATGAAGCATATGAGACACAATCTAATAGAAAAGAATATTTAATTAAAATATCAGACTGTTTGGTAAAAATTGGTTCTCCCAACAATTCTCCTTAAAATGTTTCCTAATACACAGCAATCTAACCAATTGCTCCTCGTGTTGCAAAAAGTAGACCGTAGCACTCCAAACCAAACCAAACCTAACCAATTGCTTCTTTTATTTTTCATTTTATCTTCTGAATTTCTTAAGACGCAACACTGGTCATCGGTTTTTACTTACGTTAAATACTATTTATTAAAGATATTTATTTAAAGTTATACAAAATTTTAGAAACTTTTAGCCATTTTACGGTATTAAATCCTGTGTAAATTAAAAGTACCGTGCAAGTTTTCAAAAGGCATACCCAGTTTGAATCCTTATGATCCTTAAATTTTTTGAGTTAATGTTTTAATAATCATTATAATTAGAATAAATACTTATAATTTCTTTATTTTTCAACAAGACAAGATGACATGTTTAGTTAACAGTTACGCTCAGAAAAGATACAACAGAATAGATCTAACCAAGCATTAGAGTTATTCTCACCAACCCTGTATTAAGATTATGATATTGCAATTTTTACTCTTTGTGCAGTTAATAGCTACGCTCAGAAAAGAGACTAGAGAATAGATCTAACCAAGCATTAGGGTTATGCTCACCAACCCTGTATCAAGATTGTGATATTGCAAGTTTTACTCTTTGTGCAGTTAATAGCTTTGCTCAGAAAAGAGACCAGAGAATAGATGTAACCAAGCATTAAGGTTATGCTCACCAACCGTGTATTAAGATTATGATATTGCAAGTTTTACTCTTTGTGCAGTTAACAGCTACGCTCAGAAAAGAGACTAGAGAATAAATCTAACCAAGCATTAGGGTTATTGCTCACCACCCCTGTATTGAGATTATGATATTGCAAGTATTACTCTTGTAAAGATATAAAAAATGAAAATTGAATTATTTGAAAATACAAAACCTCTTTTAGGTCAAAACATTTGTTTTATCTTATACTTAATGCTACTACAAATTTAATAATTTAAAAATTAATAAAATAAATGCCGAATGTCCAATATTACAAAAAATTTCAGCTCCTGTCAAAATCCAGAATTACATAAGTGTCACCAGTATGTTAAAAAATAATTCGTTAATGAATATGATTTTACCTATTTAGCAAGAAATAACTTGAACTTTTAAGATATCAAATATGCCTTAATAAAAATAGCTTAATTATAAAAATGAATAGACAGCATGAAAATTCTTTAAGATTGATGAACCTGTAGTAATATATTTTAAATTAATCCAACATTTTTAAACTGCCTTAATTCATTCTTTATATTGTTATTCGATAAAGACTTAAAAAAATAGTTCAGAGTTTTTTTTTATTTTAAGAGTACCTATATATACATTCTGAAATGAATTAATTTCAATGAATGTTTGATTGAAGATCTGCGATCTTTCCTTAGGGAAATGATTAACTGAAAATAAAAAAAAGTGCTAAAAGTGAATGAGATCCATCACAGAAAAGAATTTTGTCTCTCCTTGCAATAACACGCGAAAAGCTTTTTCAATCTTTTTCACCCCTTGAGATATGACTGTATTCAACACGAAATCCAGTGAATATTTAAAACTTTTTTTAATCAATTTTACCTTTGCATTAAATTTAGAAAAACCAAGCTCTGCCTTGTTGGGTAAGAAGAGAGAACTTGATAAATGCACTAAACTAAAAATAAGTTATTTGAGTTCAGCAAACATTTCTAGGAAGGGCGCAGCAATAACATTTACGGAAGTGTTTTGTATCTTGTTCGGGGAATCAAAAGTTCCTTGCAGATCTATATGGCCAGATTGTTGCTGTAAGCACTATTCACTGAAGTCACGATAATGTATGCGAGCGGATAAAGAAGCTATATTTTGGGTGATGTATTGTTAGATAACAGATGAATTAATTAATATAATTCTATGACAAATGACTTGAAATTTAAAATATCAAGTAAGCTCCAATAAAAAATCAATTAATTAAAATGAATACACAACATGGAATTGTGTTAGGATTGATACCACTATAGTAGTAAAACATTTTAAATGAGTCAGACTTTTTAAAAACTTTTTTAACCCATCAATGCTTAGCGTCTCATTTTAAATACTGCTTGCATAATTTTTATGTTTTCTTAGAATGAGCTTTCCTTTTTGGAGTAGGTAAAGGCCAATCCTATAAACAATCTACAAAATTTTAAAATAACTTCTATTATTTGTAAATTTTCCAATTTGGTCGACACGTTATGATTTTTGGAACAGCGTACATAAATTTACTTATTCGGCAGGTATATAGACCGAAATCATGAGAAATTGCTTTATCTATTACAAAACTCCATTTTACAGTGGTTATTTTACATGTAATACCAAATAAATCTTTTTCCATGAAGTTTTTATTTTTTCACAAATGGCATCCTATAATATTTAAAATGATAGCAGATCACTAACTTGACGTGGTGTAATATTCAAAGTTGCTTAAACTTATTTATTTTATTCTGTATTTTATTTTATTCTGCCTTAGATTTAAGATATGTATCAATATGTAATTGAAAGAAATAACTCGGGAATTGATAGGTTAATTCCTGTTCTATATTATTCTACGAAATGTAGATCTGGAATCGAAAATATCAAGTATGCTTCAATAAAAATCACTTCTTCAAAATGAATATACAGCATAGAATTGCATTAGAATTGATGAAACTATAGTAAAATATATATTGAAACAAATAAGTCTAGACTGTGACGTAGTTTACAGAGCCCTCTATAGGGTATACCAAGAAAGAATTGAGTTCGAGGCTTGCTGTAGACCGGAATGGTCGTATACTGTTGAATTCCCGTCCCGTTATCTTTTTATTTCTGTTTTGTGTGCAAATGTTGATGTTTCGTGCAAGTAAATTTTTGTTAAATTGACCCTGGCATCTTTATTTATCACAATATTTTAAAATTCTTTAATTCCTTCTCTATATTATTCTACGGAAAAAGTTTGGACTTCTCTAAAACTTGTAGGTGGTATTTTGGGACGGCTAACTCAATATTTTTGAGATTCATGATTTCATTATCCCGGCACATATAGCTTAAATCAGCCGACTCTGAACCTATACAATATCAGATATTTTAGTTTATAACTGTACAAGAAAAGATTATTTTCATACCACAAATGAAGCACACACTAACCGAACGAAGCACACACTGCCGAACGATGGCCGATTGGTTAGGGTGCTGGCCTTCGGATCCGGAGTTCGTGGGTTCGAATCCCGCTATGGCATGGATGTTCGTAGCCGTTCGGAATCGGCTTTAAGCAGTAGGTCCCGGTCTCATTAGCCCTCGTGTTGCAAAAAGTAGACCGTAGCACTCCAAACCAAACCAAACACACTAACAAAAACATTCTGATAACTACAAACCACGTCATAATCTATATAACTTTATAAATGTTAGCTAAATTCTAGAATCTTTACCTTAGAAATGTAAATGAAATTATTAAGATATCTTGAGAGATATAAAAGAATAATTCAGTTATAGAGTAAAAAGGAACTGAATGAAATATAAATTGCAAAACAAAAACAACTAAGTATTTTGCAAACAATAGTAAGCAAATATTTATACAGTATTAAAATATAAATACTGTGAAGACCCCATTTGTCCAGAACTAACGACCGGAATCAGCTGATTTGAAGCCTCCTGTTCTGACCGGCTACAATAGGGCGGCGACGGTATCTGGGATGGTGACAGTTTAGTTCAATAGGTGTTACGCCCTGATCGGTTGCTGGTAATGATCCCCGGAGGGTTGCATGGAGAAGCCTCAATCGGGACAGACAACGAATGAAAATTCAGCTAAAATAAACTAGCTGTAACCTTAGCTGGAGTTCTCAGGTAACTGGAATCGTAACTGACCAAAAAACGGTTGGCAGGACTGTAACCGACCCCCAGGTATAAAAAGCCTAGAATTTTTCGACTCGGGGCTTTTCGACATTTTTTTTACGTAGGTGCTTTGACCTCGTGGAGGCTTTAACGTCTTTTGACCGGAGACAGCTTTCTAGTGATTAAGTTCGGGAGATTCGTAAAGTCCGCTCATATAGGGAGCGGCAGAGTCTCTGATACCGAACGGGGGATAAATTGGGTTTGCATTGCATCCTGGAAAAGCCTTCCCACTTGTGCGAGATTATTTAATCTCTTTTCTTTCTACTGTGATCGTCGTGGGGATGTTATTATGCAGGTAACAGTCCTTTGCATTTCGACTTGTTTTGGGAGATTAGAATCCCCCTGTATATAGCCGTATTTACTCAAGAAATAAAAGTGATTTCCAATTTTATCGTGACTGTGATCCTTCTTCACACTACCTCTTCACTCGAGCACAGTGAAATCGTCACAATACTAACACAACTGGACCGATAATAATATCTTAATTTTCCAAGATAACAAAGATTGTCCTGTCCCTCTAATGAAGTGGGAACCCGTCCTCCAACGTTATCTTAATAAAGGTCTTTAGATGAAACGGTGTCACTTTTATGAACCATGACTGCAACCACCCATCGTGAAGTCCGTCTTATTACATGTACACATGTTAAGGAATAAAAGCTCTGGTTTCCATATACGAAAGTTCTCGCACACGTATGCTATATTCTATTTCAGTTTCATTAAAGCGCATCACTCAATGATCTTTCTTGAACTGTGCTGTATTTCTTAAAACATTTCATTCTTTAAAGGATTCGAATATTTTGTAGGTTTGATTATTTCTTTTAAAAAACTAAAATTTGTACAGGTATCATAAACGTTTTACAGTATTTTACCATTTACATCTCAATTACAATGTACTTATGTTACTTAATAAATTTACTTTCACTAAAAGCGCATCACTCAATGTTCTTTCTTGAACTGTGCTGTATTTCTGAAAACATTTCATTTTTTAAAAGATTCGAATATTTTGTAGGTTTGATTATTTCTTTTAAAAAACTAAAATTTGTACAGGTATCATAAACGTTTTACAGTCTTTTACCATTTACATCTCCATAAGAAAAAAAAACTATGACGTTATAATTTTCTGCGATTAAAACATTGAAAATTTCGTATAGTTTATAAGCTCTGTGTCATTTAGTTATGACACAGTTATAAGAAAAAGGCTTAGGTATGACAATATTATAACCGTGAATCATAGTAATTATTCGGAACAATTAAAGGAAATATTTGTATAAAAACATTTGGCATTCAACTATTTTATAATACTTAATAATCCAATATTCACGCAGTCTAACAGACAAATAAAACACAGTTAAACCGATTATAATTTCATAATTATATTCATGTCTGTACAAAAAACACAATGCTGTTACTTAATAAATTTGCTTTCATTAAAAGCGCATCACTCAATGTTCTTTCTTGAACTGTGCTGTATTTCTGAAAACATTTCATTCTTTAAAGGATTCGAATATTTTGTAGGTTTGATTATTTCTTTTAAAAAACTAAAATTTGTACAGGTATCAAATGTTTTACAGTATTTTACCATTTAAATCTCCATAAGAAAAAAAATTATTACGTTATAATTTTCTGCTATTAAAACATTGAAAATTTCGTATAGTTTATAAGCTCTGTGTAATTTAGTTATGACACAGTTAAAAGAAAAAGGTGTCTGTAAGATAATATTATAACCGTGAATCAAAGTAATTATTCAGAACAATTAAAGGAAATATTTGTATAAAAACATTTGGCTTTCGACTACTTTAAAATGCTTAGTAATCCAATATTCACACAGTCTAACAGACAAATAAAACACAATTAAACCGATTATAATTTCATAATTATATTCATGTCTGTACAAAAAAACACAATGCTGTTACTTAATAAATTCGCTTTCATAACCGGAGCATGCGTCGAAGTCACGTTGCTGTTCATACCTAATTAATGAGAATAAATACACTCAAAACATGTAAATAAGTCAAACATTATTTTATGTTATTTTATATCTACGAAAAATGTTAGAGAATAAATCTTTTATGAACCACTGTGCACAATAGAACACTATACGAGTCAAATTTAGAGCATATTTAATTCCACAAAATAAATGTTTCGTAAAAATTAAAAATTGTGCTGGAATAAAAAAAATTGCATTTTCATTCCAGTCTAAAGTATGGTTACAGTGTATCAATTTAATTCGATGATTTTAAGATTCCTTTTACTAGAATACCACTTGGGATTATCTTTAATCGATTTAAGAGAGAAATGCAGATATTTGTACGTCGTGAACAAAATTTTGGATCTGAGCCATTTTGAAAATAAAAAAATGGGAATGTAATACCATTTTCTACGTTGAAGTAAATACTAAAGAAGCGCGTTATTGATTTCTAAGGAAAAAGCACTTCTGGGAGCTTAAAACTTTAAAGGAATTGATTCTATTGAGCACTGGTGAGATAAATAATTCAGATTCAAGAAAAAAAAATCACATTTCAACGGATCACTTTGTTCTAGAAATATTTAAAAGGCTTTGCGAAATCTAAATTTTTCAGAGCTTTGTAGATTTTCTTTGTAAATCAAATTTCGGAGTCTTTGGAAACTGAGCGAAGGAAATATATCTGTTTTCGATTTCGAACGTAATCATTTTCTTGTTTAATACTCCCTGCATGTGTATCAGTCTAATAATCTCGACTTGATTCGTTTTTAATAAAGTTGCTGGTACATAAAAATATCAGAATGTACATAACATTTCGAAGAATTGGATAATACTTTTGTTTTACTTATATTATTTTGAAATTGTATATTCTTTACGATTTTCTAGTAGTTATATAAGGGTCATAGCTCAAATATTTTTTTAGTGAGTGATAAACAAATATTGTTTTAATGATTACGTATATAAATACACTCACACACATATTCACACATTATATATATATGTATGTATATATATAAATATATATATATATATATATATATATGTATGTATATATATAAATATATATGTGTAAATATATACATGTATATATTATATATATATATTTTATATATATATATATATATATATATATATATATATATATATGTGTGTGTGTGTGTGTGTGTGTGATATGGGAGAGATTCATTCAAAATCACAACACATTTTATTTCTGGTGAGATAAATGAAATTCATACAACAGGTAAGCACTTTTACAACATCGTGCCCACAGACAATGTGATCCTGCACACACACTTTTCAAGTAGGGATTTTTCAGGCAAAAAGACTACAAATAATCCCTAGGAACAATTGATCACGTGATAAAAAATACCCATGTTTAAAGAAAACGCTCCAACTATTGGCTAAAGTAGTACAGACAGAGGCTGAATTAAGTCTATAGCATGTCTGGAGGGAAAAATCAGAATTACCGCGCAAACCCCGAGCTTACTTCATGAACAAAAGTTATTAAATTAATATTAAAATGTAAATAAGGAATTTTAATATTACATACATATATATGTCAGGATTTAAATTGTAGATTAATTTTAAAAGATTTTAAGTAGGGATTTATTACTGGGAGTGACGCGGCGTGATGAGTTAGCCACATAAATACGGCTAACGGGCAGTGATCTAGAGGAGAGAGCAGTGTGCAAATTTCGCAGACACAGCTGTGGCTACCCGAGGCAGCTAAGCCTACATTTGTTAAAAGTTAGCCGCCAATGTGCGACGCAATTGAAGATTATTGATGAATAGTGTGCTTTGAGATTTGAATAAAGCGATGAAAATGTACTCAGGACTCTAGTGTTATTTAGTGGGAACGTGTCACACACACACACACACACACACACACACATATATATATATATATATATATATATATATACACACAAACACAAACACACAAACATTTATACATGCAACACACACGTATATACACGCATATATATATATATATATATATATATATATATATATATATATATATATGCGTGTATATACTTGTGTGTTGCATGTATAAATGTTTGTGTGTTTGTGTTTAGCGTGCATGCGTGACATAGTAAAAATTTATCCTGACAGGTAACTAAATTATTTTTCCCAATTTTATTTCGATGATGTGATGAAAAAAGAGACTGAAACCAAAGAACACAATTTCTTCCTTTTCCCAGGAATAAATATTCTTAACTCGAAATTGTTTCCATTTTTCAATTCGCTTCTTATGGGATGCTAGTGAGACTCAATCCTGTATATTGCCCATCCTCAATCCTGTATAGTCCTGTATAGTGAAACTCTAATCCTGTATAGTATCAATTTTTACTAACCATATTTTAGCGTCTCAACCATATTACTAATTTTAGCGTCTCAAAAATGCTTAGAAATCGTAATTATAATAAACCCTGTGTCTTAGTAATAATTCTTGTCCTAAATGCTATCGCTACATCCAGAACTTTTTTTTAAAAAAAGAAACAATATAAAGGAAAATGAAAAATTAGCATAACCCTAATTCGTGGATAATAAAAACTGTTTGTGTTAAAAATATTGAACTATACTGCTGAATCTTGCTGAAAAATTGTTCTGTAATGCCCTGATTGACAATTCACACAAGGAAAGAATTAAGGAGTGTACATATTGAAAGAAATGCCCTATTTTATGAAAATTTAATAGCAGGAAATAAACCCTGGCCTGTGCAGATTAGTTTAAGTTCAATTTGTGTAAAATGATTGTAATATCACCTGGGCCTTCAAATCTTAGAAATATGATTCCTACAATACTTTCCAAGTCATCATATTTCTTATTTGTGTGTATTTATTCATTTTTGTCATATCAAAAATGCAATTAAATATATTGTTTCTCACCTATAAACATTGTAAATTAATTATACACACTTATAAGCTATTTAATAACATAGGTTATTCTACTTTGCAACTTTAAACAGTAAAATTAAAATTAAGAATTTCATTTTCAATACCTCTTATTGCTTGATATTCTCTCTCAGCTCTTCTGCGAGCCTCGGCTTCTTGTAAAAGGACTTCTTTTAATTCATCTGAAAAGAAAATGTTATCAGTTTGTGTTCCAATTTTTTTATTATGAATTGGTTGGTTGGTTGAAATTTAGTGGCGCTAATTCCGCTTGGGACAAACTGCGCCAAATATGACGAAAAACCCGATACAACAACACAATTTTTAAAACAATTTGATGAAACGTTAAAAAAGAAAGATGCCTGAATCTAATAGAAAAAAAAACATTTAAAAACAAATAAATAGGTAGAAAATTTAAAAAGACTCAAAATTAACATGGTAATCAGCAAAGTTTGATTAAAAATTAAAGATTAAAATGTAAAAGAGAAACTAAAAATTTGAAAAACGAACAGCACATAAATGAAAAATGAATATTATGAATTGGATTTTTCACCACCAACAATTAATTGTTTTGCAAATTTTCAATAACAACAAAATTTAAAACTCTTCACTCTATTAAAAATAATGAGCCTTATATATATATATATATATATATATATATATATATATATATATATATATATATATATATATATATATATATACATACATTATATATATGTATAATGTATATATATAAATATGTATATATATATGTATATCTATATGTATATCTATCTATCTACCTATCTACCTATCTATATATATATATATATATATATATATATATGTAATCCATCTTTTATAACACTCCTTCACAAGGAGAAAGCTCAACAGCTATAAGTAATAATAAAAATGCAAAGATGCAGTGGGGCCTCATATTGAAGAGAACGCAGAAGTCCGATTTAAACTTTATTCCAGAGCGATAACAACGCACATTCTTTCTACTTAACAACAGACAACCAAAAGCCACAGAGTTCTCTCTGCTCGGACAGAAGTGCACCCAAGAGCGATGACAGAAAGAATTTTTCCCACAGTAAGAAACAACTTAATAAGCGAATTAAATGCAATAGCAGCAAAACGCGTAACCACCCAACAGCTTGAAAACTGCTGTATAGACAGAAAGTTTACAGTTTTATTACAGAAAGGAATGTTAAGTGGAAAATACTCCGTTGATTAAACCATTTAGAGACTGGTAAAGAGATTTAAATGAAATAAAATGGGAGAGAGGAGGTTTTTGAAGAAATATTAAAGTTAAATAATTTTGATATATTACACACACACACACACATATATATATATATATATTAGCATTGAAATATTTTTACTCATTTGAGAATAATTACAAAGCAAAGATGTATGGTTTTGGTATATGAAGTTTTCAACTGCTTTCATTGATATATCTTTTTCTAAAAGCCTTAAAGATTGATGATACTATTTTAAGACAACAAAAACAATATTTATAGTTATATTATGACATATTCTCCTTTATTCTCTCTATACTTTTTCGATCTTATAAAAGTATTCTGAAAAAGAATAAAATATTTTTTCACGAAGTTTTTTTTTTTTGAACTTACTGTTTATATTTTGCCACTATCAGGGTTTACATTTGGGGTTTTAAAACATCAATTCACGGGAAGTTTATTTAAAATTTTTAGATTTTTTATGAATATGTAAATTATGTAAATTGCATTTTGTAACAGAAACACGAAATATGTACAAAAACTTTTTTTCTAGCCTAAATCATAATCATTTTTTGAAATCAGATTGTGCAAGATAGTATAATTCACTTTTAACTAATTAAACTTGTTCAATTCGTAAAATGCAATACCTTACAAACAGAGCCATGAGAATAACATTGTAAACTGTGTAAAAATGTGTTTCAATTTTCAGTAAAATATATATTATCCCTATGAAATACTTTTACGTTTAGGAATTTTAAATAAGTTTCATTCAACACTAATAATAAGAAAATGTACTGTATTGCGGAGATCAGAAAGCTAAAGTTTCCAGTATTTAGAGGTAAAAAGTAGTAGTGAGTGTGGGAAGTAAAGAATTTTCAAAGACACTTATAGTAGGTAATATGCAAGGAAGTTAAATGTTTCAGTTTTTTTATTTATGTTGGATAACCCCTTAAATTGAAATGACGAGCCTAGTTCATCTTGAAATTTTTGGAGCTGAAGGACAGTGACGAGCTTCTCTCACAAAAATTATTGATAGTTAAAACTTCTTATGAGAAAAGTACGAAGACCTTTTTCTTTCAGTCTCCGATGGATCGTAAAATACAAAAGGGAAAGCAAAATAAATTTAGTGTAAAAAGTTATGCATAAACATGGTTACTTTTCATCAAAATCTTCGTAAAGATTCAGGTATTTGTCTCATAGGTATACCAGGTTTTCGATACCCTTTTCGAAGAGTGTTGCCGCGAGTTATGTGAAATGAGATTTAATGTTGTTTTTGTCTCTTAGCTAGTTCTGCAATACAAGGAAGAGATAAAAATCCCTCGGAAATATCAAACATGTCTCATTTTAACTACTTCAGAAGCTTCTGGGTTGCAACAACACTATAAAGGTGGATGTTATGATGAACTTCAGGAGTCTCTTGCTTTGAATGGTTCTTCGTAGTCGTTGTAAAGTTAGTGTTTAAAGAACTGCATTGATTGCATTCCCTGGTTTCAAAAATTCAACGACCAACACACTTTTGAAGGCCCAAAAAACATTAAACATAACCTTCCTGTTAATGAGGGATTGTTTGAAATTCTTCAGTTTGTTGTACACGTCTGGGTCTCCACAGGCAGCAATTTCTTCTAAGACAATATCAGAAACCTGGCCCACAAATATGAAAAATACCTGAATCTGGCCATTATGTCGAAAAGTAAACAAGTTTTGCATAACTCTTGGTAACAAATTTATTTTGTTCTCTACTTTTGCCTTCCCTTTACAATCCATTGGAATTTTTTTTAAAACTTTCGTATGTAAGTCGAAATGATTTTATTGCCTTGGCAGATTGGTTTCCATGTTTCTAGTAGCAGTTCAAATACATCCGCATGCAAGCATTCATCATCATGCAGCAAATATCCGTGAAGCTTAAGAACTGGGAAAATATAAATATTTAATGTGTCCTAATGTTACATGATATGGCTAGATGGATAGAAAATTTTTAAGTGAAAGTGACAGTGACAGTGTTGAAATCAATGCAATGAATGTTGTTTCGTTTGGATTACTACAATTTCTTTTCTTTTTTTTCTCTCTCTCTCTTTTTTTCTATGAAAGACGAGGGCGGAGAGCTACTTAAGTAAAAGAACATTCGGATGAGAGAGAATAAGATAATGTTATTTTATCCTCATATGAAGTCTATAAGGTAAGAGTCCTGATAACAGATGGAGATGCATCTATTTGAAAACTCGTGGGAAGGCAAAACAAAGAAAGTAATAGTGAACTTTCAACTATTGTAGTAACATTGGAGAGTTGAATACAAGAGAATTAGATCCTAGTATATTCATCCCTCCTGTTTAAATTAAGATAATTAAATACCTACCTGAAAAGAAATTTAGTTCAAGGGGTTAAAATTCGCCAACTTCATCTACTATAGGCCTTTTATAGATGCAATGAGTCTCCATTACTTAAATCGTGTATGACCTTTGTACATTTATTTAATTCTTATTAACCTGGAGCTCTAACAACCGTAGTTTTTGATTAATAACTCATAGAAGTTACACACAGTTGTATGGAGTGCGCACCTAAAGATGCCGTCAGACATGCATGGCAGATATTTGAAATTCAACTCTTAGCAGGAAAACAATTACCTAGTCCGTTTAGAATCTATTTTGGAGAGCCCTTCCCTCCCCCATTAGCCGACTGGCACATCCGGTGGTCGTTACATCGAAAATTCACGTCTACAGCGTGTTAGCAGTTAAAGCAAATTTATCTCCTGTATCGAGTGGCGTTAAGTGTCATGCAGTAATGATGGTAAGGGGGGGGGGGTTGCTCTCTTAACGAGGTCCATCCATCAGGGCGCCCCAAGTGTAAATCGGCCTGGCCTGTGTGCGAGAAGTAACCTGGCCGCCCCATAAATAAACGATGAACGAGATTGATAAATTTCACTGCTCCGGGGATTTCCAATTACTTGCTTGACGAAAATACTTGCCCCGTAATGGAAGTTTTTAATTTTGGGCAAACCACTGAAATTATCTTTAAGCATTCAGTGCATGAAGCTTGCACGCAGATTTTTTTTCTCTTTTTTTTTAGCCGAGAGACGAGTGGTGGTTTACAAGAGATAAAAACGGTATATTATATTTTATAGATGAAATTCGGTACAAAATATCACTTTGAAAATGGCATTTTTTCTCTTAATTGTCAATGTAACTTTGTACGTTGATTACTGTAATGTATTTTTATGCATAGCGCAAATTCTTTGATCTAATATATCCTATATATATCAAGATGTCAATGTTCTGATTTGAACAGTTCTCCTTTGACGGTGAAGATTTTATAATTTTTTTTTTAATAAGTGCGATTATTAACTAATCATCAGTCATTGAGGCAACAGTTTTCACACCGATCTCTTCTCTATAACTTTATTTTCAAAACCGTACATTACATTTTACATAAAGCATTCGCTGCCCATTGTCCTGTACGTATATTCCTGTATGTTAATCACGGGCGGTGCGTGACAAGCAGCGAATGTGTTAAGAGAACTTACCAAGTATTCGTTCCACTATGCGGCTTTCACGGATGTAGCAATTAAGATTTTATCATGTTCTGATATTTCTTTTGTCTAAATACTAAAATTTTGCATTAAAAAAAGGCGAGAAATGCTAACTTGATACTGAGAAAGGGGGCTTGAGCTCTTGGGAGTTTTATATATTTTAACTATATTACACGAATAATTTAGAAGACTAAGTTTCTCGAAGGTTCACCCCGAGGTTAAAATCTATGACATTTAGGGATTTACTTCCCTACGCCTTTGTCAACAAGAGTACTCTAAAAACTTTGAATAGAAATTTATTTATTTATTTCAACGATTATTTAAAATAGTCAGGGAATTAAAAAAATATTTTTGCCCTGTTACTAAAATTGTTTGTTTATGACATTTTTCTCCTATGAATCATTATCTCTAATATAAATTTATCCCTCTCAAACAAAGGCTTGTGAGTATAAAAAATCAATTCATGACTACATTTCTCCCATTAATACCCAACTTTAATTTGTCCCTTTAATTTTATTTCGAAAGCTGCAACCTTAGGATGCAACGTACCTTTTTAAGAAGGTTTGGTTTAGAAAGCTACGGTCTACGGTTTTGCTACATGGAGGCTAATGAGACCGGGATCTCCTGCTTAAAGCTGATTCCGAACGGCTACGAATATCCATGCCAACAGTGGAATTCGAACCCAAGAACTCTGGTACTTTTTACTAAAATATGTTTATGGGTTTAAATACATGAAAATACAGGTATATCCACTTTATTATACTCTCCCCTGTTTATAACTAGTGAACCGTCTTCCTCCTTCGCTATAACCTGACTTCTACTTTGAATTACCGCAATTAATCTATTAATCGATGCAAAAACAAAATATTTCGTTTGTGTTTTGTTTTTGCCTTGTTACTGATAATAGTATATGTTAATACATCCTTTATAACAAAGTGAAGTGCCTATATAAGCATAAAATTCTCCATGTAAATGTACTAATTGTTTTATTTAATTTTTAAATATGCATGAATTTTCTTCCCCGTTCCTCTTTCCAAACATTCAAACTTCCAATGGGGCTATTTTTTTTAATGGGAACAAAAAAAAATTTCCTTGTTCCACATAATATAGGATAACATTTGAAAAATACAAATTCACATTTAAAAAAAATTTCATATAGTAAGTGAATGATAGGTTAATGCAATAATTACTTTATCATCATAATAATAAAGCTACCAGTATGAGATTTGGTTGAGATATCTAACATGAACGATCAATTGTTTAATTATTTTGAACCAAATTTTACTAATAAGACATTCATTATCAGTGAACGGGCAAAACCAAATACAAGTAGAATCTATTGAGTCTTTTTTTTACCCCCACGCCAAATTTAATCGCCTAAGATTAGTTTTTTTTCTCCCCGAAGCGATGCCCTTTTTTTGCTGTGATAGCTTTGAAAATTTAATCGGTATTTCTCCTTTGATCTTGTTTATTACTAGATTCATTTAAATGCTAGCTTTTAGATGTTTTATTCACTTCGTCACAGAGCATAAGAGCAGGTTTATTTTTCCATTCACAGTTATTTGTTTTTTTTCCCAACATTTAAATTAAACTTCCTGCTCTAGCTTTCAAATAACCTGGAGGCAGATGAAGTGCTTGATTTTAACACAATATACACCTCATAGAAATATATTATTTAACACTCATTGTTCAAAGTATAAAGTGCATCATGCAGAACTTTTAAAAGCGATACGTTTTGAAACGCAATTACCTATAAAAATGATTTCTTAGCAAACTATTCACACTGTTTTGAAAGAAGAAAAAATTCTACTACGAAGGATTTTCGATCTTAACAAAAGGATATAAAAATTCCCTGCAGCACCCTAAACCATTCTACATTGAATAATAATCTACCTATAAATATGGAAAATGCTTGTTTTATAGTGAACAACTAAACAGTGAGTATACAGAAGGGAGATTTCGACTTTAAGCGGTTAAACAATATGTAAAAAGAAAAGGCAAGTTAAATTTACCATTTTCTTTAAAAGCGTGAATTGTATTTAATAATTCGGGAATAAGTCAATGGTTAAACTAGTAATAAAAATCCTTAAGGTTATGGTACTTTTTATATACATATATACATATATATACATATATATACATATATATATATATATACATATATATATATATATATATATCGTATATATACATATATATATATATATACATATATATATATATATACGTATATATAATATATATATATATATATATATATACACATATATACATATATATTTACATATATAAATATATACATATATATATGTGCTGGGGAAAAAGTACAGAAAAAAGATTTAATTCAGAACTTTAAAAATATTAATGCATCCGCGAAGTTAAGAAATACAAATTAACAGGGACTGAAGTAAGTTATTGGGACTAAAAATCCCCAAAGTAATTGCCAATGCATAAAAAATATTACAAGTTTAGAAAACAAAATATCTTCACACCTTTATCCGTACCTTTACTGAGGGACGATAACCTCTGAGGGTCGATTAAGGAAAATTCTTCAGCTTTTCCACCTGAAAATAAGCGAAACACAGAAACATTAAATATCAACTTTTGTGTAAGAGAAATAAATACAAATATTAAAGTATTTTGAGCTTTTAAAGATGCAGTATTTTTCTGCTTAATTCGATGATTTTTTTTTTGGTTGAAATGAATAATTAATTTGATTTTTTTCAAACTAATTTCGTATATCAACTAACATAAAAAAATAAATGTGCAATGGATTAAGAGGACATAACACCTTTCAATTTGAAAGTCTTATATTTAAATTTTTAAAACCTTCTAAAACATATTGATTTTTTTAATTCTAAAAAGTTATCTGGTCCTGGAAACGTAATTTCATTTTAAATTGCGACTTAGGAAATACTATAATGTTTTAAAATTTATACAAATTTAAAAAAAAACCTCTAAAAATAACTAATTTGTGATTTTTTAGGAATTTTTAATGTAAAATGTAAAAGCAGTGTTTTTTAAAAATTAAAACTATTTGATATATTATATTTATAACATGTTCTTAATGCTTTTATACTTATAAGGTTGTCCATTCTTTTTAACCTATTGCCTATCCTGCATATCACAATGATATACACATCTGATTCTTATATGCTTGTATATCCCGTGATAGACAATAAACTATATTTTAAGCTGAAAATAATTTGGCTTAGCGTCTTAAACTTAGTTATATTTGCTGCAGCTAGAAGTATAAAATTCAAAGCTTTATGTCTAACGCTCATCATTACAAAATGGGACTGCCAAAGGCTTAAATACATATATATATATATATATATACATATATATATATATATATATATATATATATATATATATATATATATATATATATATATGTATACACAATGTAGATATATGTATTTAAATATTAAATGGGAGGATATTTCAGCTCTCAAAAAGTCGGTAATTTTGCGTTAACTAAGTCCAATGATAAATCCCTAAATATAGCTGTATTATTAATTTAGTTTTGCTTATTTTTGATTCAATACAAAACAAAAAGTTCTCCTGTGTTCAGAAAATTTTAATCATAAACAAGGTTATAACGCTATAATACTACCTTATTTAGATTTGTTGGATGATGCAAGGCGTTTTTTTTTAAGAAACATAAATTATGTACCTCAAGTGTAAAAACGTAGAAATCCATTAACCCATAAAATAACTTTTGAAATTTGTAAATTAGAGACTAATTTTTATGTGAGATAGAAACCAATTATCTTTTTAATTCTGTTCTATTATTATTGAACTTCTATTATATTGATACGATAAATATATTTTATTTTACTGTATAATAAAAGCTATAAATTTTCAACTCCTTTTTAAACATTTTAAAATTATTTTTTTTAAATTTTTAAATTTCAGATACCTTTTAATTTTTTGGTTTATAGAATATAAGGAATAATTTTTAACACTTATTTTAATTTGATACGCAAATTTAATTTTTAATATATATGTATTTCAAATCTTATCTATCGGGAAAATAAATTTTTTTAAAATTTACTGCACGCTTTATATGGTATTTTTAAATAAATTTTTCTGTGTTATTTTTAATATCATATTTTTTCGTGAAAAAAATGTAAAAATCCATTAACCAATAAAATAACTTTTGAAATTTGTAAATTAGGGACTAACTTTTTTGTGAGATAGAAACCAATTATCTTTTTAATTCTGTTCTGTTATTATTGAACTTCTATTATATTGATACGAGAGGTAAATTTTATTTTACTACATGATAAAAGCTATATTTTAAATTTTCAACTCCTTTTTAAACATTTTAAAATTAATTTTTAAAATTTTAAATTTCAGATACCTTTTAAGTTTTTGGTTTACAGAATAAAAGGGATATTTTTTAACACTGTTATTTTAATTTAATATGCAAATTTAGTTTTTAATATATATATATATATATATATCAAGTTTTATCTATCGGGAAAATAAATTTAATTTTTTTTTAAATTTTGTACATATTTTCTATGTTATTTTTAAATAAATATTTCTGTATTATTTTCAATACCATTTTCTCGTGAATAATGTATAACCAAGAAAAAAATGGTGAAAAGTTTTATCTTCTGAATTAAGGGTTCCTAAAATTTGAGTTATAAGTGAGTTTCCAGATTTTAAACCATTTGATATGTGAACCCAAGGAATCCAGCATCAGTGCTTATTCACTGTGATTCGATAGTTGATTCTGAAGTAGTGCAAATTAAGCATTCGAAGTTAATAACTAGTATTTTTTGAACTTTTGTGTAAAAGAAATGTAATAGCAATACTATAAAGACACCACATAACTGCTATTAAAGGTACAAGAGACCTCCGCAATGATAAAACTCGATCAAAAATAGGAAATGATATTTTGCTCTGATAAAATCAAGTATGGTATACACTTCATCATCTTAAGGCACTTTTTGAATAATATTGTGGTGATTACGCAATATGTCGTATATCAATGTATAGTTTAGTCATTATAAAGTGTTTTGTAATGTATTGTAATGTATTTTGGCATGTTGTAATATGAATTGATATTTATTAACGTTTGTAAAGTTTTATAACTGTAGTTTTATTTGTGGCAGCACACCATTGTAAATAAGCAAAATATTTGTATAAGTTGTCTGACTATATAAGAGTTAGTGTGCCAGTAGCACAGAGGCTCGGTTGTATCGAGGGTGCTGATGTTTGTTTGTTTATTGTTTATATCATCTTAAATAAATGCGTACGTCTAGAGTTAGTTGTGTTATTTAATCCCTTCTGAGCATGGTTATATGCATGTTGTGACCCCTGCGAATACTTCATTAGTATCGTCGAGCCATAGCAGGGATTCCCATAACATGATTATTTTACTGCACTGAAATTTGTTTTTTGTCACACACCCTTATTTTAAACTTTTAAAAATATCTTTCAGTTTGAAATTTTTTGAAATGGATTAGTTATTTCAAAACGCTTCTAGTCTTACAGTCTTCTTATTCAAAATTTGGAGTTGTCTGTTAATATGTTTATCATACAACTGGGTATTCTTCACTAAATCACAAAGTGTTTTCTTGAGTTACAGAGGATATAATACCGTGACTCGGAAAAAACATCGTGTTATATAAAATAACTGTGTTATATGAATAGCTTTTAATATAAATAAAATTCGATAACCAGTTTCGTTTCTACACATGTTTTGAAAATAAGATTTAAAAATAAAAGTAATTAGTTTGTATGTTGCGCACAAGGTGCATTTTAAAGTAATAGGGTAAATGATTCAACATTTTTCGCAGAGTTTTGCATAGTAATCAAAAATTATTTTCTAATAGATTTTAGAGTCTTTTATGTTTCGTGTAACATTATACATTAATATTATTAAAAAATCGTTAAAAATTAAAAATTAAAGAAACTGAGTGTCAACGTCCTTTGTACTCTTAAATACTTTAACTTTACTTTTTTTTATTTCTTCCTTAAATGCCGGTCTTTAATGTACGCATATTGGGTGATTACAGAAAGCAGTAAAGATTATTCCATGCAAAACGCACATCTTCAGTTTTTGTCAAAAATTTTTGAAAAAAAGTGTGCATTGCACAAAAGTAAATACGATATCTAGAGTGAAAATATATAAAGAATAGAATAATAATACGCTTCTATAATCCAAATCTGTAACAAAAATAAGTAATTTTTATACAATCATTGTCTAAACTACTAAGTAAGTTACAGAAATTAAAAGTTATTTATCCAATTAAATACAATTAAGTAGCACTATCATTCATGTTAGCCTAAAATTGAAAGATGCTATTTAAAGTGATTTCATCTCTAAAGTTGCTTTGAAAAATACAAATTTTTAACTCTCATCTCTCCAGAATCGGTTTACACCATTATGTGAAAATTAAATATATCGTTATACTTTGCTTTGTTTAGATAGATTATAAAGAAGTTTATACATTTTAATAGAATAATAATACGCTTCTATAATCCAAATCTGTAACAAAAATAAGTAATTTTTATACAATCATTGTCTAAACTACTAAGTAAGTTACAGAAATTAAAAGTTATTTATCCAATTAAATACAATGCAGTAACACTATCATTCATGTTAGTCTAAAATTGAAAGATGCTATTTAAAGTGATTTCATCTCTAAAGTTGCTTTGAAAAATACAAATTTTTAATTCCCATTTCTCTACAATCGGTTTACAACATTATGTGAAAATTAAATACATCGTTATACTTTGCTTTGTTTAGATAGATTATATAGAAGTTTATACATTTTAACGGACATGAGTTAAGTAGGTAAAAAAGCTTTTAGCCTTACTTTGTGATTGAGAAAAGTTAATGTGCATCTGCATTAGTTGTAATCGATAACACTGAGTAGTGAATACTACAGGTCTCGCTTTCTTTTGTTTTATTTTACCTTTTAATCTAAACCTTCGATTTAGTAATTAAGTCTACAGAAGAAACAAAAGAAATCCAATTTGAGACTGAAAAGAAACACTTGTCTCAGGTACTATTATGATCCGATTTAATTAAATAAATGCAATGAACACGCAAAACAATTCTTCTCATTTTTTCTCTTTATTTTTTATTCTATTCGTGTATGGTGTTTGACATTTTTTTAATTCTTTTTCTGGGAGGAAGAATAGAATTTTCATTTAAGCATTACGAAAAAAACTCTTTTCAAGGTACGTCAAGCAAACACTACAATGCATGCTGTAAATGTACGCAACTCAATTAAGAATGTGAAATTTCAATTACTCATCAGGTACTTATTTTTTAGCGTTCATATATCTATATTCTATTGACTTGAAAGTATAGCATAATTATACTATGAGAAGTATTCATGTCTTCTAAATAGTCTTGGTGCATATGGATAGTCTATCAGTTTCTACTGACCAGATGTTCCCAACCATTTCTAGGCCTCAATAGATTTCTCTCTTAGTCTATATCTAGCAATCTCCTTTGCATCGTCTAGAGCAACCTTTTCTGGACCCCTTTACAAGATAAATGTTCAAATAACTAATTAAGCATTAAAAAGTATTAATGTCTTCTAAATAGTCTTGGTGCATGTGGATAGTCTATCTGTTTCTACTAACCAGATGCTCCCAACCATTTCTAGACCTCAATAGATTTCTCTCTTAGTCTAATCTGGCAATCTCATTTGCATCATTTAGAGCAGAGGTTCCCAACCTTTTCTGGATCCCTTTACAAGAAAAATGTTCAAATAACTAATTAATCATTAAAAAGTATTCATGTCTTCTAAATAGTCTTGGTGCATGTGGATAGTCTATTTGTTTCTACTGACCAGAGGTTCCCAACCATTTCTAGGCCTCAATAGATTTCTCTCTTAGTCTATATCTAGCAATCTCATTTGCATCGTCTAGAGCAGATATTCCCAACATTTTCAGGACCCCTTTACAAGAAAAATGTTCAAATAACTAATTAAGCATTAAAAAGTATTAATGTCTTCTAAATAGTCTTGTGCATGGGGATAGTTTATTTGTTTCTACTAACCAGATGCTCCCAACCATTTCTAGACCTCAATAGATTTCTCTCTTAGTCTATATCTAGCAATCTCATTTGCATCGTCTAGATCAGATATTCCCAACATTTTCAGGTCCCCTTTACAAGAAAAATGTTCAAATAACTAATTAAGCATTAAAAAGTATTAATGTCTTCTAAATAGTCTTGGTGCATGTGGGTAGTCTATTTGTTTCTACTAACCAGATGTTCCCAATCATTTCTAGACTTCAATAGATTTCTCTCTTAGTCTAATCTGGCAATCTCATTTGCATCGTTTAGAGCAGAGGTTCCCAACCTTTTCTGGACTCATTTACAATATAAATGTTCAAATAACTAATTAATCTTTAAAAATAACCTAACTGTTCTAATTATAAGAATCTTAGATTAATTCTTTCCATACATGACACAAATATGTACACTTAGAGGAAAATTTAGGTTTTATCTATTGCGTAGAATTTGTTAAGTCTATAATTCATTAGTGATATAACATAGTTCAGAATATAGACTAATTAAGATTGTAATTCTTTTTTATCTTAATTGGTCAATATTTTTTATTGGAAGCAAAATAACACGAATAGTTCAATGATTTTATTACATATGAAACACGTCTTGAACATCTTACAAACATTTTCCATTTTCAAATACTCTTAAGAGCCTTGAAAATGGGCACTTTTAACCCAGGACATTTAAAAATCTTTCAAGAAATGTATGAATTTCGTGAAAAATATCACCCTGTATTTATTATGTCTTCTTGCTGCAGTCTCTCTCCCCTTATTCCTTCGAGCTTGAATAAACTTAATCAGCTATAATGTAAATATAATATCCCCATAAATATCAAGTTTTAGAGGCTTTACGCTTTGTTTTCTTCCCTCTCTCGTTTTCCCTGCATACTATTTTATACGCGTTGTTAAATCTTTAAAGGACAATGGGTATACAGCGAAAACATCTGTTAAATTTTTTTTTCTCTTTGATGATAAATGAATTATTTTTTCGATTGTCTATGTTTTTAACATTTATATATCAGTAGATGGTAGGACTAAGCATAATTTATTTTTCTCTCTGAAATCTTTAAACTTATTTTACATAAAAAACAGTAGTTTAATTTTTCTAAATAGTTCATATATCATCAAAAAGAAAAAAAAATTAACAGATGCTTTCGCTGTATACCCATTGTCCTATAAAGATTTAACAGCACTTATAAAATAGCATGCAGGGAAAACATCTGTTAATTTTTTTTTCTTTTTGATGATATATGAATTATCTTTTCGATTGTCTATGTTTTTAACACTTAAATATCAGTAGATGGTAGAACTAAGCATAATTTATTTTTCTGTCTGAAACATTTAAACTTGTTTTACATAAAAAACAGTAGTTTAATTTTTCTCCTTTATGACTCTAATACCTATCCAAAATAACACTTATAAATTGTTTAGATATTTATTTATTACATCATTTTAATGATAATTATCTATTATTCTCCTATATAGTTAAAAATTTAAGAAAGTATCAATTTTCTGCTGTGATTCTTGACAAAATGTGTAAAATCGACATATATAGTGATATATATCCAATATAAAAGCAACCTCCCACACTTCAATATTTTTTATATTAATGGCACAATTTTAGTTTAAATAGTACAGCAAAATTTATTCACTTCATACGCTTCTGTATACCCTCATTTCGTCAAGAGTTGTCTTCAAGTAGTTCAATTGAAATTCATGAAAATATTTTTATTGCTCAGGAATATGTTTACGTCTGTGAAATAAAATATTAAAATTAAATTTTCTTTATTGCCTCTGGCGAAATTAATGAGCAGTATATTTCCGACAAATGAAGTTTAACAAGAACAGTACAAAAAAAAAACCCAACATATTTTAGTAACCGACTGAAGTGCAACTAATAAAATCAGTGGAAAATGCCATATAGATAACACAGTACTTGCATTTGAAAACGGAGATAAAATCCCCCCCCCCCTATCCTCATCATTTTCAAATTGTACGCTCTGGCTGATTTGTCAATTACCTTCCACCTTGGAGTTTTCAACAGCCCCTTTCCCCGCCCATTACAAGCCACTTCCGATGAATATCTCATAAGAGCACTCTGCTATGATTTAGACCGGCAGTGGTGCTGTTGCGGTTACCGTGGAGAGACATCTATTAATTTTTCCCAAATCTTGTTTCTATAGGGACCCTTCTGGCGAAGCGCGACGAAATCGCTTGTTCCGTGGACTGACAAGGTTCATAAATGATTTTAAGTACTTTTGCTACGGCAGTCGGCACTCCAATGCGAAAGGAAGACCTGCTGCTTATTGTTTAGTTAATGATACGAAGGGAATATCTTACGCTTCTGGGAGCTGAAATATTCATCGAAAATTAT
Source organism: Pardosa pseudoannulata (assembly GCA_032207245.1). Lineage (NCBI taxonomy): Eukaryota > Metazoa > Arthropoda > Arachnida > Araneae > Lycosidae > Pardosa > Pardosa pseudoannulata. The sequence goes on from CM063505.1 coordinate 36,677,134, forward strand.
GTCGAGTACCATACAAAATGCAGAAGAATTCGAGACTGGAATAGCTTATTTAGCATTTGGGATCACAGTGCTTCAACCTTGTAATCATTTAGGGGGAATTTTGAAGATTAAATACATAGACAGATAGACGTTGTTTTTTTTCCTTTTTATACCATTCTCTTACCAAACGTTTTATAACCATTTGCTGTTTTCATGGTCGTGTAGTTTTTGTTCTTTTAACGAGAT
>CM063505.1:36684858-36687358 GCA_032207245.1 Pardosa pseudoannulata
GCGTCGGTTTCTTTTAGATGATGTTCTCTGACTGTACATTTTTAATACAATTCCCACCCAGTCCCTGACCAAATAACCCCCCCGAGAGAGAAAACTAGAAGTGTATTTCCTGGAAAGGGGAACTTGTGCGATTGTCAACACAATAAAGCTCTAAACTGAAATGTTGTGTTTCTTACGAAAATTTAAGATAGACAGGTTTGGGAAAAAAATAATTTGAGATAGGTTTGGAAAATACATTACATTTTTATTGAAAATGTAAGGAAATTGGAAAAATTCGACATAGACAGGTTTTCGAGATAGACAGGTTTGACTGTATTTAATTTTAAAATTCCTGAAAGATCTAATTTTTGTTCATATTTGGTTTTATTAACAGTCCTGAAACATTTTAAAATCATATGCTTGTCAATAAGGCATAAAATTGTAAGTCACATGTTTGAATTTGGTGTTAGTTAATGAGCCCTAAATTTACAAATGTTACCCCAAGTTTGAAATTAGCATGATGTGCTATTAGAACCAATGATCAAGAATACATAAGTATTGAGATATTAATACACTAGATATAATGAAACTATAAAATGAATTAATACGTTTCTTTAACATAATTTTAAACGATATAGATTTTTGTAGTTTTGTAAGAAAGAAAATTCACAGCAAAGCTTTGTAAATAAACGGTAAAAGTGTAGATTTTAATGAAGTGACACATAGGAAAAAAATTAATTGGTATTATTAGAGTTATTTTGTAAGAGAAAGAAATATGAGTATGGAAGATTAACCAAAAAGTAAATATTTTACAACTAAATTACTGTATAGAGCAGGGGTCGGCAACCTGTTTGTCAATAAGGGCGCAATACTAAATTTGAAAATCATCGAGGGCACATATTTTACAGATAATCAACAGGTATAAATAGGCATTAAAAAAAAACCCAGATTTTTTATAACTTTTCTTGTTGGTTTCATACCTAATGATACATATAATTCAGCGTGAAACTTGAGTGTCTTGCAACGTGTTTATAGCTGAAACTATTTCTTTTTTATTTTTAAATTCTTCAAAAAGTGAATCAGCAGCTTCTAACATGGCTTCTTTCACTAATTCCCCATCTGTAAATGGTTTTTTATTCTTAGCTAGCAAATGCGATATTTTATATGACGCGATCGTTGCTGCTTTATGTTGTTGCAGTGATTTAGTAAAAAAAAACTTTGCTGGTTAGTTATTGACGATTTTAAAGAAATAATTTTTTTTTCTTCTAATTTCAGAGTTCATTGGATAGTCACTATCAAAATTGGTATGAACGGTCTTAAAATGTCTTTCAATATTACTTTTCTTGGGAATCGCAACACTATTATTACACAACAAGCAAATACACTTCCCTTTGTAATCAACGAAACAATATAGATGTTCCCATTCATCGTTAAAATAATATGTTCTTTTTCTTTTACATTTATCCATGAAAGGTTTTGAAAGAAAAGAATTATTTCGGATTACTTGGTAGTTTTAAATGCACGGTCTACGACGCGTGGTCTGTTCGAAATACGATTACAGATTAACAAAAAATACGTGCGTGCTTTTAGATAAGCTCAAGGTTAGCAAACTGCTAATCAACGCCAATCCTAAACTCAACTGACTACTTGCTGTATATCGCCGTTTGACAAGAGTAAGTAAATCGTTCTAGCTATCATACATTTACATTAGTCCAGCGAGGGCGCGTTAAAAATCGATCGGGGACACCGCGTTGCCTACCTCTGGTATAGAGTCTAAAATTTGAGCTGTAAAGACTTATTTGGAACTTTCATCATCATATTTAAGATGGTAATATGTTCTCAATAACTGATTCTCTTGAATCCATGTTAATCTATGGAAGAAAAATTTCTACTTTGTTGGTGGCTTGGATTTAGATTTCTTAACCCATCTTCTTGTGATAGAATTAAAGATTCTTTATGTGCTTATCAGTTTCACTTTTTAGAAAAAAAAATAGTTTTGATTTTAAACCATTAATTTTTTGGCTTATTCTTTTTTTAAGCACGTATAATAAAATTTAATTGGCATAAATTAAAAAAATGGAAAGATAGAAGTGTCATTAAAAGGAGGTCACACAATATGAACATATTGTAAAAAAATACGATAACTTATAAAGCTATATAAAGAAAACAAACTTAGCAAGCATTTTTGTAAATACTACAAAACTAAGTAATAAAATATGAGGATTTAGCATAATTTTGATTATGAATTTGCATATTTTTTTCTTAAGTTGCATTGTGAAATAGTGATTCATTTTCTTTGAACATATTATTTCGAATACAATCTGTATGGGTTCCCAAAAATTCATTTGAAATACATTTTATGTAACAAATACAAATAAATTTACAAATAAGTATACTGTTGCGTCAATAAACAAACTTTTTACACTAATATAATTTGTCTTAATCTGAACTTCATTTGCATCTTTCAATTAAAATAAAAATTAAATCCCTTTCAAGAAAGTAGGCATTTATCATATTTCTC
>CM063505.1:36692358-36699858 GCA_032207245.1 Pardosa pseudoannulata
CTGATTGCGTTAATCTAATATTTAAAAATAGAAAAAAAATCCTTTTTAATTGAAAATGCTCTCTCTCGATTGAAATTTTTCCAAAAATAAGAATAACATCTGTAAACTCTAAGTTCAATTTAGACTATTGAAGTATGTTTGCAATAAAACTAAATATCTGATGTTGTCAGACACAAGTCAAGTTATTACAAATAAGAGAAAATTTCACTATTTTCATTGTTTCAATCACTTCCTGATATAAAGCTATTTCGTGCTGGCCAACGACATTGGAATTTCTTCTTAATATGGGTCTGTCCCTGCCATATTGTATTCCTTTTCCTCACTGTTAACCTATGAGAAAGATAAAATCCCCGCTGGTCTTCTCGCAATTAAAGAATATTTTCAAAATTTATACCACTAGATAAAACAGCAAATACTCTAAGATGCTATCTTTTCCTTTTTTAAAATTTATGTCTGCTAAATTTTCTTATTCACGTTTGATAGAAGTATATCAAAATTATTCACAAACAATTTTAATTAAACACATATTTCTTGATATTTTTTTTAAATAAAAGGAAGGATAGCTTCCCGGAAAATCTGCTGTTCTATTACGTGTTGTAATTTTTCTAAAGAATTATTTAAACTCGAATTGCCAGAGGGAATTTTATTTTCCCTATCGGTTAATATCCCCTATATAATAATAGCTTAAGTCATCTGTCCGTCTGTCCTCGAATTTATGAAGTGACTGGACATGAAATGGATAGAAGCATCCATTTTGGATCTTGATGAGTTAGGGTTAGCAACGTTCGAAATCCTCCCTTTTCTAGCATTTAATGTCATTATTTCAAGCCCTGTTTTCCCCGGTTACGATCAGGCGATTAAATTTATCAATTTATCACATAATAAATAGGTAAAAATAACATTTTTCTACCATTATGACGTCATTCCTTTAACCATCTCATTTAATCATTTCTTATATTAAATTATTTAAATATCGTCTGCATTATTTTCATACGTTTTATCACTGAACTTAGATATTACGTAAATATATATATATATATATATATATATATATATATATATATATATATACATATATATATATATATATATATATACATATATATATATATATATATATATATATATATATATATATATATATATATATATATTAATTTGGCTTAAATAATAAATTAGGTACACATGTGATAATTTAAAATTTAATCATCGATTAATTTTTGTTGCAATGAATTTTATCACATGTATTAATAAAAAATTCTATCTAACTCCAGTGTGTAGTGGGAATGATAGTTTCATTCCTTTACTTCCATTAATTACTGTGGCAAAAAAATTGGGAAGAACTTAACGATAATTTAGACGTAGCTAAGAAAACTTTGAATTATCTTTCTAAATGAATTCAACGTGATTCTAAACTGCATTCACAGTATCGGGAGACTTTAGAGGAATATGAAGATAAACAAATTATTAAGCTTGTACCAGATAATTCTCAGCCGAAAAACAAGCTATTTTTTTACCTGTCTCACAGAATACTTTAAAATTCTGGAAAATTAAAAATTTTTTCTGATTCCGTCATGTGACGGGCTATACATGCTAGTAGAGAAAGCCCTCTTTCTCTACTAGCAGGACCACCTGAAACCACCACTAGCATGAACCACCTGAAACGCAGAGTTCTTCAATTCTTTGCGTTTGTGAGATGGCCCCCTAAATGAACCTTACAGTCCCGCGGTTTCGAGCAATTCGTGGGCAGGGAGGGGGCACTCCCCTCTAATACCTAGGGTCGTTCTGCGGTGATTAGTGGACGCTAATCCGTTCACAGCCTAATCCTCTTGCTTCAATTTGGCGATTGAAAACGTAGACAGGAAGAGGGTGGTTGTGCCTAAACTCCTTTCGTCACTTTATATTGGACTCAAACGGTATACTTAATGTTAGGTGGAAGGCTGAGTGCTCCAACAAGATTTATAACACGGTTCGCTGCTGCGCATTAAAAAAGTTGATATTTTCTTTGGAAAATTTCTTCGACATTGCATCATCTGTCAGTATTCATAAACTTGAAATATGGAAAGTCTATTAAATAATTTTTCTCGTTTTAATGAAAAATTTTATTAAAAAAAAAACCTTTGGAATATTTTTTAACTCTTTGCCTCTTCTGTACATCCATGGTTCTATGGTCTACTAGATACGTTTCGACTTAGAGAGAACAAAATTGAAATACGTACATTGAAATACGTTAAAATTGAAATAGAGCAGAATTGTAGTTTTCTATCACCTTTTGGGTTACTTCCAACAACCGGAAGTAGCAGTTGACTTGCTACTTTCAGTTACTGGTTAATATCCAATTTCCAAAATTTATTAAAGAAAAAAAACCTTTGGAATATTTTTTAACTCTTTGCCTTTTCTGTACATCCCATATGATACACACATGTAATGCTTTATACGCTTGTATATCACTTGGAATACACAAGGATCTAAAATATAAAATATATAAAAACTTGTACATAAAATATAGATAACTGTGTATTGCATGTGATGTAAATGTGTATAAAACATTATAAGTGTAATCATACATACGTGATGTACAGGAAAGGCAAAGGGTTAAGAAATATTACATTATAGCAAATTTGTAGTTTTCTATCCACTTATGGGTTATATCCGTCAACTGGAAGTAGTAATTCCCTGCTACTTCCGTTTGCTATGGGGTCTCCTTTGTTGAATGGTTGATTTGGTTTGGATCACTATGGTCTACTAGATACGTTTCGATTTAGAGAGAACAGAATTGAAATTCGTACATTAGAGCGAAATTGTAATTTTCTATCCGTTTTTGGGTTACTTCCAACAACCGGAAGTAGCAGTTCACTTGCTACTTTCAGTTACTGGTTAATATCCAATTTCTGATGCTGTTACTTAAGTTCATAAAATAGAGTAGCTAAAAGACAGATATTGTTTATGTGATAGTCTTTATATGTTTTGTTAAAAACGTATAAAGAACAAAAACAGTACTACCATTACTAAGAGTATTGTTAGTACTAATAGTACTAACTAGATAGTCCTAACAATAGTAAGAACAAAAACATGACTAAAGAAATTAGTTTTAGACGAAATATTTCTTTGTTTGAGTATACGAGAAAGTTGAGGGTAGACTACTCTCGATTTTATAAGACATCATTGATAACAATGTAAACTGTTTATATAAGTATAACGTTTATTATCTAAATGCTCTTTCCGTTTCATTTAAATTTTCTAAATGTACATGCAGCACTTGCAATCTTCCTCCCAACCATTTAAGTCTTTTAGGAGGCTACTTGATTTTTACTTAATAGAATCAAAATAAACAAATTTTTCCTACATAATCTGGGCCGAACGATGGCCGATTGGTTAGGGTGCTGGCCTTCGGAACCGGAGTTCGTGGGTTCGAATCTCACAGTGGCATGGATGTTCGTAGCCGTTCGGAATCGGCTTTAAGCTGTAGGTCCCGGTCTCATTAGCCCCCGTGTTGCAAAAAGTAGACCGTAGCACTCCAAACCAAACCTACATAATCTGGAATGCTATTCTAAGCATAACAGTTAACAAAATTATTTTTTCTTCTATTTTCATATATAAAGTAAGCGATAAGGTTTGAAGATGTGCTTTAACATTTCGTATGAGAAAAATGAGTAATTTCGTCATCATTACTATACTTTATACATTTACACTCAACGCTTATAACAATGATGTTTTATTCTGAGACTTTAAAGATATGTTATAAAATAAAAATTACCGCGAGTTGAAAAGATAATATATAAAAGGAATAAGTATAGAGTTTCCGCGTAAGATTGACCACCTAACCGGAACTTCGCACCCCAGGGTCTTTGGTCACGCAAACGGAGATTGGCACCGTAAGCCTTGCCCCCCTAGGGGCTGTTGCGCATTTAATGCAATAAAAATATGTATAGAGTATTTAAAATGAAGCTAATTTTCGTACAATTATTAATAAATCATTGGCCCCTGTACATCTCATATATACACATCTAATGCTTTGTACGCTTGTATCACACGTGAGATAAAAGGATATAAAATGTTTATATATATTTTATTGTGTATCACATGAGATATAGAAGCACATAAACCATTATATGTGTGTATCATATGTGATGTATAGGCAAAAGGTTAATAGCTTAAAATATAAAATTTTACCATTTAAGTTTAAAAAAAATTTACACAAAAATATTGCTAATAACGTTCTATTCTTTAAAAACAAATTTATTTAAAACAATAAAATTTAAGTCTTGAAATTTCATGGCAGCTGTAAGATAATAAATCTATACTATTATTATACAAAGGGAAAGTTTGTTTTCATGTAGAGCTAGAACTACTGCTCTAGAGCTTTTCTACCGATATAAGAAAACTCTTTTACAAATAAAACGCTACAGTATTCCTGAGTTATACGAGCTATATTTTATATTTTACTTAGTTTTCCCTTTAAAATATCAATATTTGAAAATTAAGTCGGAAAAAATAGCTGCTTGGTTAACTAATCTGCATGCGCTTAGCAAATGGTTGGATGCAGGTGAAAATAATGTTCTACAAAATTAATAGAAATCTTTAGATCTAAAATGAGTCAGTGACACCATATACCTAGTTTTTACATTTAAGCCGAAAAAACATTTTTTTTATGTCAAAAACAAATTGAAATGTATAAGGTGAACTTTAAGTTTACATATAATAAAATTATGCCAAACTAACTGCTTAAATGGAAGTTATGTTGGTGTTCTAAGATATACATAGTAAAATGTATAACTATAAATGTATAACATATATGTGTATATAACATATAAATGTATAACATATATGTGTATATAACATATAATTGTATAACATATATGTGTATATAACATATAAATGTATAACATATATGTGTATATAACATATAAATGTATAACATATATGTAAAATTTTTATTCTCTTATTCTGGAAATCCCTTCTGGTAGATTAAGACTGGCCTGTGTTGTACCTGTTGGAATATTCTATATGTTATACACATCTAATACACTTTATACCCGTATCACATGGTATCCCATTAAAGCTATTTATATAATACATGAAATGCATAATAAATTATATTTTAAGCGGAAAATAATTTGGTGTCAGTTATATTTTTCAGTTAGACGTATGAAGTTTAAAGTTTTATATTTAATGTACATCATATAATAATCATCTCATATAAAAACAGCCACATAGTCAACAATAAGTTCAATAAATACTAAGTAATTAAAATTATACGCAACCAAGAGGGCAATAAAGAATTGCTTTCCTAAATTTTTAAAAAAGCTTGAAAACCAAATCACAATAGTAAAAAATGTACAGATAAATAATAATTAAGTTTGAATGAGAAATTTTATTACACTTCAAAATATATCAAGTACTAGCATATAGCCCATCATATGACGGGATCAGTAAAATTTTTAATTTTTCAGAATTGTAAAGCACCCTATGAGGCAGGTAAAAAAATGGTTTGTTTTTTTTGGCTGAGAATTATCTGGTACACGCTCAATAATTTATCTTCATGCTCTTCTTAAGACTCCCGATACTGTGAATGCAGTTTAGAATCACGTTGAATTCATTTAGAAAGATAATTCAAAGTTTTCTTAGTTACGTCGAAATTATCGTTAAGTTTTTCAGAATTTTTTTTCCACAGTAATTAATGGAAGTAAAGGAATGAAACTATCATTTCCACTGCACCCTAGAGGTAGATAGAATTTGTTGTTCATACCGGTGATAAAATTTTTCATTTCAACAAAAAATAATCGATGATTCAATTTAAAATTATCACATATGTTCCTAATCTATTATTTAAGCCAAATATAAAAGAAAGTTATTTACGTAATATCTAAGTTCAGTGATAAAACGTATGAAAATAATGAAGATGATATTTAAATAATTGAGAATAAGAAATAATTACATGAGATGGTTAAAGGAATGACGTCATAATGATAGAAAAATGTTATTTTTACCTATTTATTATGTGATAAATTTAAAAATTTAATCGCCTGCTCTTAACCGGGAAAATTGGGCTTGAAATAAAGGCATTAAACGCTCAAAAAGGGAGAATGTGCTAGATTTCAAACGTTTTAAAGAAGACAGTAGTTTTCGCTGTGATATGAAGCATATTTATACCAATTTATTTTAGAATCGTATCCATAGTTTAGGAGAAGATAAACTTTACTCGCTTTGAATTTTTCTAACCCTAACTCATCAAGAATCCAGTATGGATGCCTCTTTCCATTCCAAGTTTAACCGCTTCATAAATTCGAGGGGAGATGGACAGATAACTTAGGCTATTAGTATAAAGGGGATATAAACTTCAAAGGAAATGATGAACATTCGAAATAATAACAGCATGAAAGAAAATGTAAAAATTATATGAAGTAAACGAATAAACAACTTACCGTGCTTACTGTCAGGACTGTCTGCTTCTTCTAATTTTTCCTGCAAAGAATATTGAATTTCATTAAAAATAATTAAAAGATAGCGATGCTTGATATTCACGAGTTTCACACAAATTTCAGACTAATTAGTTTCCTTAAGAACTTTTTTCTGCTTTTTAATATAACAGTCAACAAATTAAAAAATATATTCTAGACTGTCATTCGAAGAAATATTAAAAAGAATATTTCTTCTCATTCGAGTAGTTAAAGATGTTAAGCAAATCAAAAATATTTTTCATTTGAAAATAAATTAGATACTGTACAAAAAATTAAATTATATAACAACAGAAAAGCAGTTTTAAACAATTTTAACATATTTTATACCTTTTGAAACGGAAACAGTTTTTCCGTTCAAACAAATTTCTTAGTTTAAAGGTATTTAATATTAATATAAATGTCAAAGCTGTACAAAATTTATCCACAAGCATATTCTTTTTATTTTTATTCTTAATTTTTTCTAACAAAAATGCTAAATGCATACAAAAAAAAAGCAATAAAACTTAAGTACTCAGCTAAAAATAAGCCCTATGTCTTATACATTTGTTAGAACCGAAACAGATATGGCAAGAGTATAAAGAAAAGATTTTGGCAGTAAAGGCAAACATAAACGATAGCAATGCATTACACCGTACAACAAATATATAACTCGAATAGAGCCTTTTTGAGCTATATATTTGTTAAAATAGGAAGAGACCTGGCTAGAGTATAAGGAAAGGATTTTGCAGTATATAATAAAACATAGGATAGCAATGCTGTGTAATGTAATACGTCATATAATAAGGCAATTTCACGCAGTAGGGCAAATTCTCAAATTAGGACAATTCTGGCTTTAGTTTCAAACGGAAGGACAGTTTATTGTTTGTCTATTGGCTGTTGTAGACATGAAAATGAATGGGAAGGGCATTATAGTAGCTCGTGACGTTGCGACAAATTGCCTTATTGTCTGTTTTGTCGATACCTTCTAAACACTCTTTTTGAAACTTAACCCTTGAACATGGAAATCATTTCTACTGGATAGACTAGAGGTTCACAGCCA
>CM063505.1:36712358-36802358 GCA_032207245.1 Pardosa pseudoannulata
AAGACGCACCTCGTTTTAGCCATACAGTTGAGTTTGATGAAGAGCTATTAAACCAACTTTTGCACGAAAACTCTTGTTAAAGGAGAAGGAAATTGTCATAGGAAATGGAATGGTCTCATAGTGCTATAGAGAAGCCTATTCACTGGATGGGAAAGGTTTAGAAGTGTAGATCATGGGTTCTGTTTACTTTAATTGTCAACAACAGACATCAAAGTGCCACAATCTACTTTGGTTTGCTTGCTCGTCCCTGCTCAGCTTATAGAACTGTTAGACGATCAACTGTTAGACGAACTGTTAGCTTGTTAAACGAGAAGGAAATTGACACAGGAAATGGAATGGTCTCACAGTGCTATAGAGAAGCCTATTCACTGGATGGGGAAGGTTTAGAAGTGTAGATCATGGGTTCTGTTTACTTTAATTGTCAACAACAGACATCAAAGTGCCACAATCTACTTTGGTTTGCTTGCTCGTCACTGCTCAGCTTATAGAACTGTTAGACGATCAACTGTTAGACGAACTGTTAGCTTGTTAAACGAGAAGGAAATTGACACAGGAAATGGAATGGTCTCACAGTGCTATAGAGAAGCCTATTCACTGGATGGGGAAGGTTCAGAAGTGTAGATCATGGGTTCTGTTTACTTTAATTGTCAACAACAGACATCAAAGTGCCACAATCTACTTTGATTTGCTGGCTCGCCACTGCTCAGCTCATGGAGTAGGTCAAGCATGTTAGCTTGTTAAAAAGGAAATTGACACAGGAATGGAATGGTCTCACAGTGCTATAGAGAAGCCATCACTGGATAGGTTTAGAAGTGTAGATCATGGGCTGTTTACTTTAAGCAAAACAAACATCAAAGTGCCACAATCTACTTTGGTTTGCTTGCTCGTCACTGCTCAGCTTATAGAACTGTTAGCGATCAACTGTTAGACGAACTGTTAGCTTGTAAACGAGAAGGAAATTGACACAGGAAATGGAATGGTCTCACAGTGCGAAAACTATTCACTGGATTAAGGTTAAGTGTAGATCATGGGTTCTGTATATTAAAAACAAAAATCAAAAAATCTACGGTTTGCTTGCTCGTCATTAGCTCATAAAAATCCTTGTTAATCAAAATTTCCGAGAACATGTATAAAAACATCTAAAAAAACAGTAAACGATGGCCGAATGGTTAGAATGCTGGTGGTAGAGGAGTTCAGAATAATGTTCGTAGTTCGGAATCGGCTTTAAGCAGTACGTCAAGGTCTCATTAGCCCTCGTCTTGCAAAAAAATAGATCATAGCACTCTAAACTAAACCAAACCAACAAATGACTCAGTCGGTATTAGAAACTTGCTTAAAGCAAAAAGAAAATTAAAAATCATTTTTGAAAACTAGACTTCCCATTTTACTGATCGGAAAACTAGCATAAATTAACTCAAACAATGAAAAAAGATAGATTCTTGTAGAAAAAAAAAACAATTAAAGAAATCATAGAACATAGAAAAATCATAATTTTTTCCCAAGTATTTAAAAGGACGTGCGGAATATTAAAATAAAAAAAGATGGAAACTTAGTTGTCAAGTTAATACATCAATTAAAATGTATTACGGAAAATTCGCATTTTAAATAAAAAAGAATCTGGGGAGTAAAATTTAGTTACACAAATACTAAGGAAAAGTCTGACATGGAATGAGTTCAAAATCAATTTTGTCGTAACTATAGGAACATATACGTAACAGCAACAATTCATGTGATCTACCTAAGAATATGTACGTGGCACGAAAGAATAATATAAATCCAGGCATAGTTTTCAAAAACAATTTCACAGGTAAAAGCTCATCCCTTTGTCATGCTAACCTCGAAAAACATAAAAAGTATACATGCGTATAAATTTTCATTTATACCGTTTGCTTAACACAACAAGTGGTTTTAATGCACTATAAATATCGATTCAAGAACTATCATTACGAAATTAATAAAATTGTGTTCTCGGATGAATATTGGCCAGTATTGTGAATATATAATTGAGGATATATTATAAAAAAAAGTTAGCAAACTCAAATGTTTTGAGACACGCAGGAAAGCGTTTTCTAATCTAACAATTTAAACTCAATTCACAGAAAAACACTATATTTATAGAGAACAATAAAGAATTATAAACAATTATTATACTGAGGTAGAAGAAAAGGGGCAAAAAACCATATTCCAAATGTCTGAATAGTAATCGAACGCTAAAGAAAAGAAACTTCCTATTATATACTTTAAAAAGGATTATTGAATATTGGATTACGAAAGTGCACAAGCATTAGCTTAACAAATATCTGACAATTTTAACAATATATCTCATCAACTAGATTTACATATGTTTTTAACAACATCTATCAATCAAATGTTTTTAAATCATAGTTACTGCTTTTAAGGGCCTTTTTTAACAAAATGCAGAAGAAAAATAACAATAATCGACAAAACAGTACAAATTCACAACACTATTTCAAACCATTTCCTTTTTCAAAAATTGATACAAACTGCGAATATAGAACCCCCCCCCCCCGCTACTGACATGTATTTTCACTTTTTTCGAATTTAATAGTGCTTAAGGAATATTCCACCCAGAACGCACAACATCGTCAAACAAATAATATTCCCAGAAAGAAAAATTATTTTTAATGTGCTCTCGCAGCCAACCTTCGGAAGAGCGGAATTTGTTTAAAAATCTCAAAATGACTCGTAATCTGAATGGATAAATAAATAAGCATTCTTTATTTGACACACGCTTATTTTAGCTTTTACATTATTGCTCAAACATTGTAACTTCCGTGCTGGCCTCAAAATACGCTCATTTGAATGATTGAATGGGAATCGAAAACGACTTCATCTTAATCGATTTACAGGACGGAATATTGCGTAAAAAATGAGTTTTGCAAACGAAATAAAATCGCAGTAAACTTTACGGGGAAAATGCATTATTTAGAAATGAAAATCTAGTTTAGAGACTACAGAAAATGGATTTATTTTTCGAGCTTCGGGTGTTAGTCGGGGGAGTTACTTTGTAATAAATTAAGCGACAATATTGTAAATTTCTCTTAGAGATGTCACCGAAAGTTTTCTTGTTATTTTTATGAATTTTTGTCATGTCCTTTTGAACACAATTTACATAAAAGCTTACACGGAAAATAAATTTATCAGACCTCAACTCTGAATGCAGGAACTAACAAATTTCAACGATTTATTAATATGAATGATTTATTATTAATAATTAATATTATTTAATAATATGATAGATTTATGAACACATCGAATGAACACCGAATTAGGGGGAAAAAGACTAATAAAGTTTTTTTTTACGTACATCAGTATCAGTGATACCCAAAACCTTTAAAGAAAAAAATTAATATCATATGCTCATCGAAATAAAATATTACAGAAACTGAGAAGAGTATATTTGGGCTTTAAACTTAAAGGAGATATTAAACATTTGACTCAATAACAACGAAATCAAAAGAAAAGGAAACAACACAAAAAGTAGTCAATCAGGTACATTTACATGATGTTTGCAACTTTTAATTTGTAGTAAAACGTACAGAGGGAGAATTGCTGTTTGACTCTCAGATTCGCTACTACTGATTAAAGAAGCTAAAAACAAAATATTAAACAAATTGAGAAAAGAATATTTAGGCTCAATATTTTGAAAAACATAGCCGTATGAGTGAGACTCAACAACAGTCCTTTATAAAAACGAAAACAAAATACGAAAATAAAATGAAAACAAAAAAGAAACAAAACAATAATGAAAACAAACGAAACAAAACAAAAATATAATGACCTAGTGAAAACGAAAACAAGAACGAAAATAAAATGAAAACAAAAGAAAAGGAAACGAAAACGAAAAACAAAATGTTCAATAAGATACATTTACATGATGTTTGCAACTTTTAATATGTACAAAAACGTACTGAGAGAGAATTGCTGTTTGACTCTCAGATTCTCTAATACTGATTAAAGAAGCTGAAAACAAAATATTAAAGAAACTGAGAACAGAATATTTAGGCTCAATATTTAGAAGAAAAGAGCCGTATGTGTGAGACTCAACCACAGTCCTTTATAAAAACAAAACAAAAGAAAATTGAAATGAATTGTAGGGTAAATAGGATCCATTTACATAATATTTGCAACTTTCAGTTTATAGAAAAACGTACTGACGGAGAACTGTTTTGTAACTCTAGGATTGGTAAATGATTTTAAAAGAACAAACTTTTAAAGAAACTGAGTAAAGAGTACTCGGGTTTTAAGCTTGAAGGGTATATCCACATAAGTGAGACTCAACAAATATCCTTTATAAAAACGAAAACAAACAAACGAAAAAAGGGTTAATGAAAATATATTTACGAGTTTACATGACATTTGCAACTTTTGTTTTGTAGGAAACGTACCGAAATAGAATTGTTTTTTTTAATGTCAGATTGGTTTATGCTTTTTAAAGAAACTGAGGAGAGAATATTTGCTTTCTAACTTTAGAGCTATACATGTAAAACTTAACAATCCCTATTAAAAACAAAAGAAAACTAAAAGGATTGATGGGATATATTTAAAGGAAATTTGTAACTTTTAGTTTGTAATAATTCATACTGAGACTTTTTTACTCTCAGATTGATAAATGCTTATTTGCAATTTCTATTAAACACCCAATGATAAATGATTTAAATTAAAATCTAAGTAGCTTGTATAATATTTTAATTTTATAATCTAGCTTCATTTAACTGTGCTTTCCATACCTTTTTAAAGAAATTAAAAGTAATCATTCATTATATTAAAATACATTAATTATAAAATGTTTTGAAGTCAGAAACTATGCAGTTTTAAAGCACGAGTGTGTTACAAAGCTATTGGAAAATTAAGAAAATATATTACTGAAACGCTAGACATTCTGAACGTTGTTCTGTTATTTCAACACTGGGAAACTGGGAATAATCGAAAACACTGAAAATGTCACTGGCTACTGCGGTAAAACACCCCCTTCTTTTTAAAATCTAGGTTATTAAATGACATAATACGCACAGATAAATAAATGCTCATGTGAGTATTATATGGGAGTGTTTGCTCTCGCGATCCGCATTACCACCCTCCTACCATGTGGACAGAAAATTATGATTTATGCTGAAAGCGCTCCTACAATGAACGCGTTTTAAAATCCTGCACGCGTTCATCCACTTGGAGGACAGTTTTGAATTTGATTCTCGCATTTCGCAACAGAGCGACAGAGAGGCATTACAATTATCCAGATCTTTTCAAAGACAGGCATGCAAACACTCTTTGGTAATTTCCGCAGAGGGGGGAAGCGATCGCATTTAAGATTCCTCTATTCAGATCACTTCGTCGAGGATTGGTCATTTGGACAATTGAGCCGAGCCCGAATCCGCATGCAGAAATACCTAAATTCCGTATGCAGGAATTTGATTTTCATTGTCCGCACAACCTCTGGAAATTTCCTATTCACCGGCTTCGTTAGGAGCCTTTCGCCCTTTGTTCGGCGCGATTTCGACTCGGGAAGATCTTTTGTTCGGCAGATAATGAAGTCATCGGGGTACATCGAAGACAGGGAAGGTGTTATTCCGCTGTGACGGAAAACTTTTCCAAACCTCCTTTTCCATCGGTTACTCTGTTCCTCTTCGAGAGTCTCTCGTGGATAAAAGAATTTCTTGATGGGGAAACTTCCACCCCACCCCCGCCGATTATTGTTTTTCGAACAAATAATTAAAGCGCATGACGTAAAATAAGCGTGAAAGCACTTTAATTGCTCCATTACTTACGCGCGGCTTCACGGCATCTCTCTTTCCTGTTTGCGTTGCGAAAGAATAGTTTGTACTTGAAAGAGTAGTAATTAGCAGGAAGTGGAGTAAAACGGAGGAAAAAAAAAAGCTATGGCGCCTAGTTTCGCATTCAGACACATGTTAGTTAGAGAAAATAAATACATCTGAGAAGTGTTTTTAAGTGCAAGGGGATTAAATCAGCCCCAAATCCCACAGCACAGAAAATACCATGCTGCAATGGCTTTGCAGTAAATTAAACGAAATAATGTCATTTGGGACATTTTTAGCCATTAGAGAAAATTGAATACAATTCATGTGTAATGCTCGAAAAAAAAAAGAAGCATCCCAACTGAAAACTCTTAAATTACTACTGATCTCGCACTCGGACGCTGTCTTGTTAAAAAAAAGAGAGAGATCAAAGGCTTTAATGGGTATTACTCGAACTGAAAATAAATTTGTAAGATTGAAAGAAAAATCACTTACAATTCAGTTCTTGTTTTTAACAGTATGGTGAGACTAAGGTAAAATTTAAATTGTAGGTCACACATGTATCCTGCTTGTTCTGAAACAACCAAATTCCCACACAAGTTGAAACATTAATAAAAATTATTTGTTCTACTTAATTGAAAATCTATCTTTATCTTCGTAAACTAAAGAAAATTAGTTAGCTACAGGAAGCGTAACGATGAATAGTTTAGTAGGTGTGTTTTTAAATTAGGCATCTCAATAAAGAGCTATTAAGAGCTTTGCCTTAATGCGGTCGAGATATATACAAACGAATGCTGTGTCATTATGACATCAGAAGTCTCCAGAGATGGGAATTTGGTGCCATACGTTCCTCTGTTTGCACGTCATAATGACGATTTGTAGTCTAGCGTGGGTGTCGCCTGTGGCATATCTAGATTTCAATATGGTAATATACTTAATTTTAAACGATTATTAACAATTATAATTTAATCTGTGATTATAAAAAGAAACGTTATAACAATTTTTTAGGGATATATCTTGAAATCCGATTTTAATTTATTTGGTAAGAAAGTTATTTTTCATCATGAAATTAATATGAAAAATTTTGAACCACTAATATGAAATAATATACATAATTAGTAAATAATATACAAAATATATGAAAATAAAAAAAATAACTAACAAAAGACATATGCAAATAAGATCTGATTGAGCGATTAAACAATCGAACAATTTTTATTTTACAAAGGAAATGCTAATAATTTTTATAAAATGTTCGGAACACTGGTTATACAGTGACGACAATTCTTTTGAGTAAATTATGTACAAAATAGGTACATAATTTAGAATTGTTGTAGATAAAATTTTTCACGATTAAATAAAGAAAAACAATAATTACACTGTAAATTGTCTTTTTAAGGAATGTATTTTACTCTTAGTGTCTGTCATAGTCTTTATGAAGAAATCATTATTAAAATTGTCATTATTAAGCTTACAGAGTACAAAGAATGAGGCCACATGAATTCTAGTTTTTTCTTTTCAGAAAACCAGCGTGTTAACACACTCATGTTGTGTCTATTTAGGACAGTATGGTAAACAACAGTATACCTAGTACGGCAATCTAGTAATTTAATACTGTACTCTGAAATTATGTAACTTTTTACATGTTTATATCTCTACAGATTTTGCTTTCTCATACACTAAAGATAAAGAAAGATGGAATTATTAAACATTTGACATTATTCTTTTGAATATCGAAGTTTTTGACACCCTAAGCATACAAGTAAAACATTTTCAAATTATCATGTACAATATATTCTTTGTTTATATAAGTCTCTACGTGTGCGATCACGATATTCAACAAATTAGATGGCTATCAGTTGACATAAGATTTTTATACCAAACTTACAGATATCTATCAAATTTTGGACCAATTCTACAACCAAAAAAGCTGTTTTAACTAAGCGTATAGCTCGATAAGTAAATCAATTGTTTATTTGGCTAATATGTCAATTTGCAATATCTGATAATTTTAGGTGATTTTTGTAGAAGCCACCAGAGAACAATTAGATATATAACAAAAAAGTAAATTGTTGGCGACATCTTATTAGTGAGATATTTTATAGATGTCTAAGAAAACGTCGGGGAAAAATATTTCCAAAATTTTTTAAGCTAACCATTTTCTATTTGCAATAAATGGGTACTGCTGCTACTCTTGTTTTATGAAACTCGTGAAAGATTAATCCGATACACTACCATCCCTGTTTTTAAACATAACACAGGAGACAAGACTTAAAGTTTAAAGGCAATTGCAGATAATAAAGAAAGGCTGTAGATATCCTTACTCAAAATAAGATTCGAACTCATGAACTCTGAAAAAAAAGGCAGTTAGTTCAACAGTCTCTTCGAGAAACTTACAAAGAGATGAATGACAAGTGTAACAAGTACAACGGAAAAAATTTAAAACCCTAAAACATTGAAACAAAGAAACTTTTTTAAAACCCAAGACTTATTTCACTGCTTACGGCATTTTCATTGCAACTCAGGTAGATTTTACAAAGGAATAATTCTCATTATATCTTTTCCCATTTCTTTTTATACAATTAACCTCATCAGAACCAAAGATATAGAAAATCATTTAAGCCGCAACTGATTCTTTATTACATTCCTTCGCAATAATTATTTCTGAAGAATTAGGGAACACGCAATTTGTTCTTATTCAAAGTCCGCAAGAGTGATCGCTTATTCAATTAAAACGGGAGTCAATAATAATTAAGAAAACTCCAAAACAATTTAAGAAACTTATAGGAGATTAATAATGTCGGGAAGATCACAAAAACTTCCCGGGCAGCGGCATGCCACAAATGCAGAGATCAATGATTCGTTCGGAAAAATCCATCAAGGGGTTCGCAAAACGGGAAAGCCAGGAATCTGGATATCATCAATATTCATGACAAAGGGTTAGATGTCAGGAGAAGTGAGAGGTCTCTCTCTTTATCCACAGTGCCTGCAGTGATTAAATGAGGATATCCCAAAAATCCAATTTCCTAAATTTAATGATTCCTCAAAAAGCGAAACCCGGGACATTTCTTTGAATTTTTTTCCTACTCAAATTTGAAACGTAATTTTGTCCGATCTTGACTTCTACTGAATAATTTGGGATTGCAGATTCATTGAAATAAGAGCAAAAAGTCGAAATGTATAAGACAAATAAGTGCTTGCGACGCAAAAAAGGAACTTTTGATTTTAATTTACTAATAGAAAAGACTAACACTGCGTTTAATTCAGTATGTAAAACAACAATTTCTAAGTCCAATAAATACTCTTAAAAAGCTTTAATATTATCTAAGAGACTTAAATGAATGAATTGAAAGTAATGCATAAATAATACTTTTTTTCCGGCTATATAGCGGTTACTTAGACTACTCTGAATAAAAGTATTGCTTTTAAACCTCGCGGTCGCTTATTATATTAAAATCATACAAAAAATATTTTGTGAAGAATTCTTACGCTTCAAATGGTATTGCATTAAAGTAGGAAAAAAATAGTTCTACATTATCTTATTAAGTAGGCTTATCGCCTTTAAAACTTACAAGTTTCAAAAAATAAATTTTTTAATTTTTGTAGTTTTATAATATTTAGTTTTTTTAATGCTTTGGAACAAATAAAGTGGAAATGTGTCTATTAAAACTGCAACAATCATTAAATGAATAAATACATATACAGCAAGTTTGCTCTCCAAATGGGTCTTTAAAGCCCATTTTTTTCACAACTAGGCTTTTTTTTTTTAGTTTGGATGCACACTAGACTGAAAATGTGCGTATTTGTTTAAATTTTTAATCGACTTTTTTTAATTTTGACGTATAAGATAATTAACTGAACAATAAAACTGAAAGTTTAAAATTTTATTGCTTGAAAACGTTTTCTTAAATTTAAAAGTATTAATTTTCGGGAAGGAAATACAAATTAAACAGGCACATTTATAGGCAAAGTACTCTGAAAAATTTTTTTAATGGTTCAATAAGTTACCTAATATACCAAACTAAAATTCGATAAAGTCTCTAAATAATAAATCTCTAAATAAAAAAATTTAAATCTTATGAATTAATACAGTTTGTATAGCCTGTTTTGTAAAAATCAATAAAAAATACTTTTTTCTTAGTAAAATCAAATAAAGAAATATATTAGCTTAATAAGAGAAATGGAGGCACGCAAGGTACTTTAAAACTTATTTTTTTATTCTTTAAAAAGTATAATATTTCATTTCCTAATTTTTTAACCATTCTATTTTATTTCAACTGGTTTGAAACAGATATGCGTGATTGGTTACCAAAATCTGTTTTAAATCCGTTGAAATAGAGCATATTGCTTAATTACTTTAGTGTAAGTAAAATCATGCACGAGATTCGAAAATTCCTAAAATTTCAATAGCGTATGAACAGCAAGTTGAAAATTTGATGGATTGTTTATAATACTGCTATCCACTTTTATAAAAAAGGGAAATCATCGCAAGAAAATATATAAGTTCTACAAACTATTTCTTAACCATCCTTCAAATAAGAACATATGGAATGCAGCGATTCTCAATCTTTGTGCAGCGGGAGATTTTAGGGAGTGCTGCAAGCCTTGGCTTGGTTTGGTTTGGAACGCTACGCTCTCTTGTTTTGCTACACGAGTGCTTATGCGACCGCGACCTACTGCTTAAAGTCCATTCCGAACAGTTACAAACATATATGCCATCAGCGGGTTTCGAACCCGTGAACTCCGGTACAATTCGTTATAAAGCAATTTGTCGCAACGTCACGACTACTATAATGCCCTTCCCATTCATTTTCATGTTTACAACAGCCAATAGACAAACAATAAACTGCCTTTTCGTTTGAAACTAAAGCCAGAATTGTCATAATTTGACAATTTGCCCTACTGCGTGAAATCGCCTTATTTTGTAAGCACCACAGACAAGTGATATGATAATTGTACTAATATTTGTCTGTAAAACAAAATAGGTAAGATAATTTCAATATTTTTATTTTTAAAAATTTTCAGATCACTGCAACGGAATTGTACCGGGAGCGAGCGTTTTGAGCTTAAATTTAGTTATTCATTTAAATCTCAATAGATCGAAAACTATTTAATGTTTTAACCAACTTTTCGTATTTATATTGAAATATATTAACAAATATATATACAGATACTAATATATATATATATATATATATATAACATATATATATATATATATATATATATATAAATAAATATATATATATATATATATATATATATATATATATATATATATATATATATATATATAATATCATTTTCGAAAGGATAAATAAAAAGTTAATTTTAAATCTAAATTGATTTTTTAATAAACCTTCCTGTTCTGTAGTTCAGCATCGACTAATGTAAAAACTAGTTTTTATTTGTCTAAATTTTTCCAGAATCTATGTAGTAGACAAGAACATTCGGCTCCGTTTTCCTGTATAGACCGCTATTTTTGTACCCACACACATACCATGTTGTTACACTAACCCGTACTAGTACTTGATCCGGGCTCAAGTATTAATCGTCAGAAAACTTACTAGTACGTGTCTCGCGCTCAAGTATCAATCGTCAGAAAACGTACTAGTACGTGTCCCGCATACAATGTGTTAAGGCACCCAAATGAGAAGTTGTGTTTATTTCAAGATATAAATAAATTTTTAGAATATTAGAAGTTTTCATAATATTAGCTACACCAGATTTCCTGCTTAAAATATAGTTCATTGCATATCATGCATGGTATGAAGTATAAATCATTAGATGTGTATATCATATGAGTTGTTATTAAATGAATAATTTTATTGTTTTCTTTATTAGTTTCAACACTAGGTTTTATTAGCTACTAAAGTACTAAGCAATACGAAACCAATGCGTTTTCTACTCGTAGAATACTCAAAAAGAGAAAATGGATAACCTGTTCCTCGTGATGTCATTTTCTCATGTCGAGAACTTGTGTTCTGGGTTGGAGGTTCTGAAAAAGTTTTTATTCTACGGAGCCATTTTCTTTCCACATACATACAAACGAATCCATGAATAAATATTACTTAAGGAGAAACTGGGAGCCTATTGTTTATCATTAAATAGAAATAAATATAAAAACTAAACAATAAAATGCATATAATACTTAGAAAGTGACTACGTGGAAGCAAGAATAATTGTAATGAATTGATTCAAGCAAATTGATATATTGATGACAATGGGATAAATGGCTTTGTTTATGACTGTCACAAAGTTCTGAAAATATTTGGTTGTATTGAAGAAAATTTTATTCTCGTATCATTCTCTGCTCCCACCATATTCCCGTGTGTCTTTGCAAATGGTAACAGCACGGTCAGAGACACAGTCTGACTCTGCTGTTATAATGATGGATGCTTTAAAGTAATAATACTGGGATAATATTAATGTAATAATAATAATAATAATGTAAAAATATTGTGTAATAATAATGTGTAATGTAATAATATTGTGTAATAATTATGTGTAATGTAATAATATTGTGTAATAATTATGTGTAATGCAATAATAATGTGTAATGAAACAATATTGTGTAATATTAATGTGTAAATATAATAATATTGTGTAATATTAATGTGTAATGTAATAATATTGTGTAATATAATAATATTGTGTAATATTAATGTAATAAAAATGTAATAATATAGTGTAATATTAATGTGCTTTCTAATAATAATGGATATTATCCTACCAAAGGACATCAGAATTCTGGCACTAATACTGTTTAATAAAGTGATGTTATTGAACAATCCGATGTCAATTCATTAAAATTTTCTCACTTCTCCGAAGAAAAACAAGGTTTATTGTTCATGTCAAATAGTGTTAAAAAAATATGTCCCCTGGAGGGTCGTTGCGAAAACCCTAAAACTTCGCGGAACACACTTTTAGAAAACCTACTCTTGTTTTTGTCGAGCCCCGTACGATAAGGGGAAGAATCTTGCGGCGGCGGGAGCTGCCGATGCCTTCGGGTCCATCGGCTTTCCAAGACCGCCGCTTCCATTTGGACTCTGGGACGAGCGGAAGAGAGTGGAAAAAAATCGGTGAATTTTCATCATATAAGAATGCCATTTCGAAAGGGGAGACGGAGACGTTTATTGGATAACAGCTCTTTAAGGTGATGGTGGACTTTCAAATTGGTTAAAATCAACCGAAAATTCAAATTTTCGATTTTAGTGAATAGCGAAAGAATATATCATTAGGAATACGGAGAAAAAAGAATTTTTTTTTTATTCCCATCATTTTATCATTACTTATGCGTATAATAAGCTTATCATTACTTATGGGTACAGCAATAATAACTTCCAATGCTGTTTACTCAGAAGTAAAATTTTCATGTATTAAAAATGCTTAATGCACTTCAGGCGCATTGAAAATAGATCATTGTCTCTGAAATTCCAGTATTTACGTTAGAGTTTATAAAATAAAGTCTAGTTGAAATGGGTATGTTCTGAAGCATATAATACGTTAGTTATGTATTTTAATTTACCGCTATATCTGTTTAATCTGCAAAATATGGGTTTCATCATCATATTTTTTTTCTCTTTATATTTACTATGATTGTTTATAGAAACAACTACATTTTTTTTGTAAAGTCTATAAGGTATACTTAAAATTTTTTTAATAATATTTTATGCAAAATTGATGCGCATAGAGGATTTTCAATTAAGCTAATTATGAAACAATTAATAATTAATAACTCCAAAACTAATTAATATTTTGCCTTCAAATTTTTAAAATATTTATAAATCAATAGTACTAATAACATAGTTAATCAAGGAAATTCATTTAAAAGAAAAAAGTTTGCTCTAAAGGTCCACTGTCGCCTTAAGGCATTCGAAAACTATATTTTGAAAAACAGAAAAATTTAATATATTAATAATTGTTTCTACAGTATTTGCACATACTGGACATAAAGTTCCCAACTTGTATCAAATCAAAAAAGTAGATTCACGAAATTGTAAATGGGGAATACCATGTAACCTGCAATATTACATGCGAGTAAAATGTAAACTTTTTCTTACTTTTATTAGAAAATAGGAAAATAAAACACAATTCATATATTAAAAAAAATGCATAAAAATCGCAAAACATTAAAAAATTACAGGAAATCTATTATATATTGAATAAAAACTACTCTCTTATACATTATAAATACATAAACATTAATTAAAAATAAATATGTAAACATTAATTAATGAGTGCAAAATTTTGAAATTAATTATGTTGAAAGAATTTTCCCCACCCGCTTAAGCTTTGCATTCATAAAATCTTGAGTTGGATTTGAGTAATTAAAGCGTTTCACATATAAAATATTTAAAAAAGGATAATTTTAAACAATTATGTAAATATTTATTTCACATATACGAAATTTATTTTTTCATAGTAACCGCTAGAGTTGTGAGACAAAATGTATTCATCTAAAAATAATTTTGGTTTGGTTTTGGAGCACTATGGTCTACTTCTTACAACACGAGGGATAATGAAACCGGGAACTAATGCTTAAAACAGATTCCGAATGGCTACGAACATCCATGCCATAGTGGGATTCGAACCCATGAACTCCGGTTCTGAAGGCCAGCACCCTAACCATTCGGCCATCATTCAGTTAAAATTATTTTCGGGGGGTTACATTTACACCTCAGGTACCGAAAAATGCAATGAAAATAAATTTAACATTTGTATCCATAAATATCTAGAAGCTAAATCTAATAAAGAGTTGCTTGAAACTATAGTTAATTTAATATAGTAACGAAATAAAAATAACTTATTTTATTTTTTAATCTATAAAACAAACCCTTTAAACAGAAATATAGTTAATTTACACGAACCGATTCAAAATTCCTGTTTCTTAATAATACCACTAAAAAAATAAATTGCTAATGAAAAATCTAATTAAATTAAAGATACCTATCTGACTTTCTCATAAATTTCTGGAAACAAATCCGAAATTAATTCCAAACATATTATAATATTTATTATAAAAACCATACTATGAATTTCAAAACTTCATTAGTTATTAAACTTATTGTATAAGTAAAATTGTAACACCTGTTAATATTACTATACAATGATAAATATTTATATCAATAAAAACCAATTACTTTAAAAGTGAAAAATAATAAATTAAAGAATAATAATTAAACTTCTCACTTAAAATTCGTAAGATATATTCATCATTCATATTTTTTTAAATTCCACATTTTATAAAAAAACAACTGTAGTTTTTCAAAAATGGCTTTCAAATCAAACAATTAATTCAATGCACTAACTATGTAATGTAATGTGCAATAAGATTCATTTTGTTATAAAAATATTTATTTTTTATCACTCTATTAATATGTAATGAAACGTCAAAACACAGTTTCTCGGAAAATACATTTAAAGATTTTTGTTGCAGAAAATTCAATTTCCTTTATTTCTATATATGAAATTTTAGTATTCTTTTTATTAATTATATGGCTTAAATATGTGTAAAAAGTTCTTTACATTTTCAATGTGAATAAATTATTATTTTTTATAACTTCAAATTAATTTTTCAAAAGTATGCGTCAGTTAAAAATGTGATGTTGATATAAGCGTGTTGTAGATTTAACGAGAAAAAGAAAACTAAGCATGTTGCACTTAGTCTATATGTGAAGGTACCAACATATTCTTTGCACGTATAGCAGATATTAATTTAAAAAAAAATGTCACATGTTTTTTAAACCAGGCTGTATTATTTGTAGATAAAAAGTGAAAATGTAATAAGTTGCAGATAATCATTACTGAAATATTTTACTTACGCTATTTTCTATGAAATTAATATGGGTATAATTCATAGTTTCATACAACTTGATCAAGTTACGAAAAACTGGGTCAATCAAATCTCTATATAAAATTGTATATGTATGTATGTATATGTTCGATATGCATTTCAAAATGTCTGGACCAATCTTGATGAAATTTTGCATGACGATTCAAATCAATCCTAAGAAGGTTTTAGGCAGGTCAAAGTGTTTGGAGGTCAAAAACGTTTCAAGATAAAACACTATTCTAAATCCTAAATTATGTTTGGCATTTCTATTCTGGCGCACATACCCTTTCAATTACATTATAAAATAAGTAATTTTTTAAAGTAAAACCTTTATAAGATAAAGATTAAACTTTATTACATACTTGTATTATCTTAAAGTACATATTAAAATGTACTTTAAGATAATACAAGTTTTAAGACTTTTTGACGAGATTTACTTTTAGAATTATATAATTAAAATAATATTTTAATTTTTCATATTTCTTTTCATTTGACTTCAAGTTTGACACTTTTTCAAATGAATATTTATTACATTGTTATGGTAACAGATTGAACATTTGGAAAATTATAAGTATTTTATTTTTGTCATGCACGAAAAACGATTAGAGCTAATTAAGAGTTTATTTACAGTACAAATCAAGCAAATCTCTGATTATCTTTGAAGAGTTTGAGCCTCAATATTCTTATTTGTATATGTATCTTGAATCACTTTAAAATGCAAGAAATGCAGTTACTTTATTTTGTGGTAAGTTAAATCCCAAAATATAGTGTTAGATTTATGAAGAAAATTAAAATAAAATATGTTACACGTTTTGTGAAACTTAATAGATTTATTTTTGAAATTTTTAAATATGCGGATGCTAATATTATGAAAAACTGCTAATATTATAAAAACTTATTTAAATCTTGAAATAATCACAACTTTTCATTTCGGTGCCTTAACATATTGTATGCGGGACACGTACTGAAGATTTAATTTTTTTTAGCATTAAAGAGTTCTTTATGATACTAGGAGTAAGTGTTCCAGCATTTAAGTAAAATGTTCTTAAATTATATATCACCTTACACAAAATGTCATAATATTGAGTGTGAGCAGTTATAAAAAGCTTAAATTTTGGGTTTTTATGTTTTACACAAAAAAGCTGAAACTACAAGTCAGTTTTATTTGAATAATATTCTTATAAGAAAAAAAATGAGAAAAGTAAACAAATTCAAAAAATACATATTTAAAATTTAAGCAGAAATAAATGAAAAGACTATTAATTAAAAATTCAAATTTTCAAAATTAAATTTTTAACACATTGTATGCGGGACACGTACTAATGAGTTTTCTGACGATTGATACTTGAGCGCGGGTCACGTACTAGTACGGGTTAGTGTAACAACATGGTTGGTTTGTGGGTACAAAAATAACGGTATATACAGGAAAACGAAGCCGAATGTTCTTGTCTACTACATAGATTCTGGAAAAAATTAGACAAATAAAAACTAGTTTTTACATTATTAGTTTTATGATTGCTCTTTTCATTTTTTTATAATGTAAAAATGTTTATATATAACATAATTCGAAAAAATTAAAACTATATACTACTATTTCTACTTGATTTTTCATATTTACGATACTATTATAAATTTATCCACTAAAAAATATTTTTTTTTGTTTACAAAAATCTTATGGTTGTTATTTATATATTTCTATTTATATATTTGTTTATATATTTCAATATAAAATACGAAAAGTTGGTTAAAAAATTAAATAATTTTTGATCTATTGAGATTTAACTGAATAACTAAATTTACTCGCAAAACGCCCGCTCCCGGTACAATTCCGCTGCGAAATGTACCCGCACACAATGTGTTAAGTACTCCGTTGGAAAACTGGGCGTCAAGCGATTAGTGTGAGATACGATACTCCGATTCTTTACTGTAGTTTACAGTTACTAAATATTACTTCTTGCTAATATATTACCTTTTAAGTAGACAATGAAAGTTACAAAGCGTATTTAGGTGACTGTAAATTTAAAGTTTTGAAACCGTATTAATATACATTGAAGAATAACTAAAACAATACCGCTTTTAAGTTGTTAACCCTTAGTTTGACAAGATGTTTTTTCAAATATTTTTTAATTTCTATTATTTTCCCATGTCTGTACAGACATTAGGATCTCTGTAAAATAAACATATCCTTTTCCATTTTTGAGATAATTAATGTCCGCTGTGGCGAACACTGGCAATTATGTTATATAGTAGTTATAAATATACATGTCCGGTGTAGCTGCCAGACTTAGCCAAATTAAGGGTTAAAATCAGACAACTTAAAAATTTTTTATATATATTTTGTTAATTTCTTAAATGTTCCATGCACATCAGTTTTTATGCTATTCTTTTATATTTGCTATGCCATTACTTAAAAGTAGTTTTTGCACATTTTTGAGCATTATTTCGTCGACAGATTGAATAGATAACATATAGAAAATATTTTTATGCTTGTATGTTGAATTTGCACGAAAAAATGGACATTTCTACTTTTAAATTAAATTCAATAATATAAATGAAGTCGAATTTTTAGACAGATATCAGAAATTTTTGATAAACATTTTGTAGAAATCTAGGAAACTTGAGTATATGTTACACGAGAGCTAACGCTACATGCGACCAATGATATCAAACCTACTGCTTACCCCTTGCCTGTGGAATATATTTGAGGAAAATGTGTCAAAAAATTGAAAAAAAAATTCTCTTTAATTTTGTTCGTTACCATCATCAAAATTACCATCATCAAGATTATTTTGGGAAAAAATTTAAACGAAACAGGCTTGCAACTGCTGAGGTACTTTCAAAAAGGTGAGAAAAGTGACAAATAATACAGAATAAGTGACTAAAAAGTGACTAAACATTGATAAAAAAGCGATTTTTTTCTCCTCTTGATTACAGATGCTATTATTAAGATTTTTCCATTTATTTTAACTCTAAATCAAATGATTCATGCAAGACATGATTTTAGCGTCAAATACAAAAAAGGTTAAAAATTTTGTTTAACACAACTCAACATTGCTTTTTATTCAAGAAAATCTATAAATTAGATTTGAATACATACACTACATTAATTTTATAATCACAATTTTCTGCATATATTAATGATGTTTTGAAATATGTACATAACTAGATTAGAGTAGCTAAACAAAAATTGTGAAGAAAAAGAGAAATGTGTGCTTTGACGTAAATTACTTTAATGTATTAAATGTACATTTCAGTACAAATGCAGATTTCAAGGAACTTCTTTACGACTTTTTAAAATCACTCAATTCTGGAAACCATATGACTAATTACATTTTAATAAAAGAAAAAGATTAGAGTATCCCATTTTGGTCTTTTATTTAAATATTTTGTTATTAATTATGATTTTTTTTCAACACTAGACTTTTGCAGTGATACACCATGAAAAAAGTGACTAAAAGTGACTGTTTACTTAAAAAAGTGACTAAAAGTGATCAGTTGTAAAAAAAATGACTAAAGGTGAGAAAAGTGACGGAATTGCAAGCCTGACGAAACAACTACTATTTTCAATATTTTCTCATATATGGGAAATGTTAATGGATTACAGAAATTTTAGCTCAAATTCCATAAAAATAAAGCAAATTATATAATTTCTGGATAAATAAAGTAAACTTATACTACAATATTATTATTTATATCAACTATCAAGAATTCCACGTCCCTCAGATTCCTTTGAATTTTACAAATCCTTTGCAGTATCCGAGACACAGCGACAAATGGTCCGAAATCACAGAACTTTTCACGGGAAAGTATTTCTATCTATTGGAAAATGGCAAATTAAATATTATGAATTAAATGAACCAATTCGGGATTCACAGAATTGAAATATCATTTTTTTCTCTTGCCCGAAATCAGGTCAGATATTCTAAAATTGGTGCATTTGTGTAGTCCGAACTGAGTTCGGACGTCACAAGCAAGTGTTTGTTAAAATCTACGAACATCCAAGCAACAGTCGCATTCGAACCAACTAACCTCTTTTAACTTATTACAAGGCGACCTTCCCATTAGGAGCCGAATACAAAGGTTTATGCCCTTATACATCTCACAACGTTAAATTCGTCTTTTAATGACATAGAACACTTTCCCGACACATCAGAGCATAGATAAATCCAGTAATGATTACAGAGAAGGTACAACTTTTATATGAGATTAGAACTATAAATGAAAACTAACGTCAGTAGGGCAGAAATAGTAGGAGATTACAGCTAGTTCACTGCTACAAACGACTTGCATTATTCATGCCAGTGAATTAATTTAGCTTAGTCGGATTTTTGAGTTTTCTAATGTTGGTTTTCTTTTCTACAGAAACAGTCCATAGTGTACTTACCGCCTTCCCTGGGCTCTGTGCGCTGGTGTCTGGCGTGGTGGGCCTGTCCTCGGCCATCATGGCCTCGCCGTCCTCGCTGACGTCCGTCACGTCCACCTCGTCTCCGGAGGACGCTCCTCCTCCTCCCCCGCAGCAGCTGCCGCACCGTCCTCCTCCCCCCGTGGTGGTGTCTGCGTCCGAGTCGACCCTGGGGGGTGATCGCCTCCCCACCGGACGGAAGGCGGACGCGTGTCCGGCGGCGCCGCGAAGGGGGCTGCCTGGGCTGTCGCGGTCGGGGAACGACAAGGACGTGCCCTCGCTCGCTGAAGACAGAGGACGACCTGCGGACAAGAAAGGGAAATCACAGGTGTAACAGAGGATCATTAGGTAGCTTGAGTGTTATTTGGATGGAGGTGATTACTCTCTGTATACTACAAAGATAGCTTCCCTCAACTTGCTAAATCATTAAAATATGTCACACAAAGTTTTACACTGCAACAGACAGACACAAACTAATTGATGGGAATTATCTATGTCATCAACTGACTTTGTAAAATATTTGGAAGCTATATTTTTAAAATGTAGCAAGTTGGAAGGAGCTATTCTAGTGCTAGATAAGTATAGATTAATTTTTTCTTTCTCCGAAGGATATTAGACGGATAGAATGAGTTTTTTTAGGGTTGACCTTTCTAACTATCAGTGATATAGCATTACACAGATAGAAAAATATCAAAATAATACAGGCAAATCAATGAACATATAAAACTAAGCATACGAAAAGATCTATAGGACTTGATAAATCGTAAAACGCATATGGTTATACAAATGAAAGAATTTATACGACTATACATATAAAAAGATGCAAATAAATCAATCAAAGAACATTTATGACAAGACAAAAGAACTTGTTTATTTAAATAATCCAAAGGACAGTTAGGACAAAAAAAAAGTAAAATTACGCTTATGTTTAGATAAAAAAAAGTTTATTTATGACAACAAAACCCCAAAAACTTAAGAGTTTAGTCATGAAAGATCTTAAAGATCTTACATGACTAGAACTATAAACGAATATATACAAATAAATAAATCGAAGATCATTTATAACAAGACAAATAAAATAACTTATTTGTCTAGATAACCACAGAACAGTTATGACAAAAATAAATAATTGAAAAGAAGCTAATGTTTAGATAAAGGAAAGCACATTTATGACGACAAAACCCAAAACACTTAAAAGAGTTTAGTCATGTAAGATCTTAAAGATCTTACATAACTAGATCTATAAAAGAATATATACAAATAAATAAATCGAAGATTATTTATCACAAGACTAATAAAATAACTTATTTGTCTAGATAACCACAGAAGAGTTATGACAAAAATAAATAATTGAAAAGAAGCTAATGTTTAGATAGAGGAAAGCACATTTATGACAACAAACCCCAAAAACTTAAAAGAGTTTAGTCACGTAAGATCTTAAGATCTTACATGACTAGATCTATAAAAGAACATATACAAATAAATAAATCGAAGATCATTTATCACAAGACAACTAAAAGAACTTATTTGTCTAGATAGCCACAGAACAGTTATGGCAAAAATAAATAATTAAAAAGAAGCTAATGTTTAGATAAAGGAAAGCACATTTATGACAACAAACCCCAAAAAACTTTAAAAAGCTTAGTCATGTAAGATCTTAAAGATCTTACATGAATAGATCTATAAAAGGATATATACAAATAAATAAATCGAAGATTATTTATCATAAGACAAATTAAATAACTTATTTGTCTAGATAACCACAGAAGAGTTATGATATTTTTTGTCATAACTCTTCTGTGGTTTATAATTGAAAAGAAGCTAATGTTTAGATAAAGGAAAGCACATTTATGACTACAGAAGTCAAAGAACTTGTATCACTACATAAATCATTCATAATTTGTGACTAAACAAATCAGTGAACACATATGATTAAATAAGTGGGAAAATGTGTATGACTAGGCAGATGGGAGAGCCTGTATGACCAGACATATTGGAGAACATAGATGACATATCAAAGAAAGTATATAACTAGAAAGATCAAAGAACTCATCACAAGTACGGTGATTCTCAAATAAGATGTTTCACCTCTCCAAGAACACTGCAGCGAACGAGGAATGTAATGACAAGCTCATATTCAACTAAACTTCTTTTTTTTTTTTTTTTTTTTTTTCTTTTTTTTTTTTTTTTTTTTTTTTTTGTAAAATCATTGAGACGGAGAAAGAGAAAGTTTTTTTTTGTTTGTACCGTTTATTAAACACGTGTTTAACGGGTGTTTGTTGTTTCCTGTGAGAGATAAAATGATGGAATCTGCGAGTACAAGAACCTCTAGTGTAGCAGTTATACGTTCCAATCTACTGCTATTGAGTTTCAAAAAAGTCTAGAAAAGGAAATCGTAAATTGTGTGTTCAGAAATGAATTGTGTAACTATGTTATAGGGTAGTAACTGAATTGCAGTATATAGATGAATTAACAGTTAAGAACAGATGAGGGAGATATCGGAAAAGGGGACAGGGGGAATGTTGTATGTGAGAAAGTACATTGTCGAGTAGGTCATTAAAAATATTTCTAAATTTCAAACATCTTCCTTAGACAAATTTATCAATTATTTTTTCTTCTCATAGATTTGAAGTAAGGATAAGCAAAGAATTTATGAAAAGGGTCACTGCGCCTTTCTTGTTGTTTCATAGAATAAAATTTCAAGGTATGTGATGAGTATTATGCATTCTGAAAAATAATGTAATAGATAAAAATGTTTGGAACTTGTGAATTAGATAAGTCAAAGAACATATACATGACTAGACACACAAAAGAGCATATAATAACATATCTTTTCCTAGAATAAACTCATGATCTTCTTCCTCCTGATATCTGAAGTGTTTTATGAACGATTCCTAAATTTATAATTTTACGGAATAATAGGCAAAGACGTTTTCCAAAAAAGTCATCATTTTCTAAACTGAGAGCTAAAAGTAAACCATTGTGTACTACATAACTGTAGAATAACGTTCCATGACAGCAGGAAGTGATTTAAGTTAGATAATCTGTTATAGGATTCTATTAAATTCTCACGTGTTATACAGTATTATTGTCAGATCTGTTTACGATGATATTAAAAATATTCTTTAATGAAATTTAAATTTCATAAAAGGAGCATTTTAATTTTCTTTAAAAAATAGCGTAATAAACTCAAAAAAATAATATGTAATTAGAATACACTATAGTCTATCAAACTCAAACAGTTATAGTGAACTTAAAATGAATGTTGTGTGAAATGAATTCAAAGAAAAATACAAATAACACACAAAACTTTTTAAAAATTAAGGTAAAAATTAA
The DNA here is from genome assembly GCA_032207245.1 of Pardosa pseudoannulata. Taxonomy (NCBI): domain Eukaryota; kingdom Metazoa; phylum Arthropoda; class Arachnida; order Araneae; family Lycosidae; genus Pardosa; species Pardosa pseudoannulata. The sequence goes on from CM063505.1 coordinate 36,735,706, forward strand.
GAAAAATGAGTCTTAAAAGCCTTATTACACTTCAACATGTTTATATTAGCTTATAATTCGTTTTCCCAGTGAATAATGCGCAGTTCTTCAGTTACAATGAAAAATTTTCAATCTATCTACTTTAGTTTAAGCTGATTTGTGATAAGGCTTTTAATCGGGTCAAAATTTTTCGCATGACACCAGAATTCCAAGTTTTCACCGGGAAAAGAATCCTAAACTGAATCTGCTGCTTGTCTAACACACACATGTTGATGAGTTATAAGAACTTTGGTGAAAGCTGTTTCTATTCAAGCACCAAAAATAGATAATGATAAAATACATTTTAAATAACTTCAAATTCAGTTCAAACTTTATATTTATGGCTCACGCTCAATGAAATTTATTATTACTGATATTTAATGCATAAAAATATTTTAAAGTTATTAAAAATTGTCAATGTTCATAAAAACGAAAACAATCGAGGTGTGATTACGATTTAAATAGATAGGTTTTCAGTTTGGACTATAATGTTTTACTTATCCCTATGCTAATTTAAGTCTATATAATTTCTAATTGTATTTATAATTAATATAATTTGTATAAGTTAGTATTACAATCAATTTTATAGTAAAAAATCCTATGTTCATTTTATACTAGTATTATATATTATGTTAAAAAGAGCTTTCTAAAATTTTAAGCATAAAAAAAATTTTGCACTCAATCAACTGAAAGGAAAAAACAAATACTGATTAAAATTTGTTTTTCAATGCATACTATTTTGGAATTATTTTAGGAAAAGGGATTTTTAATTTGAGTCATTTACAAAATTGTTACGCAATAACTTAATTATATTTTAACAATATTTTATTTTAAAAAGGTATTTTGCAAGGTTAACTATATTTTATTTTACAAGGTATCTTCAATAAAGTCACTTCTTATAAAGACGTGATTTTATTAAAGATACCTTTGTTTGAGACTGTGTGATATATTTTCTGTTTCAGTTAGAAAACAAACATCTTTAAATTTACTTCACTAGGATACTAAAATTCAAAATTAAAAGAATATAAAAGATCTATTTTCAGTTTGTTATTACATTTTTATTTATACACATAAAATATAAACAAACTGAAAAATGTCGAAATAAAATAAACCCCCACAAAAATTCAGAAGAATATTAAAAATGTGAAAGTATATTTAAATTATTAAAGCATAAAAAATAGCATAATTTTACAATATACCTGTATCAGCAAGTGTTGTTGTGTCTGCTAGACTGTAGGGTAATGTTGTTTCAGGAACACTTCTTGCTTCTCTCAGTTCAACAGACGGCGTTGCAGGAACTATTCCACCAGGTCGTGGCCAAAGTACGCCTCCGTAAGGCAGAGGAAAGGGTTGTTTGCCTGCCCACATATATTCGGCAAAAGTCTGTCTGATATCTGCTGGGGATAAAGGCTTTCCAGAGGGAAGTCCAAAGGGGCTGGGTCCTGCGGGTGGGACGAAAGGGGCGGCAGCAGGAGCTAAAGAAAAACCCTTGTTGGGTAAAGGAACTACAGGAAAATACGGAGGTTTAGCATGGACACTAGCTTCAGAACTACTTGGAACTGAGTCCGGTCTACTAGGATTTCTCGACCTCTTACTACTTTCGCTGCTTCCACCTCCATTCCTAGAAACACTAGTACAACTAATAACTCTCTTTCGAGACCCGCCATTGAACATAGCTTTCACGTCTTCCCACGCATATATGACTTCCTCTGGAGGAGATCCACCAAGTTTGATGTGACGTCTCCAGGAATTGAAGTTAGCTGCGTCTGGCTGAACGTACTTAGAATCAGGTAATCGGTGAGAATGGAAAATGAACTTATTTGGAGAAAAGAATAGTCCACAGTATGTGCATTTAATGCATTTAGCCCTCGAACTGTTGTAACGAGACGGAACAAATGAGCCTCTGCAACCCCATGCACACTGGTGAATGACATCGAAAGCAAAATTGTCTGGTAGCTTTGGAGGCATTGTATCTGCCAAAAAACTCTTGCAGAGCCTTTCTGCTTCTCTCTTAGTTATCAATCCACACCTTCTTGATGATACGGGCATAGCGCCGGCTCTTCTCAATAACTCGAGTTGAACGGGGGTACACTGAACACACGTTATACCAAGAGCAACTCTTCTGTTATGAATTTCATTATAGCTGAAACTTTTAAGAAGGGTGTTTGAAATTTGTGCAAGGCAGAGCCGTTCATAACCGTCTATTACGAGGGCCACTATTGGAACTCCATATAGCATGACAGATCGCACTTCATTATTACGAAATCCGGTTAAAGGAGGGCCACTGAAGATGGAGTTACGGTCAGTGGTGGTAGAATTAGGAACAGACTGAGATTTAGGTGCACGTGGGTCCTGTAAAAGATAGAAAATGATTTATTACATATCTAATTAATTAAAATTTGTGTTTACATTGAAACTTTATGACATTTCAAATGCTTTCTTTGTATTACAATTTTGTGCGAAAAATTACATCCATTTTTTGAATAATACAAAACATATCAATTACATTCCTTCATGAGACCAAGAAGTAAGACTTTAAAATAAGCATTTAAAATAAAACTTAATATATTAACTTTTTAATAATAATTAACAACTTAGTTGGAAAAAAAACAGTCAAATTTCACAAATGATTTAGAGGCTATTTTTAATGTTTTATAATTGACTATCCAAAATTTGCCAACTACTTTAGATAAAGGCCTCTCATGAATATTCCAGATATCGCTTGTTTAAATATGAGGAAATAATAAACTTATGCTTCAAAACCACGATTTCTGTTTGTCGTTAGACTTAACAACATCTTTATATTTAGCAAGGGTAATCCAATTATTTTCAGCTGTTTCACTAAATCTATGATGTAATAACTACTAATATTCTGGTATTTTTAAAAATAAATATTTACTTCTTTTTAATGAGACTAAAAAAAGGCGGGAGGTTTATGTGGGAGGAAAAAGACCATGGGCCAGAAGAAGCGGGATATTTTACAGTTGACGGATATCTATTGCCGATTAGTTTACAAGCGATGATAAGTACTTCATGCAGTTTATATGATCGATTCGGCTGGATTCAGATCCAAGCCAAACATTTTACCGTGTTGAAAAGTAGCACCTCTAACGTATCGCCTAAAGTTTGCTATAATCTTTTTGTAATAGGATGTACAATAGACTACATATGTAGAGTATTGTGTAGAGTATAGTAAATAATGAAAGCTGTGCTTTGTAAAATCTCTCACTTTTAAAAGTTTTTTTTACACATAATTTAAACCTTTCGATAATACTTATGTGCTTTACTGAATAAAGTTTATATACACCCTCAAATTAGATGTTGATTCTTCCCATCTCTTTACCAGAAGATTTTCTTCAGAAATTTTTTTCTTTTTTAAAAAACAAGAGATAGTCCTATGGGGAACTGGAAAGAATTTAGAATGTATTATCCGTTTTCGCTTTAATTTGTACTTTTTGCCATGGTAAAACGCTTTTGGTGAGTTAGTAAACCATTGTGTTGAAGAATTAATGTTCCTCTTTTGCAATGATAGTTGTTTTACCATAATCTGTTAATCCCTACTAGAAGTTTTTTATTTGACCTAAAAGTATTTACAGTATATTTGGACAGCATGTTTTTGCTATAAATAACTTATATTTTTCTTTAGAATTTTTAAAAATTTGATATTAATATTTATACAACTATCTTCTTCACCTTCAGATTTTACTTCTAAATTTATATGAATGTTTACTCTTTTTTTTCATTCACATTCTTAATTGTAATTATTTTTAACAGTAAAAAGCAAATAAACTAAAGAAACACAACTATTGTAACTGTAAACAAATTAACCTTATGGTTAGTGATAAAAGTAGATACTATATTATGGATTATGATAATATGTAATTCATTTATAATGTTTTTAATGCGGTATTACAATAAAATAACATTAATGTGAACAATATATAGACACATAAATACGCTGGACGATGGCCTAATGAGAAGGATGCGGCTTTCCGGTATTGGACTCCGTAGGTTTGAATCCCGTTAATGACAGAAATATTTGTAGACATTCGGAATCGGCTTGAGAATAGGTCAAATTAGTCCTTGTGCTGCAAATCATTTACCGTAGTCATTCGAAAGAAGACCCAAATAAAATAAACATACGAAAACAGCACGGTTTTATAAATAAATTTACAAAATGATCTTGGTTAACCAGATAGTTTTGTTTTTAAAATCTTTTAAAATTAAACATAATAAATATTCAAGCTTTATTAATTTTATTCAACTGAAAGATAATTAAATAAAAAAATAACTGGAAAACTCTAAGTATCATAAATTACATAAAATAGCTTATCATACCAGATGCGTTTGAATTACATCGAACCATCACATTTAATGGAAAACTATAAAATCCTGAAACTCACCCCGAAAATGTTTTTAACTGATCAAGAAAAGGAAGTCACTTTTTATGCGTAGTATTAAAAGGAAAAGTAGTAAAGCAAATGGAAATCTGTTTGAAAACGCCTGTTTATGTTACACCGAGGAATCATTAATTAAATTTTTTAATTTGGAAAAAAAGTATCTAACTTGGTGTATGGCAACATATTTCTGTTCCCTCCTGAAACTGTCAAGTGCTTCATGTGATTAGCGTCCGTTTCTTTCGAACCATAAACAACAATTTCGGCGGCCGCAATAGCCGTAATTAGATGCAGTCTATGTTAATCGGCAGCTGCTGTGCCTCAAAAGACGATCCTTAATCACTTTTAATGCGTAAAAAAATGAAAGAGGCGCATTTAATTAATACTTCCAGACTCTGCCGTTGTTCTTAATAACGAAAGGCTTATTTGGAGAGAGGTGATTGGACGAAACTAGGAGCCTTTTAGAAAAGAGTGGATTTTTACGAAGGCTTATTATATACATAAATAAAAAGATGCAAGGGGATAAATAACAGGGTTGAACATATTCTTAATGATTACAGCTGAGAGCCGTTCCACAAATATAGTCAAAAAGAATGAAAGAGGACACCGACTAGCTATAAATACTTTTTTCCCTTCGTATCAAAGGCAACATAGTTTTTTGTGATCCCTCATATGCAGATTTCAATGATCCTCATAAATGGAACTATACCCTATGAAATATCAGTAAAAAAACTAAGGATTTACTGAATTTATAATCTAATTAAGGTAGATATTTAGATATAGAGATTCATTCCGTTGTTTTTAAATATAAAAAAGTAGTACAAACTGCAGTAAAAACCTCGTCATTTACTTTTTTTTAGAAATATTTAAGAAAAATTTAAGAAAAATTTTAATTTCAGAGGATAAAACCCAAGTATTTACTTCAAATATATATATGTTTTTTGAGAACCCTCATATGCATGGATTTCAGTAAATTATGTAAGTTGAACCCATACCCTATGGGATATCAGTAATAAAAATAAAAATTTGCTGAATTTATAAGGTAATGTTGAATTAGAGTGTTTAAATATTTAGATATAGGGCTACTCCATTACTTTTATATAAGAAAATAATATAAATTGTAGGGAAAACACATCATGTAATAACTCTCAGAAATATTTAAGAGCAAATATTTAACACTTTGGCTGTCCCCTTGTGTTAGGATGTGCATTAGATATAAACCTTTAAATTTCATACGTCTCACTGAAAAAAACTAATTAAATTTAAGAAGCTACATCAAGTTATTTTGAGATTAAAATATAGTATCACATGTGATACTCAAACGCATGAATCATTAGGTTTGTATATCCTATGTGATATACAGGGCAGGCAAAGGCTTAGCAGCATTCTAAGAAAAACTTAAAATTTGAGTTTATAAACCCTAAGTGTGTATTCAACCCTGTTATTTATCCCCTTGCATCTTTTTATTTATGTATATAATAAGCCTTCGTAAAAATCCACTCTTTTATAAAAGGCTTCTAGTTTCGTCCAATCACCTCTCTCCAAATAAGCCCTTCGTTATTAAGAACAACGACAGAGTCTGAAAGTATTAACTAATTTTTTTTTCAAATAATTTACCTTCAGAGAGCTGTAGAAATGTTCTTTATTGACACAACTTGATTGAAATATTCTATAACCATCACACTTCATACAAATCTTTCTTCCTTACAAATTTTTCTTCTAACAAAGCTGATTACTATTTACATTAATGGTGCTAACTTATTTCGGGATCTTAATATAAAAGATTGGAATGCAAAATTTGAGAATCAGTGCAGTCTTCATATGACGAAGTGAAATACCCTAAATGTGTTAAATGATAGGGTGCATCTAAGTCCTAATTTCTAACAGAACTAGTACAAAAATTAAATCGCCGGAGAAATCAGTTTTTAAACGCAAATAAGGATGCTGTGCTGGTACTATTAAACACGGTGGTAAAGTCTTTAACACAAGTCAGAATCTACGCATTAGTTCATGATTCCTTTTGCTGATGAGGAATGCGCGGGTTTCTCGTGTTACAATGAAAAATTTTCAATCAACTTATTTTAGTTCAGGTTGACTTAACTAGTTGAATAAGGCATTTAGTCAGATGAAAATTTTCCGCTGTCACACGGATAATCTGCGTATTATTCAACGGAAAAAGAAATTCTAAACTGAATTTACTGCTTTTTTTTAACTCGTACATGTTGACGTATGATAAGACTCTATAAAAGTCATCCGAAATAAAAACGTTGTCATTCGTAAAAAACGTGATGGCAACTCTGCTCCTTTGTCAGAGCATTCTTCTGACTCTGAAAATGGTTGCAGACAAATATCCGTGAACCTTTAAATATCTATTTCATTATTATGACATTATTAAAACATATCTAAAGAAAAATAAACACAACTGTTTCTCTGAAGAATATTCGTTACAATTTTAAAAAATCGAGTGTTTGCTTTTAATTTTGCTTTTATGTGTACTGAAACACAATATTATAACGTAACATAGAATCATATAGAGCACAGTCCGTTTGAAAGCATAAGCTTATAGTTAATCAATGGTTAGAAACCATCTTCCAAGGGCCTAATCATTGTTGTGCTTACGAATTGTAATTAAGATACGATTCATAATCTCATATGAAGTGCATAAACTTCATGCGTTAATATTGGACACCTTGAATATGATGATATGAAAGAATATAACAAACTCAGTGTAACGTTTGCTCAGACATGACAGCTCAGACATTGAATTTTCTGCAAGAGTATTCTTTACAATTTATATGGTTATATTTAATACTTGATGCCCCAGAACGAAGAGGAATATTCTTTTAGCTCAATCTTTATTTAAGCTGTCAACCTCACTTGTTAGGTAACAGTAATTTAGAAATTAAAATTTTTATGAAATTTTAAAGTTGTAAACTTAATTTCAAAATTTGTGATTTGGTTTCAGAAAAACTTATTGGAGTGACTTGAAAATGCATTGTTAATATATATATATATATATATATATATATATATATATATATATATATATATATATATGCTTATATATATATATATATATATATATATATATATATATATATATATATATATATATATATATATATATATATATATATATATATATATATATATATATATATATATATATATATATATATATATATATATATATATATATATATGTATATGTATATATATATATATATATATATATATATATATATATATATATATATATATATATATATATATATATATATATATATATATATATATATATATAATATAGATAATTCTATCAAATGCAAACTATATTAGGTCACAATAACTTTGGTGGGTGACTTTAAATCAGAATCAGAGATCTCGCGTTCCTCTATTATTGTAGCAGATCAAAATTGACTTTAATCAGTAGGTTGTTGTATAATTAGCTTTGAAACTAATATAATTAACCAAAACAACGTCGCTCTAACAAGAAGCCATCTACAATCGAAGTTTAAAAAACTGAATACTTTCAAAATTTTTAAGTAACTGATTGTCATTTTTTAAATTTTATCTTGACCAAAATTCAAACACTCCAACATAAGACGACTGCATAAAATATCATTTAAAAATGATTTTTTATATACTGATCGAAATCACTAGCAAAATTTAGCTATCTATAAACAATGAGTTTCACTTAAGGCCTTCGAAATTGAATTTTAGAGAATCTAGATTAATATTTAGTCATTCTTATTATACTGGGGCGAAAGCAATTTTAATTAACAATCTTCTCATTATGGTTCTGTTCTTCGTAACTCTAGGGCATATTTGAATTAAAGTAATTGGAAGTCTGACTCAAGAACGAAAGAAACGTTCAAGAATCTCCGAGAGATAATTAGAAGATATTCTAAAACGAGGAGCTTTTAATTAATTAAGCTCATTTTTATGTGTTTTTCCGCGAGAGGCACAAATTTATTTTACAACAGTTAACAAGACTGTTAATAATGACGTCAAAAGTTAAATATTATGCTAAGTATTAGGTATCTGTTCATGAGTAAATAAATTCAAAGTTTCTACAATAGTTTACTTTTTAAAGTGCACATTTAAAAAAGAATGCAAGAATCTTTATTATTCCTAGGGACATGAAGTACAAGGAAAAGAGTCGAATTGGCTCAGAAAGCGAATTTGAATACAAATGGCATGCAATGTTCACGATCTTTATTTTTTAAGTTTAAAATATTAAAAAAAAAGGTTGAAAGTGTATATAAAGATATACAATTGTAACTGTTCTAGTGTCAATGGTTAAACGGAAATGTTATGTTCAAATTCCTAGTTACAGATCGATCACTAGAACGGAATCTACCACTAAGAGACTTTCCCGGATAGCTAAAAATGCAATGTCAACAGAAGAATTCGAATTAAATTCATTAACCCTTTAGAGGACAGTGGTTTCATAGCAAAACCTCTTGTTAAACATTTTTTTCTCTAATTTTGGGAGAAATATGCATGGAATTTTCGATTTTTTATGTTTTTGACAATTAAAACTTACAATAGATAATAGTACTGCATTTAATTTCTTTTTTCTGAATTTAATCTATTTTTCTTTTTGTATTTATACTTGCTGTACCTGGGATGGGTTTGTCAGTTAACCCCCCTTAATCCCTCCTATGGTATCTTCTAAGGCAAATCCTTCTAAAGATTGTTATGAAAAAAAATTTGCATTTATAAGGTTCATAGATAATATTTATAAAGTAATTTCATTAAATTCCCCAAAAAGTTATGTAGGTGACTTTTAAAGGGTTAAATATCTGCTGCTCACGTGATGAAAAAATACCAGTCTTTTGCACATAACTGAATAAATAAAATATTCGTTAATGTTTTACTAATTACCATTCATTTTTTCACACTTCTTTTTCGTCTGTAATACAACTAACTTCATTTAAGGTCTCATATCATGTCAACATGTACACATTAATTTACGATTCCTTTTACTGGTGAAGAATGTATAGATTTCTTGTGTTACAGCAAAAACTTTTCAGCTGAATTATTTAAGTTGAGTGATGAGGCCTTTAATCGGTTGAAATATTTCGCTACCACACAAAAAATCCGTGTATTCTTCAACGGGAAAAGGAATCATAAACTAAATCTGTTACTTTTTTAACTATAGGTTGACGTGTGATAAGGCTTTAAGACTGCGATTGATGTTGGGGCCATGAAGATATCCGACAGCACGTTGTACTGTTAGAGTAATAGGCATTATCACATGTTACTCTCGAGACAAAGCCGTCCCACTATAAAGTGCAAGTTACGCCATATCAAACAAAATATAAATATCTATTTAGACTGTACGACGCTTTTAAAGCCAATATTTTTTCAAGTAGGATAACGTAAAACTTATTTCTAGACAACTAGGGGATTTAAATGTAATTTTTAATTGATAAAAGTGGGATATTTTCAACTTATGTTCACGGTAAAATTTAAAATTAATGGTTGACCTTTAAAGAGAAAATATCACCTCATTCAGTGTTATCTTATCTATTTTTATCTGAGAGGATGAAGTAAACATGTACGACTAGCATGTATTGTAGAAAAGATATATAAGAGATATATAAGAATTTTTCAATGTAAAGTATATATACTGATGTAAGATTCTCCTTTTATTTTGTTTAATATATTATTAATAATAACTTTGACGAATATTAATACATATTAATTCTCTTTTTAAATAATATTAAACATTTTTCAACTTCTTTTTCTGAATCAGATACGGTTAGTGAGTGCAATATTGGTACTCCAGTATACCGACTACCAGTATTTCGTGCTATTTTGTGATTTGGTGAAACTGATATAAGCGAGAATAAATACTGATACTTCTAAAATTAGCTGCAAATAATATATATTTTTATTAAAAGTTTAATTTATTGGAAAAATACAATAATCTAAGTTATTTAAATTTCCATTTAAAAAAATGCTGATTTACAAAAGTACACACTTAGTGAAATGGAAAAAGAATTTATGCGGATATTAAATTCTAAAACAAATTGTTTTTAACAGTTTAGTCTTAATGATGGAGTAATTCTTGGAATTATAAAAATTTAATGCATATAGGATTGACTTAAATTTACAAATTAATTTTTTGATAAGGAATTTTATTTAATATCTAAAACTGTATCATTCAAGCTATCAATAAAGCTGATAGTAGAAGCATGAAATTGGAAGGATTCCAACTTGCAGGAGCAAATGCAACAAATTTTAGGTTGAAATTACTTAAAGACAAGGTCAAGCAGCTATCTTAGAAATTATATTGTGCAATGAAACTTCACGTAGAGAAAAGGTATACTGAACTAGAAAATATTTTAATTTTTTTTTATAAAATTATACCGTCTTAAAAAACTGAAAAGGAAGATAAAATGCTAACAAGACCAAACTTACGTTTGTCCTAAAGACTTTATTACACATGACATTGTAAAACTTTTTACATTGTACATTTTTGACAATTTTTTGCTGTAACACAAGAAATCCGCACGTTCCTGAGCCAATTTCTTGAAGGTGCGGATTACTTGTGCTACAGCAAAAAAATTTCAACCGATTTATTTTGGTTCAGGCTAACGTGTGAAAAGGTCTTTAATCTGTTGAAAATTTTTCGCTCTCCTACAAGAAATCCGTGTACTCTTCAACGGGAAAAAGAATCCTAAAATAAATCCGTTACTTTTTAAACACATACATGTGAAAATGATAAGGTTTTTACAAGGTATACAAGGCGTCGGTGCAACTGGATTGCCTGGTCTGAGTCCTCTAATCCAGAGATTTCTATCAATAAGCACAAAAATGAGAGCAAGCAGAAAATAAACAGCTGAAGGATGAAACAAAAGACGGAAGGAGAGTGAAAAACAAGAGTACATAACACGAAAACAAGTGAGTAAAAAGTTTAGGGATAGAAAAACACAAAAATTAAAGTGTCCAAGAACATCTTTACACTGCAGCAACGTGAGAATGGAACTTTTGTTATTCTAAAAGATTCATCAAAGATTAGGCGAACCAATCAGAATGCACAAAAATGTCTAATAGAATTACGAATTATGACGACAAGAAGACCAATGATAAAATAGAGCAGATATGCAAGAGAAAAGTACGAAAAGGTGATGTGTGCCGGGATAATATAAGTTTTAAGAGTTTTTTCTTACAGTTTTTAAAGATTTTATACATTTCGAATATTTTTTTATTTTTTATAAATAGTAGAGACAAACACAAGAAGAAAAGGAAAAACAAGCAAGGACGCCAAGAAAATCCACGCAAAGAGAACAACCTCATCTTTAATGATTCCTCCCGAAAAAAATTTGGTATTGTAACCACGCTTGGTCTATACTTAACACGGGAAAAAATTGAGCCATATATGGGGAACAAGCTCAAATTCTATTCAACAAAAACTAATGTACATATAAAATACCTAAAACAAGAAAAAATAAATATCAACAGATATTCCAAAATGAATTTAATCTTGTTTCGTTATAGACATACTTTTGTCTTGTGGAAGTTAAATTTTTAGTGTTTAACAAGAAATAGCTAAATAAACAAAGAAGTTTCAATTACTAATTTCTTACCAGTATTTTTAAAAATTTTATTAAAATATACATTTTTATTTTTGTTTATGAGAGTAACTACACGTATTATTCACATGACACGTAACTACACAAGTTATTCATTTTGCGGTTTCATGATAACTATTTGTTAAAGTGGTAAGTAAATCTTTCTTATGCTGTTGTAACTGGAGTTTAAAGATTTTTAGCAGTTAGGAATATATTGTAGCATCTTATTAAAAAATAACGTCCTTTTAAACACATTCTATGTAAAATAGTCTTGAATAGTCTTGAAGTTTTGAAAATGTAAGTATAATTTCTTTTTTCTGTTTCTATAAAACACATGCTAGAGCATTATTAATACCTTATTATTAATACCTTATTTGACACAAATCTTTTCCATCTGAATAGTATAAAAGTCATTTCTTGTTTTACGGGTTTGTAAGTTAATTTCATATGTTATATCGATTATCCGCTTATAAACAAATCTGACATCTTTGATTAAATTTAATAATTTGTTTTTCTGTCAGCTCGAACATTTCAATTTATTTACAAATAGAGATTCTGCAATATATTTTTGAGCAATCATATTTTTTAGATATTTAGACCAAATTGTTTCCCGTTTATAATGTTTGAATTAAAGCTACATCAGCCAAGAAACACTATTTGTTCACATACTATATGTACGATATTAACGAAATCCTTATATCCTAAAAACAGTACTTCTTGCATTCTTGTTTAAAAAAAGTGCGAATTTTGATTTGACTTCATATTATTACTCATGACTCAGAGCCTCGGCAGCTCAGTCGGCAAAGGCAATGCTCTCGTAACTGGAGAATTGCTGTTAAGAGCCCGAGCCGACCATCACCGTGTTCGTTAACCCCTCCCCGGTTTTTCCCGAGCTCAACTCGGGCAGGCGAAATGTACCATCCTGGCTCATCCCGAGTATAGCTCGGGCACTGTGAAATTTTACACTGCGCAATCAGTCTTTCCCGAATTATTTCACATGTGATTTTTATTGTTTCGAATTCTTTTGCTTACTTTTCTGGTTACTAGATTATTTGCTACTCGGAGATAGTAGAGGTAAGGAGAGAAACAAGGTTCTACTGACCAGATTGCGAAGTTGGACTCAGTACCGTGTTTTCGATTGTATCATACACGACCAAATTTTGATTTAAAATTTCATAATCATTTATGTAAAGGTAAAGCATATAAATAAAATTTAATTCAAGATAAAAGCTAGGTATTCTAAGCTTTATATTTATAGTTAATGTGATGAATTGACTCCAAAGTCTAATGATTTCTGCCTTACAAAATGAAAACTATACAGGTAAATTACTCATTTATTTAAATTGATTTTTTTACATTAACTTTTAGGAAATTTTGTATGCAAATGGTGCTATTATGTTTGAAACATTAAGTAAATCGGTTGCAATATTTCGCTACCACACAAAAAATCCGTGTATTCTTCAACGGGAAAAGGAATCATAAACTAAATCTGTTACTTTTTTAACTATAGGTTGACGTGTGATAAGGCTTTAAGACTGCGATTGATGTTGGGGCCATGAACATATCCGACAGCACGTTGTACTGTTAGAGTAATAGGCATTATCACATGTTACTCTCGAGACAAAGCCGTCCCACTATAAAGTGCAAGTTACGCCATATCAAACAAAATATAAATATCTATTTAGACTACAACACTTTAAAGCCAATATTTTTTCAAGTGATAACAAAACAATTTCTAGACACTGATCGTAATTGTAATTTTTATTTGATAAACGGGGTATTTTCGTTCACGTGAATTTTAAATTAATGGTTGACTTTAAAGAGAAAATAAGCATAAAAAATTCATTTTTTGACTTAATTGAACCTGGATTTAAAGGTGACTATGTAAAATATTTATTACAATGCCAAGTTCTCAGTCAATACGTTTATGGCAAGCCAAACAATTTCTCATTGCTTCATTACGAGGAACTTACATAATCGTCCTCACTCTGGAGATACTTCTTAAAACAAGTCCTTTGTTAAATATCTTTCATTTTTTACAGCTAGAATAAAATTTTGATGCTTTAAAATGCAATGTATTTTCATGATAAATGTGGTTTCGTTCGTGAATTCCACAAATTGTCTTTCCCGACAAAACAGCCATTGAAATAAATTCCTTCCTTTTTGCTTATTATTTATATATTACCGTTTTTATATAATATATTAAAAGAATTAAATTTACTCATTGACAATTTATGCATTTCTATTAAAATGAATCTTTCATCTACGGAGATACTTCTAAAATCAAGTCCATTTTATGCCTTTGTTAAATATCTTTCATTTTTACAGCTAGAATAAAATTTTGATGATTTAAATTGCAATGTATTTTCATGATAAATGACACCTGTAAATAAATGACTTACTACGGGTTCTAGTAAACAAAGAAATACTTTTCTAAAATTTAATGAATTATATTAAAAACCACCCTTTATTTTTATTCCGGAAAAATGATTACTTTCTCTCCTATCATCTACATCTTTCCATCCTCACTGTTGTATTTTTAATGCAAATCTTATGTTGCTTTGTATTTAAATTCTCTCCTCTTAGGTTATTTTGGCCTAATATCTCTGGAACAATTTTTTTCATTTCGTTTTATTGTTAACTTTGAATTCCATTTCTCTAATCATCAAACATTATAATTTTCATAATTTACCTGTAACATTTATTATTTCATTAAATCGATAAACTACTTTGCTGTTATAATTTCTCCTGGTATATTTCTTTTAGTATACTTTCAGGCTACTTTGTTGTTACTTGCTTTATTGTTAATTTTGAATTCCATTTCTCTAATCATCAAACATTATAATTTTCATAATTTACCTGTAACATTTATTATTTCATTAAATCGAAAATTTTCTTTGCTGTTATAATTTCTCCTGGTATATTTCTTTTAGTATGCTTTCACGCTACTTTGTTGTTACTTGCTTTATTGTTAATTTTGAATTCCATTTCTCTAATCATCAAACATTATAATTTCCATAATTTACCTGTAACATTTATTATTTCATTAAATTGAAAAATTTCTTTGCTGTTATAATTTCTACTGGTATATTTCTTTTAGTATACTTTCAGGCTACTTTGTTGTTACTTGCTTTATTGTTAATTTTCAATTCCATTTCTCTAATCATCAAACATTATAATTTTCATAATTTACCTGTTACATTTATTATTTCATTAAATCGATAAACTACTTTGCTGTCATAATTTCTTCTGGTATATTTCTCTTAGTATACTTTCAGGCTACTGAAATAAAGTTATTCATTATGAAGCTTAAAAACAAACATCTTACGATTTTCTTACGAAATTTAATATTTTTTATTAATTCAATTTAATGCAGAGTTTTTGTTCTGAAATGATTGTGATCTCTTATTTAAATGCCAAACATATGTTAATTGTGGCGAAATGACAAAAAAATTATTTCGCTCTATCCGCAGACTAATTAATTTTTTTGTCTTATTACTATTCAAATTATCTTCTTATGTGCCTACTTATTATTAATTAATAATTGGATATGTTATTGCAATTTATGCGTCTTTTAATCATTGGATAATTGAAATTTTTTTACACTTCACAGAGTTGTTTAAATGAATTTTACATCTCTTATATCCATTCATTTATTGTAATTCCGTAATTATTCTAAGATATTTTTTGCTGCTTATTAATAAATTAATATTCTCTTACTGCCACAATAATATTTTCCTTATTCGTTACATATCTCGCTACAAAATTAAGTTTTGGGATTTGACATTTACTTAACTCTTATAGAAACAAATCTATTTACATTGCGAACATCTCTTTGATTCCACACGCTTAAAAAAATCTTTCATCTTTCACATTCTCAAATCTTGATAATTATTACGAAACCATGGACTTTGTTTAAATTTTCTGTTTTTGTTAAGCCTTTAGTTTTGTTTGCATAAATCCATTTTTTCGTAGATCATACCAATATTTTCTCATTAGGGGATCCTGTTTCACGTTATTCGCTAATTAACTGATTTCTCTCTCATTTTTTGCCCTCTGTTTCAATCCATTTGTTTGCACTACAATCCTATTTTAACTTTGCAGTCTCTAAATCTTTTATCATATTATCTTCTTTTTAGGGATTGAAAGGGTTTACTGTGTTATTTATTTCCTCTAATTATTCATCAAACACATTTTCTAAAATTATGCCTTCTCAATAGCTCTTTGAACAACTGTATGTCTTCTTAGTTCCTGTTCTAATATTCATCTTGTTTTCCTTCCAGTAATTTTACCGCCATAATTTTGCTAAATATTTACCTAACTTCTCCCGATTTGATGTCATTACTCATTAAGTACTCCCTCAATAAACTTTTTCCGTATTTGGATTATAGGATTTCCAAATTTATTTTAAACTTATTAAAGCGATTCATCAACATTTCAATCATAATTTTTTAGAATGGCTTCTTAAAGACTAATTTAATTTCTAAAGTTACCTTTTTTTATTTTTCTGTACTACATAATCTTATGTCATCCACATAAATTTCCTTTTATCCTATTAAAAAAATTATTCACCCTAACAAAAACTTTCAACTTTTTTTCCCTGCAATATAGTACGATGGCTATTTTTTATTGAAATTTGAAATCACGATCATAATAGTTTTTCTTAATTTTGCTACTTGTTTTTTGCTTTCATTTGATTCTTTATCACAGTTCAGTTTAGTAATAAAACATTTTAGTTATTTTTATCCCTTTAAAATTGATGTATACATCTAGTTGGCTGCCTTGAACACTTTTTTTACCTTTTTACCCTTATGGTACTTATAAGTACCGCTTCAATCAAACACCTATATATTCCTAATAAAGCTGTTTTTCCTGACGGTACTCACAAGAACATGAACGATGCAGTTCCTAGAACAGAAAAGAAATGACAGCACCAGTCAGGAATCCTTTTTATTCGCATTGTAGGGATTTTATAATTGGACGTACTGCATTAACAGGTCATTTTGTGGTAGAATTGATACACGTGTTGTTCAATTGAGTGAATTTAGTGGTTTATTACCAGTCATTTGGTACTATTATTTTTTAGAGACTTCTATACTTCGCAGGTAAGAATTTCATTTGTTTTATTCATAATTTAATGTTCTATTTTCTATCATAGAGTCAAAAATATATGTTGGTACATGAATGTACCAGCTGCAAAATTAACTACTAAGATACAGTAAAAATTAATTTTCTTTTTTCTATGATTATTCTCTATTAACCCCTTCCGGTAAAATGACGAGTCTAGCTCGTCATTAGTTTTTCATTCCATACTGCACAAAGACGAGCTACACTCGTCATGCGATTAAAGTTACTGTTAAATATGATAATTAATTTAGTTTAAAATTTCTAGTGTACTGAATTTGGCAACACTTTTATCACTTGTGAAAATCACGAGTCACTATTGCATATTATTTACTTGGTACAAGTCATTGCCAAATTAATGAGTCAGAATAAAAGAAAACCTACTAAGAAATGCCGTGTGTGTTACAAGAATCAAATTAAAAGTGAGACTACTTGGCGGTGTAAACAATTAAGAATTCCTTTGCACTTTGTTTTGAAAAGTACCATTAGCTTGAAGACTATTATCTGTATACCTTATTAATGTTTTGCTTTGATATTTTCTTAATTTTACTGTTTCTGATATTATTTAACACTATGTAAAAAGTGGATTTTAATTAAGAATATGTAAGAATTGTAAAATGAAACAAGTTTTTTAAATAAAAATTAAATGGTTATTTCATGCACAGTTTTTCATTATTAAATCATACCGGAAGGGGTTAAAACTTATCTAATGATGCAAAAATGCAGTAAGAAAGTTGATGGTAAATTAATTCAGGATATAAAAGGTAAAAAAAAAATAAATGTGGTTAGAAATTAAACCCCCTCCCACAAGAAAAAAACCCTCACTCACACATTTTTAACTGTCGGATATTTTACTTTATTTAGTTTAAAATGAAATATCACTCGGACTTTATATATCATTCGACTAGTTATCTCTGCGAATTTGTTTGCGCGGGATTTTATACATTCTTCCAGCTAAAGTGCCTATTTTAATTTCTTTGGGGTTTATTTTCGCTAATTCTTTCTCTCTTAATCAAAAGAAAGCAAACTTTATGACAACTGAAATCATTTAAGGTAGGGTTAGATTTTTATATCTAAATGTTAATGACAAATGTTGCCAGAAAGATAATTAGTACACCACATTATCTTTAATCTTCACTGTATATTATGTTTATTGTCCTATTGTTTTCTAGTTGCAAAACTATTGATTTTTGGGAGATCCCACGCAAGATAAGCCAACATGAAATTGTCTTTGAAAAAAGCAGTCAAGTCGATATCCACCAATGAGAATATTTCTCCTTAGGATTTACTTATGAAGGCAAATAACAGTGGGAACTGAAAGCGGTAAAAAGGTACAGGGTAAGTTTATTAACATTATCAGAATACTTGGAATGTGTGCTAGGAGTTCGGCTACTGACCGGGAGAATGGTTGATACTATTAATTTCTAGCATAGAAAATACTATTATATCTTAAATATAAAAGGTATGTATGACGTGCATTTTGGGAAATAAGTAATGGTATATCGTAGATATCTTAGGATTCTCGTTTATCAGACATCTTTTATATCTACTGATATGTAATGATTTTGTAGTACATTCCAACCATTTAGTCAGCTCATTCCGATAAAGCAGCTTTTTATTCGAATCATAAATTGTTGATTTACAAATACTGAGATTTCAATATGAAAACTTATTATCGTTTGTATTATTTAATATAGTTTGTATTACTCGGGGATAGTGTAGTTTTCCATCAATAAAGGAATTCTTACAGAAGATTCAGAAGTTCTAGAGATTGCCGTTCGCATACAATCAAATTTTACCTTTCTATGACATTAATAAGTATCAGTTAGTGGATATATTATGAATAATTCCTTTTAGATATCTGCATTTATATGTCTCATCATTGACCACACAAGAGTTTTACAACGCTCATCGTTCAGACCCTATACTAAGACTATATTTCCCCATCCTTGTTTTACACTTTTCAGTTACTTTGAGGATACCATAAAAACAAGATATTTTTTCAGAAAGCAAGTTGTAGTTAATTGTTTTTTTAATTATTTTTTTTTAATTTACAGCGTCGTGAAAAAAACATCAATTTCGAGACTATTTCTTACAAGACAAAATAAAATCAAAGACACAATGTTGAAATTCTGGACAGCATGAAAACTGTAATATTCTTTGAAGTTACTTTAGCGTGGAACTTCCTCGTTTTAAAAACACTTTACATTGAAGAATATTACCATGTCAAAACATCAAAAGTCATTTGCGCAAATAATACTCTTTGCAGGGGTGTTTATCAAACCTCGAAATTCTATAAATGAAACTGTTCCCTTTTAGCACATATTAACATTTGCACTTAAAAATATGTTGTGTCACAACGGAGAAAATCGCAATAGCTAATTTATTTATAAAAATTAACAGATAATAAACAAACCGTGCAAGAATCGGGAAAAATTTAAAAAATAAAGGGACATGCTAACTTTTATGTAACTTTTACTGAAAAAACTGAAGGGGAAACTGAAGTGCAGTAATAAATTGTCCTAACATATTTAATAATTTTAGCTATCTGTAAAAATATATCAAAATTTACGCCTTTTTCACTTGGTGCCACTAGATTTCTTTTGAACTAGGACTCATGCTTATTGGATTCATCTCATAACACCAAATTTGTATACTTGACTATATCACATTTTCGGAAAGGTTTCTTCAGATTTGAAATACAGGGCTGCAATATAAAGTATTCAATCGTTTTCAAAACACTGTGTATTGAAAAATATTATAAGTACAAATATGAGTGATGTATAATAGAAATAATCAGAAATTCATCAAATATTTTGCATACTTTACAAATGTTCTATGTGCGCCGTCTGACTCGTCTAGTAAATAGTTGAACTTTTTTTGATCCTGTAAATAGTTCTCACTGCAGCAATGGTCTATTTCCTGAACTCTTTCAATGTTTTTGGTAGAAGAAGTACGTAAACAAGGCCTTTAATGTTTCTCAAAAGGAAGAAATCCTAACGTGTTATATCAGATGATTTGGGAGAGTCAATGGAACAAGCGAGGTTATCCTCACCAAAGTGATTAATCACGATATGCTGAAGTTCACCGTTCTGGTATCGAATATGAATGTTCTAACGAGACCACGGCGTACACAACAGAAACTTGTTGAGATTGACGCTATTTTTATACATCACTCATATTTATATGTGTAGTGTTTTTGAATATATAGAATTTATGAATATATAGAATTTAAATGAATCTGTCCTTGAATTTTGTTCTAAATTTCATGCTTACATAACTGACGTCATACGCGAGGCCACTTAACAGCATTTCTGAGAGGTTCAATATGAACTAGATATGCCAATTACAGCCTGAATCATTGTTTAACATTTATTTAACACTGGTTAATACCAGTTTATATAACAGTGTTACGAGTGTTAATAATAGACTTTTTACCTTGGATGTACGGATCTCAAATATTTTTTTCAAATTAATCTAATTCTACCATATTTAGTAATATGTGAAAGAGTTATTTTATGCCTTAGGAAGCAATTTCAATAACTGAGAACTTTTATGTTCAAGGAAATAAAACCTTTGAGCCTGAATTTAACGATAAATGGAAGCCAAAATCAGCAGCAATTTGCCTCTACAGGCACCGAATTTTTTCGCCTTGATGATAATGGTAACTATCCTCACCAACAAAATAATAGTCTTCGTTCAATATTTTTTAGTTAGTGCCTTATTTGCATTGGCTTTGCATTTATCAATGGCTTCATATTATTTGTAATATTTATTTTCAAGAAAATCCGCATAAACTGGTTTAAACCGGAAACTTTTCTCACGTTGTTAAAAACTTTAGCCAATAGGCTCTAGATGAGAACGATACGCTATTAAAACTTAGTAATACACCGTGTTCTCACTATACGATTAAAAAAATAGGAACATATTATTTCGGTAGCCATCATCGTTATGACTATGATAAGATGAAAAAGATTGGAGGCGATATTTTTGAACCGGTCTGTTCTTTCAGTGTTTACAGGAAGAGGGATTTTGAACATTTATATTTCACATTCCTATAAATCACTCGAGACGGGCATCAGTTATCTTTCGTGTCGCTGTCTCGTTTTTAATTTTTGCCTCCGCAGATAAACTTCATCGTCCTATTAAGGGAATGAGAGGCTCTTTCTTTTTTTTTTCGCTCCGCATCCGCGAGTGCTTCATCAGCAATGCCCGGCTACTGGCCGCCTATCTGTCCGTAATCACAGGCCGCGATCTTGATTAAAATGCCGGGGCGTAATTAATGCGGTAGGCTGGGCGCGGGACCCAATAACTCATCTCGTTAGCGCGACATGGCTGCGACGCGACAATTAAGTTTTCATGGGACGGATTGATTATTCTGCCGACCAAAACTGCGACTCCACCCCGCCGTCTAAAGCGTGGGCACCCACAACCGCCGGGACACGAATGTCTTTGCGATGCTCTAATAAACTCGCTGCGAAGGGGAAATTTTTTTTTTTCGGGAATTAAATATGGGGAAATTTATTCACCACGTACACCGAGGAGTTTGTCGCGAGGGGCATTTTCATGACTTATATTTTGATCATGTTCATTTTATCTGGATGTTGTAATAGGCGTATCAAAGGACATCTTTAATGCGGAACAAACATTTTATGTTTCGTGAATTTTTAATGGCATGTTGAATTTCGCTTTTAGTAAAATACATTAGAATTTTAGCGTAATTAACTGGTAATTCTAAATTCATTTTAACACGATACTTCAAGAGAACTTAACTCTGTTGTTCGAAGATTTGGAGAGAAATCTTTTTATGAAAATGTAAGCCTACAAGAAATTAATATTTAAAGGTACTGTTTGATGATTTTTTTATGTTTGATGTTGAGGGATGAGATAAATTCTACTATTAGAAATATAAATGTGTATAAAATTCGAAGAAGTCCTGATACACAATCTATTGTTTGGAAGCGAAACCAAAGGGTATTAAAAACAGGAATATTTGTTCAACATATAAGCCAAGGAGTTTTCCAAATGGAAGCTTTTTATGATTCAAATTTTGGCCATGTTTATTTCATATATATTTCAAAATAAACGTATCAAAGACATTTTTCCGAGCCAAACATTTTTTGTTTCGAAGGAGATTTAATGAAATTTTATTTGGGTGCAAATTTTTACTTCTAGAAAACCACATTAAAATTTCAGTGTAATCAATTAATAAATATAAACCAAGTTTCACAAAACAGTTTGTTTTCCTCTTTTGAAACAGCTAATATTTTTCTAATGAGCTTCCGATACAAGGTCCGATATGAACAAATTTCACTATCCAGTTAAGAGGTGCGAAATCGAATCCCTGACAGGAATGTAGGGGGGGGGTGTCACGTAACTTTACCCCGTGCCTATCACCTTGGTGAGTATGCAGTTTCCCTATAAGTCAATGAATCCGTTTTTTTAGCTTCAGATCGTAGACCAGAACCTGTTCTTAATACAGGTATACCTTCGGACATCCATGTCGAAAGTGGATTCGAAACCACAGACTCCGATAGCGAAAGGAAACGTCCTACATCTATGAACATTATCTAGTAACAGCACCTGTCAAATGAAACAAATGGAATATTTTAACTAATGTAATACTATTTTGTTTTCCTTATTAATCCCTTCTACTGTGTTTAAATACTGCCCTTACTTTAACTTTTTTATAAGCTATTTATTATTAGTAAATAGGTCCAAAGTGTGAAAAGTATTTTTTAAAAAACGTTTTTGGAGAATACTGGTAAATTTTCTGATTGAGTTCAACCTCAAAAACACAACACAAAAACCGTTAAAGAATGATTTTTTCCACTCTTATATATATACAAGATCATGGGCTCAAAATACGTTAATGTAGCATTAATTTATCATTATTTTAGTGGAATATTTGTAGTAATATAACTCCTAAGGGAGGGATGGACTTTTATTTCGATCTAAATACCAGAGTTACACTACATGCATCTAAATTCAGCACTTTTAATGTCATGGATATTTAAAAGAAATCGACCCATTAGCTCCATCGTATTTACATTTTTGATAATTGCCGTTTTCTCATAATGAAATATAATAAATTATGATACTTATATAATAGAAATTAATCATAGTACTGACGTTTTAGAAAATAAGTTCTCTTTCATGATGCAACGTCATTTTGAAATACTTGACTACAAGTTATACAAAAAGCATCAGTTTCATTTATAAATTAAAATATTTTTTAAATTCAGAACAGAAAATATTACATCCTAAAAGAATAAAGTGTAAATACTTGCATAAATAATAAAATAACAAATTTAATGATTAAATTCAATAAGTAAGAAATCAATTTAAGACGCGCAAAGAATAAACATCGACCTGGTAAAATATTTCCTTTCGGAAACTCGGCAATTCATTTATTTTTTTTATCTTTTACTGATAAGATTATAAATCAGTAATATACATATCGTTTTTATTTTAGATTTTTAAAGCAGCAAATGTGCGAACAAATAAAAGAAAAGATAATGTGTAGGCAAAAATGTCCTCTTTAAGTCGGTTTTGATGTTTTCTAAAACACGGATGCATTTTTTAACAAAGCAGTAAGAACATTTTCATTGGAAACCCATTCTTATTCAGATACTTTTAGCACTAATGTTGCTTAAAACTAATTTAGAAAATCCTTGGAAGTCTCAAATTCTTAGCAACACCGGGACTTTTTTCAACGTACTGTGTTATTACATTACTGGGATGCATGGGAGGTGCGGTATTATCCTGCGGGAAGAATAAGATGCAGTATTAATTTACAAAAAGAACCGACAACAATTGAAGTTTCAAAACGCTTTCGTACAATCACATTAATGAGAAACCAAAAAGTTTTAAGCGTAGGCCATTAAAATAAGGTAAAGGAGAGTGGGTAAAAGGGAGAGAAAAAAGTCTGAAGATGTCCAATGGTCCTGTTAATGGAACAGAAGAGAGGAAAAGCGACCTAGAAAAACCCCGAAGAAAATAGAAAAATAAATCCCACCCCCTCCTTGCAACACAATAAAAGAAATTGAAACCACTTTATTGGAATGGAAACTCACACGATAATGAGTAAAGCCCAACAAATGGTTCAATATGATCACAAGACCCCCCTCCCCATTTTGAACCCTGAAAAGAAAAAAAAATAATAAAAGACAGGAAAAGAAACCGAAAGAAAAAAAACATGAGGAGAAAGATTAGGCAACACGATGGGAGGGAAATAGCATGGATTTGAGAAGTCTATCAAGAAAAGGGGATTTGACGTACCCATTCGCGATGCACTATTTTCCGAAGCGGAGTAATCCCTTTTGCGCAGCTGAATGACCACGCCGCGGAGGAAGACATTCTGATTATCATCACAGATAGCTTACACCAGTTGTTGCATTATTATTTTTTTTTTTGTGTCTGCCTCCACTGAATTTGATCGTGGGGTAAGATGTATATATATGAGCAGCAGGCTCCTCCCTCATTTTTTTCTTTGTCAATTTAATCAGTTAGATATAAAAGTTTATAGAATCTGTCTTTAGAAAAAAAAAGGAATCTCCCCCTCTCTCTTGAGTTCTTAAAGAAGTGATACCCAGTGGAAAAAAATTCGTTTATCGGAGCTGGAAAAAGATTTATTTTTTGTTGGGCTGCCTCACTTTTTAAGACACTATTGTGTGAGGGATTCAAATGAATTTGAATTCTTATTTCACTTTTTTCTTTCTTACCCGTTTTCTTTCCTTAACTTCTTTGAATTCAATCGTGTAGAAAACAAATCTCTAAATATCATCAAAGGCGAAGTACTTTTTTTTAATCTTTTTTTTTCCACTGAAAGGGGGATGCACAAAATGTAAATATTTCGAAAAATATTGAATTTTTTACGCATCGCCTGGAATAAAGGGAGATTTCTTACAATTGAGAAGTTGCGCATCTGCATAATGCATGTGTTCTGACGATTCAAAAATAAATAATCATCCCAAACAACCGGAATTATTAATAAGCGAAGCTCTCCAGCGCATTGTCTAAATCCTATTCACTTCGCATACCCTGTTCTTCAATTTCGGAAAAGTATGTATGGATTTCCTTTTCGTTATTTTCAGGCTGGAGTGGAAAATTTTTAAACACTGTTTCGAGGTTCTCAAGCACACATTTTGTGTACTCTACAGATAAATTCCCCCAATTTGTTCTTCAAATTAAATGAAATACTAATAAATTTAAAATATATAACTATGTTAAAGTATTTCAGTAAGAAAGTAATAATACCAAATGATATGATTGTATATAATGAAATTCCGATTGTAATTTTTCCTGTTTTTAGATTTCCTTTAATTAATTTTAGAAAGTACAGGTTTTCTTTGTGAAATCAGAGACTGTCATTGTTTAATATTTCATAATGATTTCGGATGTTTGTAGCAAAAAATACTAAAAATTTGTAAGGGACATTCATAGATACTACAGTTTGTATCAATTTATTATTATTTATTATACATCTTTACCGAATCTTAAAGTAAGCAAATCTATAAAATAAGCAAAAATCTTTTATATGTCTTTAAAAAGAGATTATCCATTTAATGTTTTTAATAAAAATGATTATGAATTGCAAAAGTGCGAAGAAACCATATAATTAAAAAAATACCTCCTATTTTCTTTGAAAAGTTAATTGAGTTTTTGCTTTTTTTCCAGTAACAAGTTATAAAGTTACGAAATATTTGTTCATTTTCCAGTATTACAACTATTGACGCTTATATTTAATTCCTACATTTTGGTGGCTGTAGAACGTAGGAAAATTTGGTTTGATTTGGAGTGCTATGATCTACGCTGTTCGCTACACAGGAGACAGTGACACCAGACCTACTGCTTAAAGAGGATTACGAACATTCAGCCCTCAGCGGGATTCAAATACCCAAACTCCGATACCAAAAAACAGCACCCTACCATTTGGTTATCATTCATCAAAACGTAACAAAAATTTTGCTTAAAAATTATCGACCAAAATTCTTTATGCTTTGGTACCTAAACATAGCAAACTTTTCAGTAAAGATTTCTCCATAATTTTCGTTAATTTTATATCGTTTCGTAGATATGGAAACTCTTGTTTGTTTTGTAGAAATAAAAACAATGTGCACCAAGTTGGACAAAAACTAACTTGGATTTCTCAATAAATAAGTAAATAAAAGATAAAAAGAGTTCAATGATTTACAGAAATAATTCTGTTTCTTTCTTGACATTTTTTTCATTTACGTAACAGAGAGCGCTTTTATGCAACTTTTAGAGTGGATTGAGCGTAAACATTTGATGTTGTATGAAGGACATCTCTTTAGGTTATGAGGTAAATTTTATACAAATAAAAATATGTAAAAAAATTTAGCAGAGATTAGACAGAAATTTAGCTTAGATTAAATAAAGAACATGAAGTTTATCTTTCTGAATTTCAAGAGGGAGGGGGTAGGGAATTTTTTAAATTGCTAAATTTAACATAGTTTAATTTGTTTTATTCTCCAATGTATGAAGCGAAAAAAATTCTTAATTTCATATTTTATTTCGAATATTATCTATAATAATCTTTAAAGGTTTTAGATAAAACCTTTTTCCAAAATCTCTCCTTTCAAATCAATATTTTAAAAACTTTTAAACTGCTCTTTCTTAAAACTGCACCTTATAATGCTTAAAAAAGCACGGATGATTTGATGGAAAAATTAATCTTTTAGGACTTAAAAAACTCAAATGTTTTATGTATAAAAATAATCAAAAATATAAGAATTGAGCTTTAATTTATGATACTATATAATTGTATTCCGAAAGTTACATTAACACGTTTTTTTTTTATCACAGAACATTAAATTATGTATTATTGAGTATAGTTCTTTAATTATGAAAAAAAGAGAAATCCTTAATGTATAATACATATAAAGTAAATAGATCATGATATATGTGAATTTATCTGCCTGGTGGTAAAAATCTTTGTGTAGTGTAGTGTGTTCTTGTGTTTACGGTTGAAAAGGAATGTTCCAACTATTCAAAGAAGTATGACTCACCTGAAATCCCTTCAGCAGCACATAGATAAAACAATATAATGAATACTCTACGAATGATAAAATTCAAATTTATATTTTATAATTACAGTACAATCTAAGAAAGTGAATTAGATAATACAAGTAAAGGAAAATGCAGTTGACTTAAACAAATGTTTTCTTTTAAATGAGAATTTATAAAGTAAGAAGTTAAAAAATGAAATATAGTATTATATCAAAATACTGTTTCCATCGCTTCAGTAATTATGAGAATATACTTTTGTCCTACAAAAAAAATTATTTAATATCAAGAATCTATACAGAACCAAAGAAGTGTTGGAATAAATGAGATATTATTACACAACAATATATTACGCATTGTTATTAGTACAGAAAAACTAAATGAGAATTTAAAAAAAATTATACTTCTAAAATTTTAGAGTTCTAAATACAAAATTTTAAAATAGCAAAATCAAGAAATTTCGTTTTAATTAAAGATATAGATTTTTACGAAAACTTATTTCTATCTTATTAATTCGAGACATAGGAATGCAGTATAAATCTAAGGTACTTCATGTAGTAATATTTAAGACTACAAGGAACCTTCGAAACGAATGAATTCGACCCAAATTATGAAATGATATTTTGCTATTAAAAGAAAAAACAAGTTTGGTATACGTTTCATTATCAAAGTACAGTTTTCGAATAACATAACTTTTTTTTGCTGCACTGAAACCTCTTTCTTTTGTTTTGTAATTCACCCTTATTTTAAAATTAAAAAATGTTTTTCAGATAAACATTTTTTGTATTGAATTATTAATTGCGAAATGTTTCTGGTACATTACTTTATGTATTTTATTGTAAAAAATTTAGTGATTTTTTTTATTAATGTTTTTGTCAAATATCTGGTTATGCGTTTTGAAATCACAAAGTATTTTTCCGAGTTACAGAGGATATGATAACAGGAAAACAGTTACTAAATCATTATATAACGGCATATAATTGTATTGTATAAATAGTATTTAACGCAAGAGAAAACATGTACCCAGTTTTGTTTCAATATAAGTTTTAGAAATAAAATGAAAAAATAAAAGCAATTGGTTGGTATGCTGTGCATTTTTTATTTATCAGCATTATTAAGGAATATTGCAGTCTCAAATTTTAATCAGTTATTTTCTAACAGAATTTAGTGTTTTATATGTTTTATCTAACAACATTATATATTCTCATTGTAAGAATATCATTAAAAATTTAAAAACTAATATTCGATATCCTCCCTAGCATTCCTAAAATCTAGCTTTATACATTAAAGACCGGATCATTTTCTTAACTAACTCTACTGGACAGACATTTTTATATCCTTATTATTTATTAAAAGATATGATTTCTTTCCAGTCAATGATAAGAAATTTTCATCTTATCATCGTTTTACAATATTTATTTTAAATTTTCGCTATTTGAATATAAAACTGTAGGCACCATTGTGAAACAATAATCTGCAATGCATGCGTCAAAGTACTGTTTTTATGACCAGCAATTAAAATTAATCCATACTAGCACGTTAAAGACTAGATTATTTTTTAACCTTTTTCCCCCCCAAGATTGCGCAAAATACGGGGGAACTCGCAATTCGTCCGCAAAGTGTTAAGCTAATGCCTTGTAATATTTCTATAAAATAGTAAGAACGAGTCTCATTCAAAGCTGTGCCCTGCGAGGCTACCTCCATTTTTCTATCCCATTGTAGTTACAGTGCGGTAGGGAGCTCCATTCTGTAAATATCTGAGCAGTTTTGAGGCATGGCTCGTTGAAGCGCGTCGACGGCGAAATCATCAAGCTCCCAAATCGGTTCTCACGCCCCAAGGAACAAGTTAAACAGCGGCTTTTTCCTAATCATTATTTCACCTCCGAATGACACACTCAAACTCATTTTCGCGGTATTTCTGTATCTGTCCATTAATCCAGCGCGTCTAAATACCTGTAATTATCTGTAACAGCTTACAAGGAGAAAAACATAACTGGCCCGCACTTGAATGTTTGATGGCTCCAATTGCACTGACACATGTCTTTTAATGAAATGTTTCCTGTTCGTTATCTGCCAATGCTTCTCCTAATTCCGATTGGATTAATGGTGCCGCCAAAGTAAGAGGCACTCGCTGGATTATTCATAGCCATCGTTATTCATCGAAAGAAGAGGGTTCGATGCGCGAGCGGCTGCTGCTTTCTTTTTTTAGCTACCTTTATATAAACACACTTTTGTTTAAACCGAGACACGACAGCTCACAGAGGTGTTTTAACAATTTGAAATGGATGGTTTTGCTGCATTGTCGAAATGGGTTTTTTTTTTTTTTCAAACTAAGAGGATCGCTTATGCGATACAGATTTACAGTCAATAGAGTTTACCTTATCTGGAATGTAATTAACGGTCTGGTTTAAAAACTTTTCCACAAAAAGATGTAAGATATTAATAGAACTGTTTTATCAGTTTGAAAGGGGTGGTTTTAATGCAATATGCAAATGAGTGTCTTTTTGCAACTAAAGAGATCGCTTATGCGATGCAGTTTTGCAGTTAATAAAGTTTTCTTAACCAGAAATATAATTAACAGTATAAATTAAAAACTTTTATATAGAAAATTTAATATATTAATCAAAAAAAGAATGTGATAAATTAAGAAAGTAAACAATTGGGTGATATCATTAAAGGGACACAGTACTTTTCGAGGCTAAAATTTTTATCACAACAGCCTGTTTTTGATCCAAAATAAAATAAAAAAGGTTATGTTTTTTTTGTTTTGTTTTGGAGTGCTACGGTCTACTTTTTGAAACATGAGGACTAATGAGACCGGGACCTACTGTTTAAAGACGATTCCAAAAGGCTACAAACATCCATGCCATAGTGGGATTCGATCCCACAAACTCCAATTCCGAAGGCCAGCACCCTAACCAATCGGCCATAGTACGGCTTTTCGAAGCAGAAAGTTCTACATTTTATAATAATATCCAAATTTCCAAGTTCGTTTTGAAGTGTAATATATCTTTACCTTGAGTATAAAATTTTAAACTTTAGAAAATAATAATAGTTGTTTAGAGTAAGAAAAAAGTGTTATTCTAGGACCTAAAAGTATTCCATATATAAAAATTTATATGATATGATTATAAGAGAAGCACACAAAATAATTTAAATTGTTATATTTTAAAACAGCTCTTAATTAAAAATTAAAAATAATTTATATTTTACCTTGAACGGGCAAAAGGTTAAGTTCTTTTTAAAATGTTTTTTTTATAAGTTGTTTAAAAACAGTTTAACTTTTAAAAAGCTTAATTTTGTTATTTCAACTTGTATATATTTTATAATAAAAAATATTATATACCAAATGAAACAGTTAATTTTATTCTTACTCACGAATTTTGAAATATCTGTGGCAAAAACTAAATCTTTATGTCAAACTAAACTAAAATATGCATTTTACTCTACAAATTAAAGCTGTAAAAGTATGTGATGCTTTAATGCCTAAAACAATTACTGTTAAGAAAACAAAAATTTTAAAAATTAAACTTTTTAAGCTACAAATTGAAATATATTACTCGAATAAATATAATTTTATTTGGTACAAAAATTTAGTTTTTCTCTAATAAAGTCAAAGTCAAAAGATACTTTGCGGGCAAAATTTTAGGAATAATCTTATTCTAAATAGAATAGAACTATTTATAATAAATCAAAAATCGGTTATTACATCGAAGATTTTACAACTCAATATGCCTCTAAATGATATATATATATATATATATATATATATATATATATATATATATATATATATATATATATATATATATATATATATATATATATATATATATATATATATATATATATATATATATATATATATATATATATATGTGTGTGTGTGTGTGTGTGTGTGTGTGTGTGTGTACTTTATATTTCTTCTATAATATACTTTAACAGGCAATTCGTGCTTTAATTGACCCTCATGTGTAAAAAGTAAACCCCAGCTCACGTTATCCATGATACCAAACTGATAAATCAAAGAATTTATATTTTAAATCTATGTGCAGAGTTTTAAGACGAGAGTTTAACTTGTAGTAAATATTTTAGAGTGTCAAACGTGAGAGTTTATATCCTAATACGAGATAAACTATCGTGTTAAATCTTTGTACATAGATTTAAAATATAAATTGTATAAGATATCAGTTTGGGATGATTGATTACGAGAGCTGAGGTCTACCTTTTTATACGTGATGGATAATTAAAGCTCTAACTCCTGCTTAAAGTATATTTTATTCAGAAACGAACATCCCTGTTTAAACACGTTTTAACAATTTTAAATGAATAAATTGACTGCAGTGTTGAAGTATATTTTAGATTCAAAGAGAACGCTTACGAGATACAACTTTATATGCCAATATGGTTTTCATTACTGAGAATGTAATAAACGGTCTGATTTATAAATCTCTTTACAGAATACCTTATATATTAATCGAAACTGTTTTGCAAATGTTAAATATAAAAATAAAGCTAATGATGTAGCTTAACTATATAGTCAAAACTGTCTAATACAGATTTAAAACTTAAACTAGAGCTACCAGGTTTGGTGGATTGTTTCAAGGGGTGCTGTCTACTTTGTCTACACTAGAACTAATTAACCGTAATTATAAATCGAGATGAACGTCACATATGTGTCACTGGCCAGTCAATGAGGTTACGTCCATATTTTTATATTTTCTGACTTTTGCAAAATTAAATAGAATAAATAATATTATTTTAATCTATTTGCATCATACTAAAAAACGGCAAGAAATGTTCTTGTAGGAAAATATTTTTTGATTGCCTAAAAATAAACGTGTTTAAAATATCTATTTCTAATGTAATGATTTCTCTTGATAGAAATATCAAAAACTGCCTAAAAAAATGGTCGGGTAGACATTTTTGTGATAATAAGCATTGATGATAATTCTGTAAATATATGAGGCAAATGGGTTACTTATCTCGTTTCTTTTGGCTATATTTATTATTCGTTGTTGTTAATTTTTGTAATAAACTGGATGGTTGTATTATATATAAGCTACTCGTATATGATACATTTCTCTTGAAATAGTTAAAACGGGAACTACTTACAGTTGATTTCGTCGAGATACAAATGGTACAATGGTAGCAAGGGAACCTTAAACTCTGATCTCAGCACCGAAAGATAGTTTCCTGCTTGTTCATCTTCCGGCTTTATTAGTTTTGTATGATTCAAGTATAAAATTTGAAAACCCTGTAGCCTAACATAATTGTCTAGAACTAACCAACGTAACTAAGAACGAAAACGAATGAGGTTATCAAGTAATGAAATATTATAGTAAAACGTTTCTTTCATACACGGTAAAAGAAGAGTATTTTATTAGGTAAGTAGTATCATCAATTTTATTCACACTAAAGTAAAAATTGAACTATAACAATCCTTATGAATTTGAAAGTTCTACAATTAAAAATATTTGTTTTAATTAAGATTAACCATATTAATTACTTTATATGGTTATATAACGTATATTTTTCTGTACTTTATTATAAAAATAACAAAGAATTTAATTTAATTCCAGATATTAGAAATTTATCCCTTTTCTCCTTCTTATCTAGGGTATGAAAACTTTAATGAATTAAAGTAAGAATTTGTTCTTCAGAAGGGATGAAGTTTGTATACCACCACTAACAGAATATCTGAATTAAAATAATTGACTAATGGTAATTTTTATCTATTTAGTTCAAGTGAGACCTGAACGTAGATCAAAGTAGATAATTAGTCCTTTTAAAAATTCCCTAGTGTACGCATACTAATGCAGAATGAAATAGAAGATCAACAAATTAACAAATCAACACTACGTAAGGTTTAATTCAGAATCGAGCCATCAGACTTGCTCTTGAGATTGCTTTAGCTACGTATAAACATACTATTTCTCTCACATCGTCGTTGGCTGCTATTTCAGCGTAATTCACTGTGAGAACGGTTACCACAAGGTAACCGTTCTCACAGTGAAAACTGTACAGCAATTAGGTATGGAATTGAATTTAAAATTTTATCCTTAAAGGTTTATTTTATTCGGGTATTATTTGTTTGGGTTTAGAGCACGTGTCATTTTTTGCAACACAAAGCTTAATTAGATACTTAGAATTACAGTTTAAAGTCTATTACGAATGGCTAAGGCAGTATTTCAGTAATTCGGCTATTATTTGTCCTATTTTGTGCTAAACAAGCCATTAACCAATAAATTATTTCCCAAAATTTATATTATTAAGCAAAAAAATAATCGACAGTTGCCCAGATTCAATTTTTAACCCATCAGGGTTACTGTAGTGATTGTTACCAATCACTTTTCACAACAACGGAACTTTTGATTTTCAACAAAAACTATACACTATTTCATATAATTAGAACAATAACATATTACTAGAATATACCTACACATTTATAAAATTATAATGCAATTGCATTTAGTGCAATTAGCATTTATATGTAATATAATTAACTAAGATTATATATATTACATCTAAATTACTACAACTATTTGTTTGCTTAAAAGATAAAAAAGGAGAATGATGAAAGAAAAATTATGGGATGAATTTATAAATCATATTAAATTGAATTTTTCCCGAATTTCTCTACATAATTCGTAAACTTCAGAAGTAGAGTATCTCAGATGAGGCAAATGATATTACTGTTCATCAAGTAAACGTTTCACTCAATCTATCTTATTACTAGTAAATACAGTATTTTATAATTTCATTTCCTTTTTATCTTTATTACAAGTTATGATACATCACATAAAAGTGCTAATTGTTATGAATTATATGTCTATAAAATTGTTCATTAGTATTTAGGCTGTTCTTTATAATAAAACAAGCACTGTAAATGAATAGTAAACTATCAGAGAATTAAACTATAAGCAGTTTACAAATAAAGAAACAATTTGAAAACAGTTATTACCCTTTTGCTATATGTATTAAGTATTGTTACGCTCCTTGTATTCTCCTAGTATGTACGTGTTAGTTTATGATTCCTTTTACAGGGGTAGAATGTGCAGATTTCTTGTGTTGCAGTGAAAAATTTTCAACAGATTTATTTTCAGGTTGGCTTGTTATAAAGCCATTAATCGACTGAAAAGTTTTCGCTCTCACACGAGAATTTTACGTGTTCTTCAATGAAGAAAGGAATCAAACTGAATCTACTGACTTTTTAACATGTAAGTGTTGACGTGAGATAAGGCCTTTATAAGTTTTGTGGAAATTATTTCAAAAACTTTAATGAACTAGTTGAATAAAAAATATATTTATTTAATGCTTGATTGTTTTTGAAAGATTTAAATAATGTGTTTAATGTATAACTGTTATTTTATCCACAAATTTTTATGATTATGTCTGGTTATTTTATAACATTGATAACGGTCTATTGAAATATTATATTATGTCATTAAAATCCTAAATTTCAGGCACTTCCGCCTCAGGTTTTGTAAATATATCTAGTATTTACTTAATGCACTTTAGGTTTTATAGTTTAAATATTTTAAATTATATCTAAACAAATCTTGATAAGTTTTCAATTTATATCATGCAACTGCAAGCTAGAGCATGATTCAAGTACTCGAACCAGCTTTGTATGGATAACTCTGCTTTAGAACATTTTTTTTAAACTAACATTTTTTCAAAAAACCAAATTGTATTTAATTTCTTAGTTATAATTTACAATAAATAATTAATACGCTTTGCACATTTGAAATGAAAATGCTTCAAAAGTTCAATCAAAAGCAATACCAGCTTTTATAGCTTAAAAATTAGTCGAGGCAAAAATAGAATAAAAGCACACGCTAATAAAATGTTTTCTTAATGAGTCATTTTAGAGAGTTTTTATATTTTATAAAAAGATATTTTTTAATTTCTTAAAGAGCTAAATATATTTTTCATTAACACCTTTACGCTGTTTTGTTCGTTGTAAGCCCTATGGTCTACGGTCTACTCTTAATGGTAAACGATGCAAAATGAAACAGAATCCTGCTTAAAGTCGATTACAAATGACTTCAAATATCCATTTGAAAGAAGGATCTGAAACCCCAGACACTTGTACAGGAAGGCAGCCCCCTACCTATTTGATCATCGTCGGACCACTGATTTCTTAAAATTACTGTAATATATCAGATTACCCATTTGGTTAATTTATAAGATCTTTATACAGCTATTTAAAATTTATCTTAAAAATAAGGAAATTTCATAAAAAATTAAGCTTTGAGTATTTTGAATGTTAACATAATGGAGATTTTCTACTGATAATGGGGAACATAAATTTGCGTAATCGAAATGCTAGTATCCTTGTTTTATTATCTCTTTTAAAATCATTGAAAACTTAGCTGTGATATAAAAAGCAAGCCCTCTTCCAAGGAACTATATTGAAATACAATACTTGCTTGTAAAGGTTTATAAGAATACAGTCTTGTTTTAAACTATTTATGGTGTAAGATATTTAAACTCTTATCTCATTTGTTAAAAGCATGCTTTAGAAAATACCTAAATTGCATTGCATAGAAAATATAAAAATTGCTGTTGATTTCAAAAATTTTCTATGAAGGAAAAATGTTGTTTTTTGATTGAAAATTTGCGAGAAATATCGGGAGCTTTTAATTTCAGAAATGTAACTCTATATGGTAACTCATAATGTTCCTTCAAAATAGTATTTTATAAGCTTCAAATTATAAGAAAAAAGATGGATACAGATTATGAATCTCTATCGTTGTCAAATTTCAATTAATTGTTTTAGAAAGTCGTACGACATCTAACATTTCCTTCCTTTTCAACTGGGATTCGGTTTGTTTTCCCAGAGAAGTAGTTTTGATACGTTCAAACTTTCAACTAAGTACGATCTCACTAATACTAGTATATTTATTATATGTTATTTCAAATAAAAAATTTTCTTCTAATTTAACAGTCAAACCTAAAAATTATTGTCTTTATTTTCTCTACAATAAAGAGTTTCTTTGTTTAAAAACCTTATACAAATTGCTCATTCAAACAAATAGCCTACTGTCAAAACGCTTTGCAACTAAATTAAGCTGTCCTTTTAAATTTATCTTTTCCCAATAAAAAGATCCCGATTTCTACACATATCAATGAAGTTTGTAATATTCAATATTTTGTCGTATAACCTATAAAGCAATAATAGGTAACAGCCTATATAGCGATGTTAAGATTGCAAACAAATGTTGCAAAGAAGCACATTTTTTTTCTTTTTGCTAATACTTAAGTAAATTTTTGCTCGAATAAAGAATAAACATTTAGTAATAATATAAAATTAAAATCATCAATTGTTTCTCGCTAAAAGCTTAATTATAAATTTTTAAAAGTTATATTTACTTTAGACCAAAATTATAAAAAGATCATTGAGTTTTAATAAAGAATAACTCCTTTACGATGCACATAAAATCTAAAATTTTCTTTAAAATACAGCAAAGGTTTCTTAAAATGAGAAATTATAGCAAAGGAATTTCATTTGTTAAAGTTTTACGACAAAAAAAAAATAACTAAAAGTAGCTGCTCATTTGTTGATCTCTCTGATTAAAATCCCCCAAAATTACTTCTTTTGATACTTTTAAATTGACTTTGAAAAATATGAATATTTATCGTCTGCAGTACTAAGAGCTGAAATGAATATTCATTATGAATGAAAAGAAAGTTGAACCGTTCCTATTCAACCTGCGATCGGGGGAAGAGAAAAATTTGTATATTTCGTTAATGACTGTCTTCTGCCTCAATTCTAAAGTTATCTAAAGTTGGATATTTAGAAACTTTAATTCAATGCTCATATGTCAATATCAAAAATTTATGATCAAAAGAAAAATTAATGTAGGATTATTTAGTTCATAAATCATCTAAACTATAGAAGAACCATTGTACATTAAGGTGCTATAGGTGATTAGAATATGGCTTTGGCATTAAATGTTTTATTGTGTATAGATTTCTTAAAATGCCTTCATAAACATTTAAATTAATTAGTTCATTCACTATGAAAGTTCTTTCACTAAATCATTCTAAAAAGAAATCAGAATGTAGCAATACTTAAAATATTAACCATAAAATGAAATATATTCGAAGTATTTTCAAAACATTTTTTCTTTAAATATTGTAGTTTACTTAACTAAAATATTTTGCATTTAAGCTAACAAGGTTTTCTTTCTCTCTGTAAACGTTAAGATGACAGGTTTGATAAATACATAGGAGAAAGACGAAAAAATCACTTAACTGAAAATTATAAATACTTGACAATTTTCCCAATGAAATTGTAAAATAAAAATTCCTTTTATCTGATTAGTCGTCATTTGGGTATTATTAAAATTTGATACAAAGGGTAAAGAATTTGATGCATTATATTTAGCATTTAAATATGTTAAATTCTCAAAAATTATCCTAATTTTTATAAATATATCCTAACACTTTAAGTTATCAGGGAAATGCAGTAAATGAAAACATCTCTTTCCTTATTTTACCTTTCTTAAATTATCAACAGTTATACATACCTGACAGTAACATAAAATATCGAAATATTTTCTGCCATACTTTCAAGGGTTGAATACAAAGTAAAATTAATTTAAAAATTTCCAAATTTAAACTATTTCCAACGTCTATTTCATTTTAGTGTACAAATTTACGAAAAAGGTATTTCCCGACTGCACTCTAATATAAAGTTCTTAGCATTTCAAATCAGTAATCAATATACTTCTTGCTTGTAACAAGTGATTATCGTTGCCATTGTAAATATCACTTTAATATTTCATATCGACTAATAATTGATTATCCCTTTTTCTTGCTTCTTTCCTTTTCTATTTTCTATCAAAAACTGTCTCGGAGACTATAATTCTAAACCAGTCGCTTCTATAAACGGTGATAAAAATTTGCTTTATCAAAGTTAGCTGGAAGCATTTATTCAATTTAAATGCATCTTAAATAATAAATAATGAAGTAATTATAATTATTGTTAAAGATTAATATCGTGACAATAGGTTGAATTTTTTTTATCTCCACACACGTTTTCTATTGTATATAAATTATTCTATGAACAATTCAAAGTTTTTACGAATGTTCCACTACAATTTTTTACACATTTCCCTCCCCGTATTTTAAGAAATAAATAAAGGCCTTAGGTTGAAAATTTCGTTGAAAAAGTTAAATTCAAAAAATATAACTTCGAATAAGAAATATTCATAACACAAAGGTTTACCTAATTCATGTAAGAGTTTGTGTAATCCTTTGTTAAACTACACATTTGACAAGGACATTGACTATATTGACTAGGACATTGGTCTTTAGACTAGAACTGATGGAACCCTCGAACCTAAATGATCATATAATCCTTTTAGAGCAGTGGTTCATAATCAGAGGTACGGAAGCATTTTGGAGGGTGAAGAAAGCTTTTCTAAACTAAGTAATAAAGAATTTTCCCCCAAAAATATATCCCTTTATAATAAATGTTATATATATATATATATATATATATATATATATATATATATATATATATATATATATATATATATCATTTTTCCTGTGAATGGGAGAATATATTTTCATATTGAAGACGTGCGGGTCACTGAAAAGGTTGAGAGACCTTGCTCTGGAGGTGACCTATCATTAAAAGTATAAGTAAGTCACATGTTATTTGCAGTACATAGATTCTGATAGTAATTAAAATGGAGGAAAGTGATAAAGTTGACATAAAAATGGGCTTAATATTATCTAATTAATCTCAATAATATCCTACCTAATGTTACTGCTGATACCAACTATAACATCATAGCATTTTCTGACTAGGATGCGCTTGGATTTCTTCACACAAACAACCGAAATTCGGTTCTATAATTATTATCTACATGAGCGTTTCACACTTTACATTAAGGTAAGTCTGTATCTATCATATTACATTTCTCTTGCCCGGTGTTAAACTATGTGGAAAATAAAATTCCCTCTAACCGACTCGCCTTTAAGGGATTTTTTTCATATAATACCAAGAGAAATAACAGCAAATTTTCTAGGATGCTATCTTTTCCTTTTTCTCTATCTTATTATTTGTGATAAAATTGATTATACCGAAATCTCTCACAAATAATTTATAATTAAATGAATTTTTCACGAAAAATACATTTAAAAAGGAAATATAGCATTCTCGAAAATTTAACTTTCAATTTCAGGGTACATATTTTTAAAAATTTCTTTAAATGCGGACCGTCTAGAAATAATATTATTTTTTTTATAGGTTAACATTGAGCGAGCGTAATCATGTATAGCAGGAACAAACCCACCTTAAGTTGATATACTTATATTTTGTTTTTGATTACACACACATGGAAAACAATTTTTATGATAAATGTGTTGTTCTAAATGGTATCAAAATAACAGTGGTTGTTCTGATATGTTCTGTTACCAGCACAGACATGAACAGAATGCTAGAGCACAGCCAGCACAGAATGATAGCCGCCTATACACAAGCCTGTTTTATTGAGATCAAAATAATTGCATGTAGCTTGAACATGTAACTGCAGTTACTGTGACCTTTATACAGATTTTTTAAACCACTTGCGGCATCCCTAGGGATAATGTGCGGCGGGATCTTAGAGTTCCGCTGAATTCTACTGACCTAGCTAGCAATTTGTTATATTTGCCTGTAAAAGTTGTTTTTCCTTTGGGAGCATATTACTGCACAAAAAGCACGCGGTTCTTGAAAATAGCTAATGTCCGATTATCTGATTTTCCTCGCTGAAGTTCAATCGAAATGGCAAGAAATCTTGGCAAATATTCTTCGCTGTGAATAACCTTACATGCATTATTTAATGAAAAATCTGTTCAGTGTATACTAAGAAATTTTTATTAACAAATTATAGCTTAAAATAAAGCAGTCTTTTACTTAAATTTAGCCAATAAAATTAAAACGGAAAACTGTGTTCTAAAATTTTTTTTAAATGACTTAATACCATTAATTACTATTTCAATATTTCCTTACATTTAATAAAGTATAATCGTTACTGGGGTAAAATCTTATTTTTCAGTAAAATTAATATATTTAAAACAATATACAATACAGTATCACCACACATATAATATTGAAGATGGAAACAAGAGCAGATGAGCTCGCAAAAAGATTCTGATATTTTCTTTCGTTTATTGATAGTAACCTTAATAATATTCATGATGATTTAATTAGTAAAGAGATTTAATCAGCTCTACTTGAAATAATTTTGCAAAAGCTCGCTTTTAAATATTATCACTAATTACAAGATCATACCATAAAATTGTTTTTATTTTTTATCAAACTTTTAATATAATACCTAAATAAGTGGGGCTCGTATTAATTTTAGTAATCAATATTAAAATTATTGTGAACAGCATTCACATTAATTTCATTTCTAATAGATTAAAACTATAAAAATATCAGTGTGTGAACATATCTGCATCTTCTATGCTTCGATAGCTTGCTAAAAACTCTACGGTCACTTTTGAAATTTTGGAAATAAATCAGAAAATTCTGTCTTAACAAGCAGTTATGCCATCACTGGGATTCAAACCCATGAACACCGGTTCCAAAATGCAGCACCTTATTTGTTCTCTTCCCCTCCGATATATTCTGAACAGGAATTTTCAGATATTATGCATAAAAAGTTATTATAACGCCTACTGTTCAATAAATTCCACTTTAGTAAGAATTTAAATAATTACAGCATTAATATATCTAATAATTAGGTGCTTACTTTTCAGAGTTATTCATTACAACCAAGATTTCTCGAGCCGTAACCTCATCCTTATTACTTATGACTATGAATTGTACAGATAGATACTAGAGCAAGTTATCAATAGGAAAAAATAGATTATTATGTTGGAAATATAAGAATTGAAACTGGGAACCTTATACTGAAGAATGTAAAGAATAAAACTGATATGCAGAAACTTTATGTACTAAATTTGTTGTAATTTATTTACTTAAAGAATACCCTTAAAATGCATTAAAAATAATTTTTATATTTATATATTCTTTTTTCATGCAGTATTGTTTCTAAAGATGTTCTATAAACTTACATTTCATTCGTATAAAAATAAAAAATGGTATATAAATTAATTTTATTCTCTATTATTTCTATATAAAAATTCGTATTTTTGTATCATCATAATAAAGATTTTAAAACTAGCATTATGTATTTTTAAGATTCCATATACATACACAAAATGTGTATGTTTATATATATATTTATACATATATACACACATATATATACATACATACATATATATGTATGTGTATGTGTGTATTATATCTAGGTATGCATAAATGTGTGCGCATGATGATGAATTATGAAAACAATATAATCAAGATACAAACATTAAAAATCATAACTACTTCATAAATCAACGTATTTTTATGCTAAATACCGTGGTATTATAAAGTCTTTTTCAATCCAAATATTTTTACAAACTATATAAATTGGAAAATTTTCTCATTTTTTCTTGGTAAATTTCTAAAATATGCATCAAAGATTAACTTAACGTTATCTAATCTGAAGAGAAAAAGATTCTGTAAGTAGTTTATACTTTTCATAACATAAAGAGATATTGTTTTTATTTTTTATTTATTTTTTAAAGGGTTTGATTTATTTTATTTGTTTTACTCTGATTTACTGCAAAAACACTAACCATTAAGAATGTTCTTTTGGAAATCATAAATTTGTAGTAGAAAAATCTCCAATATTTCTAAATTTCATTCAAAACTGTATCTTATACATTTTACCCTTGGTTTAGCTATGAATGCTTATTTTTAATCAGTATCTGTTAACAACACTCATTAGTATATAGAAACCAAAAACTTCATTTCAGATTTTAATACCAGTATAAATAAACTCATTTTTCTATTTTAAAAAGAAAATTCGCAATAAAAATTAAAGATTATTTGAAATTAGGATCTAAACTCGGTTTAACATTATACCCTGTGTAATATATTAGTAGTGTATGATGATAACAATATTAACAAAAATTCTTCTAGATTGTTTTTTACCCTCAATATACTCACCGCTGTGACATCAGGAGCAGGAGGAGGTGAATCTTCTCTGTCTGTTTCAGATGAAACATGTCCCATGCCAGGTGAACGGCTAAGTCCAATCATTTTCACTTGGAGGTCTACCAAAATTATTTGTCTCTATGAATACACAAGTCTCTTCACAAGTTCGGATACTTTTAGATTACAGTCAGATTTTCTTTAAAAACTATTCTTGTTTGCCAGACAGTACTTTCAGTTAAATCAAAGTTACGATAATCTACATTGAAATCAACAAAGGGCTCTTTCATGTAATTCCTGAACAGATTTCAAAAGTTTATAGGTTCTCTGTGGTATATTCAGGAAGGAACTTGAGAAAGGCATATAAAAAAATGAAATGTAGCGAAAACATTTGTTTACTACCAACCTTTCACACAATCATTTTCCAGATGGAGTGATGTTTGAACAGATAATAGTCCTGCAACTTCTCAGATGTGCTTTGAAATTTTGATTGAAAAAAGGTTTTTCATACCATAGGTGACCCAGCGAAAGACTGAAAACTGGAAGGGAGCCTGTTTAGTCACGTGCTTGGCCGGGGAGAACACAGAGGGAAAAAAGAGAGCATTTACGAATTTCCCTTCAACTTTTCCCAGCGGTTGTGCCGTCTCATCACTGAAAACCGAGACAGAGAGCCGGCAAGCGATCGCGACCCTCCAACTTTGTCTTACTGTGGTTAAAGCACAAGGGGGTGTATTCACTAAGAATCGGGTATCTGTGCTTGCGAGCCCAATCAAATCATACGCGGACGTAATCAGGACTGCGGTGGATTATTGAAAAGTAAGCTGCCGAGTGCGCTTGCGCCCGAACCGAGAACACCGACTCGGATTGGATGAGGGTGGAGTTGAGGGCGGTGCCTCTCAAAGGAGTGAGTTCGGGGTTTAATAGATTAAGTTTGTGGGATAAGGAATTTTTCTTTTATGGGTGTTGGAAATACTTTTAATGATGCCGGTGATCTGACTATCACTCAAGGATGATAGAGAAAGCACGAAATATCTTTGGAGCATTAGATAATAAAAAAGAACGACAGGGTCTGTAGGTATTTATATCAAAAAGGTGTTTGATCTTGATACAAACGAGTGTTTTGTTTTTGTTTTTTTAAAGTAACTAGATCAAGAGGGCATTAAAGAAGACCCAAGAAAAATTTCTTAGGTCAAAAGTACATATTTTCTAAAAACAATATCAACATTTCGGATACTTTTGTGAATTTTTGTTAAATACATTTCAGTTCTTAAGTAAATACGTCTAACTGATGTTAAATGAATTCCACCTTTATCTTTGCCCCAACTGTTACAGCCGACGAATACTTTAGCTTTTCCGCAAATAAACGCACACACAGGGAAAGCTCGTTTTACAGGAAAGCATACAGAATTGTGGGACGAGTAAAATTTTTACGCATATAAGAAATTTTTAATTCCTCTATGCTATTTTTCAGACATAATTTTTAAAAATAATTTAGTCTCTATTATATTAATTTTGAATTTAACAGGATTCAGTTTAACCTGTTTTTATTACAGTGCAAGAAACATATACATTTTATATTTTTATAATCAATTATATTTAACACTTAAAATTCCCACATTTAATCACAATTTTTTAGTTTTAAAGGTTTTATTTTAAATTACATATTCACAATTGTAAGTGGAATTTAGAAAAGTATCTAATAACATATATTTATTGTTAGTCTATTAAAAAAGACATCTATCATTTTTTTTCTATCTATAGCTGTTTTCATTCACCTTTGAATAAGTCAATTTAGACGTTCATGTAAACACGAT
Organism: Pardosa pseudoannulata; assembly: GCA_032207245.1. NCBI lineage: Eukaryota > Metazoa > Arthropoda > Arachnida > Araneae > Lycosidae > Pardosa > Pardosa pseudoannulata. The sequence goes on from CM063505.1 coordinate 36,779,729, forward strand.
TTAAACAAATACCTGATATAATCCCGTTTCAGATTAAAATAATTCACCTACATATCCTTTCTTTTAGCTTTCTTTTGTTATTTTGTTTGATAGTATTGTTTATCTGTTTATTAGCCATGTCTTGGTATCCAAATTCACCTGACGTTAATCCAATAGAGCATTTGTGGTACCACCTGAAAAGCCAAAATCGTGCAGTCACTATACCCCATAGCAATCTCTGGAAATTGCTAGACCAGTTGGTGAGCATTTGGTACTAGTTACCTCAGACTGCCTACCAGCACCTTGTGGAATCAACGCCACGCTGAATGCAGGCGGTTTTGAGGATTAAAGACGGTCATGGGATTAACAGAGTAGTCATAATGTAATAGCTATTCAGTGTATGTGTGTGTGTGTGCATTATAATATTCTTTTACAATATATATTTTATTCTAAATATATTTTTTAAAAATTCGTAATCAATAACAGACGAAAGTGCAAAATGATCAATAAAAAAATTCAGAAAATTCTCAGCAAACGTATTGCAGTCTAGAGTCATGTAGTAGTAGTAACACTTTAAAACTTACGGAAAATATCTTTAACGTAGTAACATTTCTTTGGTGGTCTATCGATATCAAAAATAACTTTAATAGACCTACAAATTAAATTTTTGATTTTCTTTCTTGGATATTTTCTGAACATTCTTTAAAGAAACAATTATTTTCATATACTCTTTTTTAAATAAAATGTTTCAAATGTATATTATCTTTGAAGGGAAAAAAGAAATAAAATTCGAAATAACTTTGTACGACAACTGTTATAATATAGGTTTTATTATTCCTTTGATGAATATTTTTTATTAATATTTGTAGATAAGAATCTGGTGACAAGCATAAAGGTTTATTAACTTAAGATATCTTCCTCCTTCCCTCGACTCTGATTATTAATAAAAAGGGATATTACCCTTAAATGTAGTGATAAGAAAAAAAACTAGAAATCCTACGCTTATTAGGCCAAAATGAGTGATAAATTTATTTTTGATTATGTAATGAATATTATTCCTACGAAAATTACATCATTTATTTTCATATTTTTTACATTTTGTTATCTTAGTATAAGTATCATACAAACTTCTTTGTTGAAAAGCAGAATTTTTTCGTTCAGAGATTTAATTTAAAAGGTTTGCTTCTTCGCGGAAGAAAAAAATGCTATTTAGTGTTTAAAATGTATTTGCTTATGCTTTGGCAGAAATAATTATATTAGAAATAATTACAGAAAAGAAATTAGTAAGAAACGTATTTTTAACGAATTTTATTTAGAAATATGTAAAAAATTAAAAATATTTAAATAACTTATGACTGTTATAAAACAAGATGAAATCATAGAACCAAATAAAAAATATTCACTCATACACCCGTAATTATAATTCGCCTATTTGATTCTCGTGTCAAAATTGTTTTTTTTTTTATTTTTCTTAGTTTATTAATGATATGATCCTGACTTGAAATTTATTTCATGGTAGATACTAGGCTGTCTTTGAAGTAAATGAAACTAATATGGTAAGTAACATCTCTGGAATCTTTGTTCCTTATTTGTTTGGCTCTTTTTGAGAGAGATAAGTTTTACCCCATAAAAACGTGTTAAAAACATAACAAAGAATGTAATAACAGTAACATAATTGAAGTAAAAAATTACAATTTCAACAAGATTCAAACTTTTCATTAAAAAATTATTGCTTTTTCAACTTCAGGAAAAGTTTGTTTATAGAGAGCCTTTCGTTGTTCAACGGTTGTTTGAAAAATGAAAATATACGTAGGTAAAATCTTTACTATTTTAGTCCGTTACAAAGTTAAGTAACAACCATTACAACTACAGAAAAATCTTTGAACCTTAAATATTTTAAAACTTAAAAAAACATACTCAATTTTATAGCAAACACATTTACAAACAACGTCGAAAATTTTGAGAAATATTAAAAAAGATATAGGGCATGTGGAACATTTTTTCCGTCACTGATTTGACACCAAAAGTGTCAGGTTTTAAAAAATATATTAAGTTTTAAAATAATGACTTTCAAAAAATAAAACTTGTTTTCAATTAAATAAATTATTTACTTAGAAAATTTTTATTTGATAATCAATGGTTATACTTAGTTTTGCTTTTTCAATACTAAAAACATTTTATATTTTTGATTGAATTTTGTTACTTTGTAGCTCCTTGTCCCTTTAATACGTATCTGCTTAGTGTTGCAAATGAGTTTCAGATGTAACATGAGCAAAAATTTGGGAAATGTGAAAGGTGGAGGAGAGTGTTAATATCAATTTTTACATAAGAAAAAATTGCAGAAGGTTTGTTCTCCGGAAAAAAACTTGAAATTCGGAATTAATCAGTACCGGTTGGTATGGAATTAAGGTTTAAAAAAAATGAAAAAATAGGGAAATTCCCTGTTAAATTTACTTTATTTCCCTCCAAAACTGTAAAGACATATATGGAACAAGAATATATTTCCATTCTTAAAGGGAAATATAAATACAACACGACATTTTTAAAATTAAATATATAATATCTAAGGAAAAGAGAAAGAAAACTTAAAGCCTTTTTCGTAACTAATAATATTCTATCAAGTAAATAGTTATATGTATACTTAAACTACTACGGTACTAACAAAAAACAAAATACTATTTTTTGTAACTCAAAAAATATATTGTGTCACTTAAAAAGAATATAATAAAATGTATTCAACAAGAACACTATTTAAATTTGTACTATAAAAATGGTTAAAATATAAAAATAAGATATGATTATAAAAGTTGTTACAAAAGTTGCCTACAAATGTGTAGTAAATGTAGAGAAAACGTTATCAAAGTTCAACATAGTTAATTTAAGGTAACCCATTTGTATTTTCTCTGAATAATCTTAATTTGAAAAGATTTAGTAGTTCTTTCAAAGTCCCAAAACCGAAAAGTTTAGTTAGAAAACAATCAAACTTCGAAAAAGCCAAAACAAATAAGTTGTGTAAAGAAATATATAATATTTTAATATTTCAATTTTTTTAAGTAACGATTCACAACACTATCTTGAAATAAATAAAAAATTTAATAAGATGGATTCTTAGAAATTTGACATTTTTTAGCATGTTAGTCCAAATATCTTAACGTCATTATAATTCTTTCATCATTATAATAATTTTTAATTTACTGAATTCTTAAAAACAATTTAACTTATTATTATTTATTACAGTGGAATTTAGTTATTACATATATTTAACTTAATTGTTTATATTTTCCGTTAAATAAGCACTTCATTATTCAAAGCACTTGTTTTAAATACATCTCTTGTTGGTGCAAATGTTTAAACTTTCAATTCTGAGAAACTAAATGTATTCATGCAAGCCTTTACAATATATGTTTCACACATTTTACATTTCCCTTTCGATTCCACACCAGGTTTGTCGTATGCTCTGCCTCACGTGCTTCCCATCCTTCAAAACATCTGGTAAACCCCCGAGACTGCGGTAGGTCACGTGATCAACAAGGGAAAGAGAGACGGGGTGGGTTGATGTCCAGAAAAGTGCTGACATCGGAGGGAGTAATTGCGGATCCACAAAAGAAAATTACCCTTCGCTGAAATGTGGGAAAGTGTAAATTTGAGTTATACATTAAAAGACATCAGATGGTGTTTTACGACAAGTATTTGACTAACAAGTAACATTCTACTTCACGCAGCGTGGGAACAAAAACTCCTCTCTTTAAATAAGTAGCAGCAATCCATGATTTTTTTTCAGTTAAACTACATTCTTCCAAGAAAATTAAATTGTTGTAGTAAAATTTCTTAAGTAGGGAAATTTTACTATATTCAACAACTTATTTATAGGAGGGGGGTCTAGAACTTCCCCGAAATATTTTCAATGTAAGCATTAAAATATTTTTTAAACTTATTAACATTTGTATACATCAATAGTTTCCATTGAAAGTGTTCGATAATCGTTTCCAACCATAAAAAGAGTAAATATATTTCTTCGAAATAAAACAGTTCATTAGAGTTCGACAAATGTAGCATTGCTTTCGGTGCATATAAGCATAACTATAAACGGAGATGAAGGTTTGAATAAGCTAGTCTTAAAAGCTAAAAAATATAATTTACTACTATAAAACGGTAGTTTATAAATTACTGAACATTTCATACTGGTTTCAAATTTTGTTATGATATAAGGTATGGAAGTTTGTAAAATAAAAATAAAAAAATATGTCAATTATTTTATTCATAATTTTTTATTTTCCCAGTTGTTAAACAATTAGTTTACGTTCGTGTAGTAAATATTAGAGCTTAAATTAGACATGCTCCAGAATTTTCCAGGTAGGTTTAAGCTTGGTAAAAACTTAGAGTGTAAAATAAAAGACAATGGAGATATATTTTTCAAGATACAATAAAATTGTGTTCTGTATTACTGATCAGTTTTACGCCATATCTATGTATGAATGAAAAATTATCGATGTATGAGTCTTATGTATGTATGTATGTATGTGTGTATGTGCATTGTATGTGTGTGTATATGCGCAATGAATATTTTTTGAAACTGAAAGTTCACTGTAATTTGGATTAAGACTTTAGAATTTCCCAGAAAGAAATTCTAGCTATATCACTGATTATATGTGTACTCTTTGTCAAAATATTGATGAGTTCAAAATACAGAAAAGAAATATTTTTACCATTATTTTCTCCCCCCACACCCTCTTTCACAACAAATTAACAAATATTCCAACATATTTATAAAGTCCAAGTGGTTTTTAATTAAAAAAATTAATAAATATAAGCATTTTAGATTTTTATTTTTGTTTTTTTAAAGTTTAAACAAAACCAAACTGAATTACATTATATTGTGTATTAACTAGTATTTTAACGTATATCTGATACTGAGTCAATATTCTGTAAGTAAGGGAATAATTTTTTTAATTATTCTTCAAAAAGAAATATCCTTGATTATTTTGTTATGACGGATTGGAGTGTAATATTCATTCATTTCTCAAAACTTCATTTTTTGTTGAAAATTTAAATTGATGTAATAGTACATAAATAATTCTTTTCTAAATACAACTACTAAATTTTATAATGAATATACCCTTGTATTTTTTATAGTTTACATTCTTTTACAATACACTCTAAAACCTGTCTTGATATAAACCTTGATATGATTTTTTTCGCCAACTTCCCGATCTACAGTTAAGCTGAAATTAGGCATGTTAATGCATCTCCTACGATAATAAAGGAATTAATCATAAAGTTCTATCCTTATATAAAAATTGATTTAGTTTAATAAACATTAACTGTCATTTTTTCTTTTACACATGCAGTTGCTTGACTTTGTTGGTAATGGTAAAGATTCGAATTATAGTAAGATAATTTCTTTTCTAAATATAGAAGCGAGTAGCCTTGGTTTTTGATAAACGGTGTCAAATATTTTTTTATTCAAATGGATTTAAACGAGGGCTGAATGAGTAGGGGCTGCAATTCAATACCGATGTTCGAGGGTTCGAGTTCCACTGTTGGCATAAATGTTCATAGCCGTTCGGACTCAGCTTTAAGCAGTAGGGTCCAATATCATTAGCCTAAGTGATTGAAAAAAAAGTAGCACTCCAAACCAAACCAATCAGGTAGATTGGGTATAAAAATGATAATTTTATTGTAATGGTGAACCCCCAGAAATTTAAATATTCTAGCATATTTAACACATAAATGTTTTTTTCTTTTAGTATGAGAGATATTTATGCAATTACAAATATAATCTACTTCTATTCAACCTATATAAATTTATCTACTAAGGAATTTAATTTTTACATGGTTATTATTTTAAAAAACTTTTAGAAAATACGGTTTAATTTTAAAAAATAAATCTTTAAATGTAAATTTTATTAAAAAATATTTAAATAACACTTCATTTTTATACAATTCATTAATACCTTTTTAATTACCAAATTTGAATTATAAAAATAAAATATATTTTACCGTTTCCAATATTATATTAAGCAAAATTATTTTCTTTGAAAAGTCCTATTAAGATGTACTTAATTTCAATTAATTCAGAGCTTGATTTAAGATTTCATTAAAATGCCTTTAAATTAAGAGTTAAAATTTGTCAACTTTATTCAAAAATCCTCTTTCATTCATATTCGCCTCACTGATTTTCAGAGTTATCCTGTTTACTTATTGATTAGGAACTGTGCAGTTAAAAATACTTAATTCGATACATCCTTGCTTACATTTGTAATTATAAGATATTTGTGTAGTAAACCTTAAGTTTTCTTTGAAGTTGCAATATAGTTTATTTTTACCTGTGTACTCTTTTATGCAAATTAAACCTACCGTAATATTATTAGATGAATAAAGAATCTCCAAACGTTGGAATTTAATTCACATCAATGGAAAATATTGCTTAAAAACAAAGCTTCTGGATGAATTATCTACTTCAAGGGTTATGCTATATATCTCCTTAAGCTCTAATTTGGATCATTTTTTAGAAAGCTAGAGACCTCAGCAAATATTAATGGAATTTTAAAGTGCTTTCCTATCCAACAAATTAGAGTAAAGGAAAAAAATAGATGGATTTGAATAAATAAATTACATAGGACTAGATAAATTTCTTTTTAAGTGAATCGTAATTTCTATATGCAAAATAAATATTTTATAGTTGTTTAAAAGCATAAATTCGATAGTATTTACTTGATCTTAGGTATGTTCCCACGTTAAGTTTTTTAAGTATTAGGGTATTAAGATCACTTTTCATTCAAAATTTCCTTATAATTAAAAGTGATATGAATATGCATATATATATATATATACATTTTAAATATTTATATATATGAAATTTGTATATAATATATATATTATATACACTATACGTTATATTCATATAGTAACTATATATATATATATATATATATATATATAAAATATATGTATATATATACATATATTATATATATATATATATATAAAGAATACAACACTGAGAAGAAGCTATTTTATATTATATATATATATATATATATATGTATATATATATAAGTTTTTAAGTATCTATCTATCTATCTATATATATATATTATATATAATATATATATATATATATATATATATATATGTATATCTATATATATATATATAATATATATATATATATATAATATATATATGTATATATCTATCTATCTATCTATATATATATATATAATACATATATATATATCTATCTATCTATCTATCTATCTATATATATATATATATATATATATATATATATATCTATATATATATATATATATATATATATATATATATATATATATATATATATGTATGTATGTATAAGTGGAATTTTAATATAAATAATAAATATAATTAATCCTAATTTTTTTAACTCGTTTCATAAATATTATGCAATTTTTTTATTTTTAATAAATATTATACTATTTTACTATATATGTCTATTTTAAAATACCAAAAATAACATGAATGGATCATACTAAAGCAGAAGTATAGGGAATTTTTTTTTAATTGACCTTATTAATTAAGCGTAGAAAAGTAAATCCATTGCAATTTTTTTCCAAAACAAGCAGCCATTGCGAACTTCTGTAATTTTCGATAATAGTCTATAAAATAGAAAAATTATCAGTCTATTAAATTTTTACAAGCTTAACGTACTTTTTAAAATGAATAATTGAAATTCAATTTAAAAAAATAAGTAATAAAAAATATTTATAGCCTTTAATCGAAAACTCATAAGCAAAAGGAAATAAGCACTACGAATCACTTAAACTGTATGCCTTAACTCATATCAGACGAAAACATGTATGAAACCACGTTTTCTTATTCGCAAATTTCTATTTTATTCTATCAGTTTTGCATTTAAAGGTTGAATATGTTTCCTCAGTTCATAGACTATTAAATAGCTGTGGTTTTGCGTTTAAGGCATCTTTGCAAGGGATACTTGGCTAAATTGTACAATGATTAGTAATCCTGTAAAAAGATTTCATCTATTAATTTTATAGTTCTATTCCGTACTTTTGATATCCTTTACGCATCCTTTCTTACAAGATATAAAAGATCTTATCTATTAAGAGGAGAGACAAATGAAATATTAAGCTAAAGAAAGATTAGTGTTACATCTTAAATACTTAAACGTAAACTCATTAACAAATTTTCGCCCAACTTTTTATATAGATGAGTGAAAGATACGAGTATAAATACCGATGATTTGAAAACTAGTATAGCAAACACTAGATGGAAATATTTCAAAGCTAATACAAACTTAAAAAATAACTTTGCTGAATACATGAAATGCATTTGCAGAATTTGTTCCCTGAAATACGCAAAGTGCTGTCTGAGAGAATATATGCACGTTTGTCAAACGTTGTACTTATTTTGATTAAAAATTGACGTCGCACATACCAAAGAGTTTTACAATCCTCTCTCAGCATGAAAGAAGAGCTTCTGAATCGATTAAAAGAGGGGAAAAAAGCGGAACATCAATAAAAAACTCTAGTCAGATCAGCATCCGCGGGGAGAGCGCAAAACTCTCTGCCTGAAAAAAAAGGCCCCGCTTCAGCCCAATAAAACAGCCCGTCCAAGTGGGTGACCATTAATGAAATTAGCCATTAAAGAGTTAGAAAGGAATTCTATTAACCCGTTTAAACTGGCAGTGTCCAGTCAGCCTAAGTGTTTCAGTACATAAGCTAGTGAGGGCCCAGGGGAAGCAAGAGCCCTTCAGTAATCGCGGGGGCCTGTAATTAATGGCCCTCGTTAGGGAAGGTTAATGGAGGCCCGCGGGACCCATTCAGGCAGCTGGGCCCTTCCCCCGGGACGGACTGCGGCCGGTAACTGTTGATTGCCCGAGTCACTGACCAACAAATGAAATGCTTTTAACGGGATTACTGCCGGACAGTGCAGAGAATTACTGACGGACTTTGGGGAGTAACGAGGAGGGCACACAACTTTCTTGTTTGCTTAAGGGACGGAGGGAATGCAAAAGTTCCACATTCCTTCTTGTGCGGTGGTCACGGTATGTATTTGCAGCAAGGACGTTCTTTTAGGGGCTGAGATCATTATTTTGTTTTCTTTCTACCTTTTTTTTTCTCTTCTTCGGAAACTTTTGACTTTCAGATAAACTTAATTTCGAATTTGCAGGGAAGAACAATTTGGTTATCTTGCAGATTTTATGAATTTTTTCAAGCATTTATTTGATTCGGAAGTACTTTCTTTGGGGGTAAAAAAATTCTCCTAAAACATAACAAATGCATTTTATGTGTATGTCTGTTTTAATTTAGGAGAAACTAAATCATTTAATCTTTGGTTATTGTTGGTAACATTCAATTAATTTAGGGATTAAAAGTTTCTATTCTAAAATAACCTTTTGTAAGAAAATTTTTTTTAATTAAGCTATATAATGTTATGCATTTTATATTTCCTTTAAAAAAATTTAAGTTAAATATTTTCTATACTGTTTTAAACGTTTCTCTATTTTAATGAATTAATGTTAAAAATCTATATACAAGTTGAGTATATACAAGTATTTGATAATATTCATAAAAAAAACTTTGATTATTCAATTGACATCACTTAATCCTTTTCAGTATAAAAGAGTTTTTTTAGAAAGCTTTTTGTAAGAAAGGAATGATACGGCATGTACATTTTAATGAAAGGTAATAAGACTCAATAAAAAATACAACATAATTTATAATATATTAATAATACAAATGTTTTAAAAATTAGTTTCCTATACCTAAAAAGAGTAGGTTTTTTTTTGTTAAAAAAAATAGATTTTAAGAAGTTTCTTATCTACTAGATTACATATATACATACATAATGTTTTTTCAACTATAATTTTTAGCAAAATTTATACTAGGCAACAATTTTATTTTACGATTTAATTTTTCAATAACTGTTTGATAAAATTTTTGTTGATATGCTAAAGCTTAGAGATGGCAGAAGAAAGTCAGAAAATTTTTAAAACACACTTAAGTTTTAATTTTTTTCTCCTTTTTAGTATCATTTGGGAGTTCTTTTAGAATTTTATCAACTTCTAAGACTTATTTCACATTGAATTATAATCAAAAAACTCCAGTATTTTCCCTTTTTTTTCACCCACACATCTAAAGAATTGTAATATATGCAATGTAAACAGTGTGAAACACGTGAAAAGCGTGAAACAGCGTGACTTATAATTGACAGGTGTTTCCTTTTTCTAGCAGCATCAGGGTCTTTTTCACAAGCCCATAAAGCATTTACAATTTTTAAATTGCATATTTATTTTTAGACTCCGGAACTTACATTTGCTTTCAATCACAATTATATGTATAAATTGATAAATAAACCTATACTTTCATAGATGAACGAGTATTTAAAATATATAAACATAAAACTTTGAGAGCATATTTGATAAAAAATGAACAGATTTCATAACTAAACTTTGATTATTCAATTAATATCGCTTAATCACTTCTGGATTTTTAAAACTTTTCATCAATGGAAAACAATTGCTTTATAATCTATAAGTGAAATAGTGGGGATATTTATGCAGTACAATAAACTTATCCTCAAGCTTTAAAATTAGATAGTTAAGGTAAGCGAGAGAAAGAAAAAGGATAACATATCTTACTAACAATGACTTCTTCAAAGCTCAAGTCTTGAAAGCTTAAAAAGACGTGCTTAACCTTGCAGTGGTTATAAATTTTGTCTTAATTTACTTTTGTGATTCTTTCAAATAAATTTCTGAGATTTTCTAGGGTCAGCGTGCTAGGATAGAATCCCAGAGTGACGGGTTTGAACTTGGTAGGTGCACGAAACATCTTGTATACCTACAAAACCTGCTATTTGATTCTGCGACTCTGTATGTTCACTCATTGGGAGATTTGCTGGTGGGAGAGATGTATCGAAAAAGGAGCAAAAATAATCTTCCCCCTCCTCCCGAGGATGATCGAAATAGAGAGGATTCTCCAAAGAGAAATCAAATAGGCCTTACACCCGTCAGGATACCGAAAGGTGGCCTGTTGAAAGGTATAAAAAAGAGTTGTAAACCACACATTTTTATTCAACTTTTCTATGTTTTTAGTTTACTGTGTTCTTCATTTATACAATAATAAAGATACTCGATATGCAAATTTTATATTTTATAACAATTATTTATTGGATATATTTGTGAATAAATATATGAATATCTTTCTAGATCTTACTAAATGATCCCTATTTTAAAGTTCTCAGCTACGTAAAAATCCAAGGTTTTTTTGTTTTTTTTTTAAACAAAAAAGAATACTTTGTTTATGAATAAAAAAAAATTCTTTCAAGTCTAAGCCCAGGTGAAATATATTTTTTCATAAAAATTAAGATTTAATTTTAATACACTAGAAATTAATTTATCGTTATAAAATAACAATTATTAATATAAAAACTGTCATTGTCATTAAACTTTAAGTAATAAGATCTTTATAAACCTTATATAGCACCTATACCTATAATATCACCTGATATATGTGAATATCTTTCTAGATCTTACTAAATGATATAGCACCTAAACCTATAATATCACCTAATATATGTGAATATCTTTAAATAATTTAAGTAATAAGATTTTAAGTGAACTTTAAGTAATAAGATCTTTATAAACCTAATATAGCACCTATACCTATAATATCACCTAATATATGTTAATATCTTTCTAGATCTTATTAAATGATATAGCACATAAACCTATAATATCACCTAATATATGTGAATATCTTTCTAGACCTTACTAAATGATCCCTATATTAAAGTTCTCAGCTACTTAAAAATCCTGGTTATTTTTTTTTTTACGAAAAAGAATACTTTGTTTATGAATAAAAAAATTTCTTTCAAGTCAGGTGAAATATGTTTTTTCATAAAAATTAAGATTTAATTTTAATATACTACAGATTCATTTATCTTTATAAAATAACAATTGTTAACATAAAAAACTGTCATTGTCATTAAACTCTAAGTAATAAGATCTTTATAAACCTAATGTAGCATAATTATTTTAACCAAAAGTATTTAATTTATATCTGATAGCGAATAAAATTGTGATTCAAAGTAACCATATCAGAGTGCAGTATCGAATTTCTAAAGGTGGCGAAAATCCGCAACTTGATCTAGTAATATTTTCCAATATTTATGAAATGAAATATCTGGGCTTCGTGGCTGACGTTAATTCCCCGCAAGGTGTCACCCTTAAAATGATTTATCCGATTATTAACAAAGAGTCTCCGCCCTTCTGAGCAGCTTTAACTAATTGAAACGGGACACCTTGTAGATGACTCCATCTGCTTTAAAAATCCGCCCCTGCATCTTGGCGTTGCGCTCATTAAGATAACACCCAAGTGCCGCAAGCAAATCTGTCGATCGCTCTATTGTGCGGCCATGATTTACGTCATGTCCCGACCCCGGCCGTACAAAAGGGTGTCCCCTTACAAAACTGGTGCCCCCGGTTAGCACGCATCACCGAATGCGATCAGAAGTTAAAGGCGAGAGGATAATAAAACGAGGATAGAGATATTGGGGAGGGTTCATGAATTTGTGGCACAAAATTGGCATATGGTCCCGGTACCAATTAGTGGCTCGATACGTCCGGGGGAGGGGGGGTTGGCGCAATATTCTGTTTAGCGGCTTGGCGACAAATTGATCGTCTTTTCTTTATCAACAGTTACTAAAGGGGAATTATTCTCTTTTCGTGAAAAACAAAAGCTTTATTCTTTTAGAAACACTTTTAATTATATTATTTTCCCTTAGTTGGCAATACCTTTTAGGTTTCGTTTGGTTTGGAGTGCTCCAGTCAACTTTTTGCAACACGAGGGCTAATGAGACCGGGACCTACAGCTTAAAGCCGATTCCGAACGGCTACAAGCATCCATGCCACTGTGGGATTCGAACCCACGAACTCCGGTACTGAAGGCCAGGACCCTAACCAATCAGCCCTCATTCGGCTTACCTTTTAGGATTAAGCTATTCTGCCCATACATCTCCTTCTTGACTGAAGGTTTTTCTTATATTTCGTTATTTTTTAACAATGCTCTGAGAACATATAGTGTACAAAAATTTTTTAAGTGATATTTCAAACTGATTTCATTCACAGTGTGGAAACTATTTTAATATACCCTGAATTAATATTTAATCGGAAATTTTGAAGTTCAAAAGAAGTTCTGGATATTCAAATATAATTTATTTACAGAAAATTTTGCATTAATTGCACAAAAATTGCCAACATAGTTTACAAAGATCTAAAAATAGCTTTTATTTTTAAATAACATTAATTGGTAAAATTTACTTTACCAATGGTATGGTACATTTTAAAGAACGTATTAGTTTAAAGAACACCACTACACAATTCCTGTTTTTTTTTCCAGTTTTTATCCTTCGTTTATTGCTGCAAATTTTGTCATTCTTCAATATTCTTGTGTTTTATTTTTGAAATTAGAAGATTCATATATAATAATAGGTGATAGGGGAAACTCTATATCACAGAGGATTTAACCGCAAACCATTCTAATGATCTGGAATAATTATATTTATCAGATAATGTAAGAAGTCAAATTATTGAGTTAATTTAAATCCAATTTATCTACATTATACTTATCAGAATATATATAAATGTTATTTAAATCCGAATTTGTTCATATGCCAAATTCATTGCACAAATAATTTTTTTTCAGTCTTTTAATCCAAAAATAGCATAATATTTCTTGCCTTACACATAAGATAAGATCTGTCAAACTTTCTAACAAGTTTATAAAAAAAAACCTTCATTTAGGAAAATTTTTCTTAAAATATATAAATTGAACACATCAGATGGATCTCAGAAATTAAAAGAAAATAGATGAAGGTTGTCAAATTATGAATTTCAAGATATTATCATTTGATTACTATATCATTATATATCCTAGTAACATAATATCACAATAATTTCCAACGAAATGCAGCTACAGTGAAAAAACATACTAACACATTGCTCGACTTTCCAGAAATGTGAGGTGTACACACATACACATATTAACAGCACACAGGATTCATTGGACATCCAGAACACCTCATGGACATTGATCAGATGTCTAGTAGAATATGTGTTGTTGGGAATATTTATACGTGTGTGTGATAAAAAATGTTGAAAAGCTGTATTTATCCTTTTTCTTACCTTTTAGCAAAAATGTATTTTTATTAACTGTGAGCATTTTTGGGATGTATGTCCATAAAATTTAGAGTGAGTTAATCTGTTATAATAAATACGTTTTCGTCGAAATACAGAAAAACTCTACAAGATGACAGACAAATAATTAAAAGAAAACTTCTTTATAAATACAATTTTAAGCACTCGGTTTTGTTAGCTCCTGCTTATAAATACTATCCATAAATCTTTTCTTCATATTATAACAATGATTATTACGTTCTCAGATTATAAAAAGAATCTTTTCATCTATCAAAGGTTTCTGTGTAACACAATGTTAAATCTAAAAATAGAATAACACCTGACTCACCCTAATGGTACTATTATCATCCAATACAGTCAACAGTAACGCAATACAGACAATAATAACATTCACTTGGTTACGGTTAGGTTTTTTATGAGATGAATAAAATATTTTGTAACAGCTGACAAAACAAGTAAGAATGAATAGATTTTATACATATACAAACACACATACATATATGTAAATTAAAATCCCATTTACGTATTTAATATTATTTATATTTTGTTCATAAAACATCACGGTAACACAGAAAATATAGACTTAAATCTGTCTGTACTATTACCAATACTTAGCGCATAAAAATTATTAATCACGTATCATTGTGCTTAATACATATTTATATAATATATCACATTGTCATCATAAGTTGTAAATGTTTGCCTGTTGTAATTTATGTTTTTTTACCAGATAAATGTGTTTATTATATATATTACATATATACATACTAATATACATACACATACATATATATGTACACCTATTTTTATGTAAACATACACACACATGTGTGTGTGGGTGTAAACAGAAAATTTCTTTCGCCGATTAAACAGTAAACTGTCCCGAATTATTTAATTTTCCCGGGCTTGATGGGCAAAAGTATTCTTAATCAAGTTGCAGTTATGAAATCAATGGAAAAATATGTCCAGAGTTCTGGAACTTCCCATTTATCGAAATGCATCTATCTTACCAACTGTCATTGCAATAGAACAGATCGGTATGGAAACGCTCCAACAGTTTGTTAGCAGTGTCGGTCCCAGAGTGAGCAAGTCCAGTGATTTTGTTCCCATAAGACTTACGGTGTTCAGATCTTTTGGGGCGACAAGAATGAATCTTGATCACTTATGTTAACTCAGAAATCATACAGGCAATAATTTAGTTATTACAGAAGCAATACCATTTTCCTGGGACAACAAGAAAAACTGGCCACATAAAAAATGCTACTGGCCACAAAAAAATGTGGCCAGTAGACAGGAAGTTAGTATTTAATCCAGCTTTAGTTTTGATAGATGTGTAAAAAGAATTCAAGTCGAAGTCACTCTTTATGTTATATGAATAAGGAACATGGGAAAAAAAAATGCCAGTAATAATAAATTATATATAATAATTATATATAAAAAAAAAAAGAAAAAAAATATATATATTTTTTATCTATATATTAATATATATATATATATATATATATATATATAAAAATATATATATATATATATATATATATATATATATATATATATATATATATAATGAATGTGAAGACATTAATATTTCTGGTAATGGAACTGGCCCCATGAAAATTTTCTCGTTCATTCTTCCAATAATGATCCGACCCGGAAAGAATGCTGCAGTGCCGAATATGACTGCCATATTCTCATCTCAATCCATATGTATTGTGAGCTGAAACCTCGTTGGCGCTAATGAGCCCGATCGTTACGAAAACGTTGGCGAAAAGGCGGGGTTGGGTGACCCTCCATCACTGTCAACGGAGGAACACCTGTTCGTGACACACACAGTTCATAAAACCGTATAATGCTCGCTAAACATCGCTACCAAAGACTTCTTTTGTTATATAATGGATGAGATTTTGGCCTCATTCGGCTTCTTCATACAAAAGTGGAAGAGTGGCGTCAAATGTATTTGCCTTTTGAGTATCATGTTTTTCCTGCAGACCACTTCCAACCTTCATACATGAATATTTCATGGACATTATGCCAAGAATTGAAAAAAGAAATCGTATAAAAAATGGTAATACGAAAGTACATTTATTGTTTTTGAATGTGGTTGAATCTGCATTGATTTTCTTTCAGTATCTAGATAGCTATTGGAGCATAAGAGTCTGTGGTTTTGAACCTTACATCTTGTAAGACGTTTTGGACTTAATCAGATTTACTGTATTGCTCATCATTACCCCCTTTCGCCAAATCCTTTACTATAGCGTTCTAAATTAAATTAAGATTACCATATAAATTAGCACCCTAAAGAAATTATTTTCATCATTCCCTGTAAAATGTGTTTCTCCTGCAATACAGTGTTAAAACAGCAAAGCTCCCGACAAAATGCTAACTAGTTAAGTGTGGAATTTATTTTTAAAAGTTCCTCAAGTTGTGTGTGATCAAAATAAAGCGCTGACGTGTATAAACGTCCTATACAATACTCACAAAATAAATTTTGCGAGAAAATTACGCGAAGTACGCGATGAGGATTTCATTTTGATTAAATAAAAAACTTATAATTGACAGTTTAAAAATAATTGTTATTGGACATTTACAAAAATGACCCAAAATAATAAAATTCATAAGCAGAAAAAATTAAAGAAAATGTGTTTTTGGGAAATTCAAATACTTTATGTGTGGTATTTTTCAAAACAAGTACCGCACAAAGTGATACTTTATAGGTCAAACACCTGTGGATTAAGAAGAATGACCTATACATTAGGAAAAGAATTAACTCATTTTGTAAAAAGCAATACTTATATGGGAAATAAAGTATTTAAGGTGTCCGTCTACGTTAAAAAACGTCATTTTTTGCCAAAAATCATGTTTTTTTTATTTCTCTACTGTAAAATTTCAACTTTTAGGCTTCTGTTTTTGTTTTTTTCTTTACGGCATTTTAAAGAAAAGTTACAGCTGTTTAAACACCAGTGACGGCCGTCAAATCAAAACGGAAGTAGCGACTTTAGAACCGGAAGTTGTGAATTTAAAGCCTTTTAAAGAGCATTTTTTGGACAAGATTTTTTAAATTTTCATGAAGATTAGTTTAAACATTTTTCTAGTATTTTTAATAATTAGCAACTTGGCAATTAGAAAGTTTTGAAGCAAGAAAGTGTGGGGAATTTTAAACATGTATTTTAATTTTTTAATAGTTAAAGTTGTTTTTATAAACTTCAAAGGCGTTTTTCTCAGAACGGTATTTTTAATAAAATGTTGAAACTTTAAATGTGATTTCTCAAAAAATTCTTAAAATATTTTGTTGAAAATTATTACGAATGCTTTTAATAGTATTTACTGGTAAATGACCCCAAAGCTTTAAATTTGGATAATTTTTAATGATGTTACACTCATAGTTACATATAAAGGTAATGAAGATTCGTTAAAAATTCAATGTGCATGATTTTGAAGGACCAAAAATTTTTACCAAATGTAAATTAAGCAAAGATTTTAGGTGATTCACTAGTCTAACGTATAAGAAATATGGTGCATAAAAAATATTGAAATAATTTAATTTATTAAAAAAGTAGACCTTTTGATAAAACCCGATTTTTTTACTAAATTTTCTTCATTTATTAGAAATTTTATAAAAACTTCTCCAGGAATAAATTTTTTAAGTGTAGTTCTCTATGATAATATAAAAAATGAATCTAAAAATGTAAAAACAGGAACTAGTTTCTACGTTTAAAGATAAAAGTTCTCCAAACGTAGACGGATACCTTAAAGATTATAACAAGTTTATTGATATTAGAAGTTAATTCTTACGCTGACCCATTACGAAGACATACAGCAGCATGCATACTGAAGACAAGAGGTTACGACAGCAACCACAACAGCTATTGAGCTACTGCTGACAAGAGTTCCGTCATGGTCCTAATTAATGTTGTCACGTCCGGTAATGAGCAAACACAACAAAGGTAAGTTCCAGGAGATTTTTAGCTCTTAATATATTTACAGTAGTGTTCTAAAGAAAAGTAAGCATAGCTTATAAACTAGCACACATCTTCCTCTTTGCCTGTAAAACTTGTTTCTCCTGCAATATACTTACCAAACAGCAAAACACACGGAAAGGATGAAATTCTGGTTTCCAAGTGACACGGGTAAACGTACAGAAACTGTATACGGACATCTCAGTTTAAAAAAAAAAATACTAAAATTAATTGTAATGATATGATATTCAAATAAAAATCAGAGAAAGGTATCTGTCACTAAAAAGATAACGTTGAAATGTAAAGTATGATTTATTCTTTCTAAATATTGAATAATTCATCCGAAAAACTTGTATATATTTAAAATATATACAGGAACACTTCGTCAAGGCCCATGCAGTTCATAAAACCGTATAGTGATCACTTAATTAGCAAATACATATTTATTTATAATAGTACCATGCAATATATTTTAATAAAAAATTAAATTTTAATTCAAAATAATTACCCATTTCAATTAATTTTAACAGATAATTTATACCGTGTTTAGTTTTGACCATGTAACGGGGTCTCATTAAAAATCATTATAAAATATTCCTATGTTATATAATGGGTTAGATTTGGCTTGATTCGGCCTCTTGATACAAAAGTGGAATAGTGACGTTAAATGCATTTCCTCTTCGAGTATCTTGTTTTCGTACAGTTAAATTTATCTAATAAAATTTCATGTACATTACGTAAAGAATAAAAAAAGGATATGGAAGTACTTTTATAGTTTAAAAAATCTCCATAGCTTTCTCAATAGCTACATAGTTGTTGAATGTCAGGTATTTTGATTTATACACAATTAAATTGCGAAATATTTTAAATGATATTACACGATGTAATTTAAATGTTTATGATATATATATATATATATATATATATATATATATATATATATATATATATATATATATATATATATATATATATATATAATTTACTGAACGCTAAAAGATTTAACTTTCAGTGTAACATCTAAGATATAACAAAGAACTTAAAGATTAGTTACTAAATACACATTAATACATAATTATTATATAAAAGGGATATACATAATACAAAATTATAGATATAAAGAATTTTTTAAAAAACGAACTTTTATCTTAAGTTTTTTTTCAACCAAATGAGCAGTGTCATTTTTAGGAATCTTGAGATGCTACTGTAAAGTCAAAACTATGCAATCAGCAATAAACAAATATTCAATATTTGATTATATAAGAGCCAAATTGCTGAATAATTTATAACTGCACATGCAGAAATGATATAATTTTATATTTGCATAAATTAATAGCCTAATATGTAGTGCAAAATATATGAAAATTTCAGTTGAATATGTTTAAGTATGTTAAAAATTTTAGTATTTAAGCACCTTTTTCCAGTAATATCAAGGAAGTTTTCTTAAAATTTCAGGATAATTCGTCAAGACGTTTTCTAGATATTTGATAAAACATCTACATTCGAAAGTGTTCACTTACCTTCTGGTATACAGTGTATTTTCTAAAACTGCAACTGATTATAAAATAAATGTAGAAATTACCAAATTTTGATTTCATATTCCCCAGTTAGATTTTAGTCGTAAAAGATGCTAAAAAGTGTTTTAAAAGCCCATGTTGATCACACTGCAAACAGGAAATATTCAATTATTTTTCTGCTGAAAAACTGACCGCATTTATAAATGAAGTACACTGTGTAACGTTATCTATCTTTAGCTCAAAGTCCCCACTGTTTTTGTAACATCATACTATTTCCCGAGAGCAGCACGAAATTGGCCATCGTGAGTACACGTGACTTGGAACGCACAATCAAAGTACCGACAGATCGAATGTCTCCAATTTGTCCAACCCTTCCTTAATCCAACACCTGAGTAATTTTT
The DNA here is from genome assembly GCA_032207245.1 of Pardosa pseudoannulata. Classification (NCBI taxonomy): domain Eukaryota; kingdom Metazoa; phylum Arthropoda; class Arachnida; order Araneae; family Lycosidae; genus Pardosa; species Pardosa pseudoannulata. The sequence continues at coordinate 36,799,785 of CM063505.1, forward strand.
ACGACGGATTGATTGCTTCAGACGCATGAAAAGGAACAGAGAAACACTTCCTTAACGAACGAGACACAAGTAAATCAAACTAAATTGCATGGACGAGGGGATGGAATTCCATGAGTAATCGGGATATATAGAACAATTTTACCCACCCGAGCCTTCTTTTCTCCTGCTTTTCATTTTTCCTATTCAGATGTCCACTTAATATCGTTCGAATTTTAGTTAATTATCAGTTTTTCTTTTGTAGTAAATTGTTTATTTGAATTTTTCGTCATATATTGTTTATTTCCAAAGCATGCTTCTTTATAATTTTCATTAAAACTTTAAAATCATGCTTCATAATGAAAATTATAATTGTATCATAAAGATCATCTGATTTATCATAAAGACTATCTGATTTTTCACAAAGTTCTGAATCTCTTGTAAACTAAAGAAATCTCTTATTTATCGTCTTATCTCTTATTAATAAAGAAATCTCTTATTTAACTTCTTATCTCTTATTAATAAAGAAATCTCTTATTTAACTTCTTATCTCTTATTAATAAAGAAATTTCTTATTTTTAATCTGCTTTTCTTCCTCCGTCTCCCTCTTTCTCCCTGTTTATTCATATTTTACGCAATTCTGCTAGTACAAAATTATTTCAATATCTTTATTAATTTGTCTATCAGTAACTAACATATCTCGCACATAAATCAATAGGTATCACAAATGATAAAAAAAATATTTAATTTGTAAATTTTATTTTGCTCTTTACCCGGTTTGTCAGCATTCTTTTCATTTCAAACCTCGAAGAAACATCTTCGTATTGATCATTGACACAACATGAAATAGTTTTTGGCTTTCTTATAAGTAAAGATATTAATTGGTTCTAAAAATTTTGATATTAACTGACAGACATTATTATTGCATGAAAGAAAAAAAATGACTCAACGGACATTCTTTAAATGAGAGATGTTATATATCTAAATGTACTATCTTTATATATATAATTCTTCTGTACGTGTGTTTGTAATAAAACTCCTCCTAAACGGCTGGACTGATTTTGATGAAATTTTGTGTATGTACTTAAGTTGATCCGAGAATGGTTTATATTCATAATTTGATCCGATAGAAAATGTTTTTTCGTTAAAAATTCAGATTGGCGCTTAATGAAGTTGTTATAATGCCACTTAAAACCCTTCACTGCACAAGTATCTGTGGCGCAGTGGTCAGCGCAAATGGCTTCAGTACGATAAGTCACATGTTCGAATCCCCGTACAGGCCATGTGGGAATTTTAATTTAATTTAATTTAGTTTTTGATGACTGTACGCGTAGTGATGTCAAGTATTTTTAATTTTTTCTTACTTTCCATCAAATAAGTCAGTATAATTTATAATTTATTTAAAAACATTTTACAATTTTTAGATTTACAGCTTTGGAACAGGACAACGTCTGTCGGGTCGTCTAGTTACATATATTTACTATTACCTGCATACTTGTGCTTTCCTACTGGGATGATCCAGTGTTTAATAAAATATTTCACAGAATCAATTTGTATATTTATTTTTATATTCCTTTTTAATACTTGAAAAATCTGAAAAATATTTGAAATTTAATAACCTTAATATTCAGACCGAAGGCTGATCGGAGAGTGGGTAGTTATTATACGATTAACATTATAGAATATAAACAAATGTCTACAAAGTTTCATGCACTTCACATACGAAAGCAATAGCTATCACGCAAGTGTGTGTACATGCGTATGTGTTATGCATACACTATTGTATGAAATTCACACAATTCCAGTTGGGATTAGCACATCTATATTTATAAGAATGTAATAAATAAATGATGCTTCAAAACCAAGTCTTCCAAGTATTAAATAACTAAAAATTAAGTATACACTATTCTATTTTCTGGTTAATATCAAATTTAACCGCATATCTTTTTTGCTGTACATTATTTTGAAATATCCGAAATTAATTGATGTGATACTACAATTCATCTTTACTCCTTCACACGATAATCTGATTCACGAAATATTTCTTTGTTCCCCAGATAAAGCCTCTCGGGTCTTTCATTAACTGAATAGCGGCGGAGGTTACGGATACATTATCTTGCTTTTCGGAAGTAGTCATCTCGTGAACACGTGACTAATACCACCCAATTAAAAGGACACTGATAGAATATTATCTTTTTGTACCCTTTTTTAATAGAACACGGACAGACTTCATACTCTTGTTAGTTCTAAACTACGAGGAAACAAACAAAAAATAAGATTAAAACCTCAATATTTAAAGAAGTTACGACATGAAGATTTTATATTTTGGAGGTAATATAATAACTGAGCTTATAAAAAACTGAGTGAAAGGCATTTACTGAATATTAATTTGGAGGAATTAAAAATAAACTTTTAAATGAGTTTATATCAAGGCCATAGGCAAGGGAAGGGATTTAGGGGAGCGGTCCCCCTCCAAAAATCTTAAAGACCGATTCTTGGAAAGAAGATGGACCATGTGTGTAGGTATGTCATCTGCCTAGCTGTACATAGAGATCAGTGGGCTTAAAACGGTGAAGGTGAGTTAAGGAGTAAGTGCAT
>CM063505.1:36807358-36814858 GCA_032207245.1 Pardosa pseudoannulata
CATTTTATTTAAATTAATTTGGAACTATTTTCTTTGCAAAAAACTTCAATTTTCTTGTATGAGTCAAATTCGCTCACTTCAGTAACAATAGGTATATGATCAACATCAGTAAATTTAGTGTTAAATCAAAAGTTTACGAAAATGCCAGCCAATTCTAAAAGGCTAAATATAACAGATTTACACAGACATTTACTTCTAAAGGTCAAAGAAAGGAACATATCTGCTTTAACTTCATATTTATTTCATTTTTTATAACAAATCCTCCTATTTAAATACATTTCTACATAATTAATGGCAATTATTTATAATTATAGCAAGTGAAATGCAGTGCCTTGGCTTTCTTTATAAAAGGTCTACACAACCTATGTTAATGTATACACAAACTATTTCATTAATTCTTCTTGAAAATAGACAAAAATATAATTCTAAACAAATATATTGTTGAATAAATTAAAATGTAATTGCTATTCAAATTCTTCTTTATCTCTTGCAAAAACACAACTAATTCACTTTACAGGGAATTTCAAATGAAAATTATCTAAATAAATTTTTATCATTAAATACGATATTTATCCGCAGATATATCGAAAACTTTAAAAGGCAATTATAGAACAGATATGATAGAAAGCTTCCAACAAAAACTACAAACTACATGAATGTAATGAGTGTTTTTTTACCTTCTAAAAACTTAAAATTATATACATACTGGATTTAGTGCAATCGTTAAGCCATAAAAGAAAACAGCAAAATTTAAAAGAAATATGATTAGTTTATTAAGTCAATTCCTCATTTGCGATACGCTTCCAAAACTTTTTTCATTAAAAACTCATAAAACTCCGCAAGGCAACCAGACAGTCAGAGATGTTAAGAATGGATGACGTGGGGAAGCTACAATCAAAACCAAATCAAGGTATAAGTACAATAGTTATATAAGATTAATTGAGCTAAGCGGAAATTAATTTGGTGTGCTCGTGGTGGCCAAAGATTGCCGGAATAAAAAGAGAAGCAAATGCATTTCGTAAAAGGTTGTCATTTTAGGTATAAAATTGGGATAAATTTATTTTAGAATATACTTCTAATTCAGGTGGTTAAACTCCTCGGCGCAACAGCTCCTAGGAGGCCAGGGCCTAAGGTGTTAATCTCCGTTTCCGAGACCAAGTGCCCTGGGGGGGCGAAGCATATATTATGGTTAACTTTACCCGGAACCCAGTGTTTAGTTCTCAAGCATGCTTGATCCTCAGTTTGTCTATCCACTGAAGGGATGAAAGGCTGAGTCAACCTTATCCAGTTCAGGGATCCAACCTCGGACCTGTGTAATCAAGTTGGTTAGTTTAGTTAAAATATTACATACATATCGAACAGAATTAACTCAGGTAAAAATTTTAATACATTTTCTAGTAACACATTAATGCATATGACACATTAAAAAAAAGAAATACGTTACTAAACACCTGTTAATATTCATTAGTCATTCATTTATCATTAAAATTTTAAAATAAAGCATCCATTTCATTCCTTCATTGTATTACTCAGTTAATTTCCATAGATTAAAGAACATTTCAGATCCTCGTTTCAGTCATTAAATATCGCGGCTCCTATTAATTTTATTTCTCTAGTGGTTTGGTAAAAATTCCATCAATATTTACCAACAACCTGTCATCCGCATATATAACGACATTCTTTTAATTTTTTTCCGGCGGTTTTATGCCATATTTTAGATGAAGTGAGTTTTTGTATTCATGTTTATTAACAAAAGCGCATTATTGATGCTTTGTTGTTGACTTAAAATATTAGAAGAAATAAATCCAAGCATTTAAAATAGAACAAAAGAGATGTGTTTACATTTGACTAAATCAGCGCAAACTGAAATAAAGAATTTTTACACCCGTGGTTTTCACACTTAGCCCCGTAGGCAATTCGACGCTACAGTTATGTATAGAATTTTTTTAAAAAACAAAGAATTACATCTGCATGCCATTGTTAAATTGGGTTCCAGAGTTTAAACATTGTGCAGAAACATCACAGTAAAATGAACTCATTGTTATAATTAAATAAGCTCACAGCAATGCCATTGTCGGAAAACATTTTTTAGAATTCTATTTGATTAACCAAAGATTTTTTAACGAATAGAACATTAACTTTTACGGCGATGGGTATAAAAATACAGATTTTTTTTTTCAAACACTTTAGTTGAATCTGTTGAAAATTTACGGTGAAGCGTGATGAAATTAATATTAAAAAGCTTTCGGAGCAAAGGGAATTACAAAAGTTATTATTATATCATAATCACGAAGTTTTCAAATTATATTTATATAAATATTCTAGTTTTATTTTTACTCAATGAAGAGAAATTAGATGTTTTACCTTTATATATATGAAACATGTATTGCGTTAATGATTTATATTCAAACAAAAAAAACTATCCTTTTAACTCAGTAATACCCGAGATATTTCTGATGAATATATGTTGATAATACCTTAAATCTAAGACGAATTTCGCACAGTTAAGTAAATAGGAAATTTAAACAACTTTGAATGTTACAATTACCTCTTTAGTTTCATTTATGACTTTTAAATTTTATTTCTAATTATAGTTGTCTAACCCACTTTTGTACCCATTTTTGCGCTTAAGAAATTGTAACTTAGAATCCAAACCGAATCAGCAATCTATTTTTTAACTGTGTACTTAACCCTTTCATGGGCCATTTATTTCGCTTTAGAACTCCGTCCAATTGTTTATATTTTATTATCAATTACACAATAGAATTTAAGGAAATGTACTAGCCATATTTTATATTTCTATTTCAATTCTAGGGATGGTAATTATACTTCCTGGGAAATCATTTATAATCATAGAAACAAAAAGTTCAATTTATTAGCAATTATTTAACATGGAAATATTAACCCCTTAACATGCACGCTCGAGTTAACTCGAGCTCGTTAAACTGGCCAAACTGTGCACACTCGAGATAATTCGAGCGGCGTTGTACTTTTGTAGATATTGGACTGTGTGTTGTGCTAAAAGAGATAGCAAAGGAAAAAGGAAAAGAAAAGAGAGTCGTTCCATGTGTAATAGTTGCAATGTTGGGCTATGTGCTGCACCTTGTTTCGAAACATATCACGCAAAAGAAGATTTTAATTTATTTTATATATACTAGTATTGTTATTATTTATGTTTTAAAAGTATAAATAAGTATTTTTACTGATGATAATGTTTATTCTAAAATTTGAATTCGAAAGGAAAGATTAAAAAAAAAGTCGATGTGCGTGTAATATTACAATATTTGACTATTTTCTGCAATGTTATCCAAAATTGCAATAAACATTTTGATTATTTTTGTATTTTTGTAATTTTCTTGCCAAGACATGTCTCTAAATTGTGTTTTATACACTAAAAAAATTGATTTTTGGCCGGCCATTTAAAAAAAAACTGTGCATTAAGGGATTAAAAGCCTGTACAATCCACAAGGGTACATCATATTCTGCAGATATGTAGCAGGTCTTCTTTTCTTAGGTCTTTGTGCTACATTTTTTACATCTTCTATAGTTGGAAATCAAATTTCACATCGATTTCCCGTAATGGCTGAGAGACACACCATCCAGAGCCGTATACTTCTTTGCTTGGAAGCTAGCAGGACGTCCTGCTCTTTTTCTTCATAATGCTATACGGAATCTTAAGCAGGTCTATAGCGGGTTTTTCGTTTCCCTCAAGTTTGTTTCGTAAGATCATCACTATGGGAATTATCTTCTTAAGGTCCACGAATGGATTAACTGGGATTATCTGGGACACACTAAACTAGGGAATGATTAAAACTAACCCATTAACATAGGAGTCATTTCTGCCGAATACATATTGTAGAAAATCTTAAATATCACTTCTTATAGAATACAAATAATGAAACTACTAGGATATTTAAGCAACTATAAACATCAGAGACTGTCTCACTTGGGATCAACAGCTATTTAAAACGTCATAAGATTTAAAAAGCTATGTAAAACACTTGTAAAAAAATTCGTGATAAGAAATTTGTTCGATACTACATGGCAATATTCGATATTACATACAAATACAATACTGTAAAATGGAAGCGTTTGGATAGATAGGATTCTTTGTCAAGATTTCAGTCGACGCGAATGCCGAAAAGTTAAATTTATTTATAAAGTTCGAAATATGAGAAAATATCGATAAACTTAATATTATAAACAACAGCAGCTATTGTTTATTGGGCTGCGCTGAAAAGAAACACTCGGTCCAAGAAAATATAAAAAATAGTTTGTATAAATTTAATATGTTCCTAAAAAGGAATGCATAGGCATTACTGGGTAATGTTGTACGTCAATCAGTATTGATGAAAAAGTTGTTAATTCCTACGATTCGTTATAAAGCAATTTTTTAAATTTCTAACTTGAACTTTGGAAAATTTGAATGCACTTAGATTATTGAACTATAACTAAATCAATCACTTTAAAAATTTAAACAATAGAAAATATTCTTAAACTTTTTCTTAAATGCGTAAAATTTTAAAATATGTCTTGCACTTTAATTTTTAACTGTTTAACCTTATTTTACCTAAATATTAATTAAAAATATTTTTTGAAAATATTTGGGTATTTTATATTCATTGATTTAACAGTTATCCTTTAACTTTTATAATTGTACTATAAACTTTCACAAAAAATTGTGCATTTCTAAATATAAAATGATAGTTTAAATTTAAAATAGATACAAATATTTAATTATTTTAATGTGTAACAGGAGATTCTTTGATAAAAAGTCTAAAGAAATTAATAAAAAAGTTAAATTGCGAGGAATATTCTTAATTTTATTTCAAACAATTATGCTTTTTTATTTTAAATGTTAAAAGAAAATTTAATGAGAAAAAATTTAGAGCTTCTAAATATCAATTTCATTTTGTGAATTATGTTTGTTACTATATTACGAACTGAAACACATACGTATATTATAAAAAGCAGAAAAATTATACTTCGAATGAAATTATGGATATTCTTGGTCAAATAATAGAAATGATTCTATATAGGGTTAATAGTTTAAAAGTAAACTATGTATTAAAATACATTTCCTTTTATAAAAAACTATGTTTTCTTTGTTTTCAAACAAAGTTATATTCTTCTCGCGTATATAACCATCTAAAAAAGTCATATTTGACGGGCTATGAAGAAACAATTTGCACCCATCATAGTAAGATGGATGATTTTCTAATCTAATAAATAAAAGCAATTCTAGGTAAGTATACATGCATATGTGTATGTTCCACCTTTCGTCCTGACCTATTAGCACGAAATTTGGTATGCTTATGTTTTAAATATGACAAAAACTACTGGTTACTGTAGAACTTTCTAAACCAATTTCTTTCCCCTGTTTCGAATGTTTTGCACTTTATTTTAGAAGTTAATTTTTACATTTACATGCAGAAGATAATTTATAATGTAATAATTTACCTGAAAACAAAATAACTAAAAAAAGTGTTTTCAAAATTACAAGTGGCTTTATAGAGTATATCATTATCCCCACATTTCCCCCATTTTTAGCACTTTATAATTTTACTTAGCAATATGACGTAATTTTTTTAAATGTCTCAACTATTCATAAGTTATTCTAAATTTTTTTAAACATAGGAATTTTTTAGAATTGGGTTTTTTTTCTCAAAATAATATCTCTAATGATTAGTTATATATTGCACATTCAGAGAGTCGGTTAAATATTTTTATTATCACATTTCTGAGGCATGTAACTTGTAATAATTTAAAATTTAATTCTTGATTAATTTTTATTACACAATTAATTGCTATTATCAATACTCTATCAACAAATTTTCGATTTAAGGCTCAAATTTCCTACAAAGTCCAAAGCACATAAACATCAACACACACATACACATATCTATCTATATCTAGCTATATCTATATATATATATCTATATCTATATCTATCTATCTATATCTATATCTATATCTATATATATATATATATATATATATATATATATATAAAGCCCAATATCCCTCACAAACTAGCCATTGTTACTCAAGAACAAAAAGTCTTAGAAAGCTGATATTTTGCATGGTGACTCTATAATTCGAAGCTAAATTTAGAAATATTTTTTAAATTTGACAATAATTTACAGAATGCACGAAAACAAAAAATACAAAACTTCTGAGTAATTTTAATGTATAAAAAAATCAGGTAGAGAAGAATGGATGCTTTTCCTAATTATTAAATGATAAAAATAACCGTTTTGTTAAAAAAAATGTCATTTGATAGAAAACTACTAAAATGAGTTTTAGAACTTTAAAATTTTATTTTATTGCCTGTAGTTTATAGACATTTTTTTAGGGTATGCATCTTACGAAATAAATAAATCTAATACCAGATATTTTAAATTTTATGCAAACAATACATATGAAAGTGAAACGATAACCCTATAACACTATTTTTAAGCCGGAAAAAATCATTACAGGTAGGAAGGCAATATTGTGCAAACATTATTTGTGACCCGTGATGTCTTTCCCATGCACTCCCATGAATAATTTGTGCGTAAGAGCAACAGTGCAAACTCGGGCATAAAAAAAGGGGAAGAAAACTGTGCGCGGCAAATCAGCTTACGTTTTAGCTGATTGCTTTTAAATTATTTAATGGTTGTGAGCAGGGGCACAGAGGTTATTTAATTTTGCACCTGTTGGTGACGTCATTCAACACGCCGACACGACATTTCTCGACGGCACACGGCGGTATGCTGAACTGGAAAACTGCCATACTTGGTTCCCTAATACTGCTTGCATTTTGGTACTTCTTGATTTATTTACAATTGTCCAATTTAAACGCAATGTCTTAGTTAAATGCTATATTTGTATAAATAAAGAATTACTAATTTACTTTTCTGGAAAGTATGTTTTTAGTGCTATTGTTTAGAATTATTTTATTAATTTTCATATATTTTCGTACATACATACATTATATATATATATATATATATATATATATATATATATATACATATATATATACATATATATACATATATATACATATATATATATAGATATACATATATATACATATATATATACATATATACATATATATACATATATATATATACATACATAGATATACATATATATATATATATATATATATATATATATGTATATATGTATATATATATATATATATATATATATATATATATATTTATATATTTATATATATACATACATAGATATACATATATATATACATACATAGATATACATATATATATATACATACATAGATATACATATATATATACATACATAGATATACATACATAGATATACATACATAGATATACATATATATATACATACATATACATACATAGATATACATACATAGATATACATATATATATACATACATAGATATACATATATATATACATACATAGATATATATATATATATATATACATATATATATACATATATATACATATA
>CM063505.1:36824858-36832358 GCA_032207245.1 Pardosa pseudoannulata
TATAAAGGATCACAATTAATAAAAGCAAGCATACTCTCTGCATTAGTAATTATCGTGAAATCCTTTTAACTGAAACTTGTTTACCATATGGACTGGAGAGAGACATAAGAAAATCAAAAAGCACGCTATTTGAATAAACTGAAAAACTGTTTAGTTTAGCGTGCGAACTTTTATTAACCAATACATAATAAAAAGTGTATTTGTTAAAAGGAATTTTAAAGTGTCTTTTTTTAGTTTAGAATCCGGAACAAAAATATTATTTTAATATCTCATAATTTTACTAAAGGAAAATATCTTTTCAAGTACTAATAAGGCAATTAGCTGGAAGGGAGTAGCTACTTATAACCAGGACAAACTGATTTGTCTGTACATCACTTCAGCACATTTTCCTTAAAAATCTCCTTAAAAAATTCAAAATAGTCCTTACTGCCTCTTTACATAGTCCGTATTAATATTAATTTCTTACAGTTTATACCGCATACCGTTTGTATTTTAAGTACTAATAGATGCAATTAACTGGTAGAGTATAATTACTTATAACTAGGAGAAAATTATTTCTCGGTACATATGTAACTTCTTCTGCACTAAACAATTTGCAGCACATTTTCATTAAAAATCTCCTTAAAAAATTGAAAACAGTCCTTACTGACCATCCTACATAGTCCGTTATTAATATTAATTTTTTTTCTGTGTATATCGCATACGGTTTGTATTTTAAGTTCTAATAAAGGCGATTAACTGATAGAGTACAATTACTTATAACTAGAATAAATATGTACCAAGAAATAAATTTGATTTCTTGTGCACTAAACAATTTGCAGCACATTTTCATTACAAATCTCCTTAAAAAGTTAAAAACACTCCTTACTGACTTTCTAACATAGTCCGTTATTAATGTTAATTTCTTACAGTATGTATCGCATACGATTTGTATTTTAAGTACTAATAAAGGCAATTAACTAGTAGAGTATGATTACTTATAACTAGGACAAATTTATTTCTTGGTACATATTTTATTTCTTCTGTATTAAACAGTTTGCAGCACATTTTCATTAAAAATCTCATTAAAAAATTGAAAATAGTCTTACTTTTCTTACATATCCGTTATTCATATTAATTTCTTACTGTTTGTATCGCATACGGTTTGTTTTTTAAGTACTAATAAGGCATTAACTGGTAGAGTACAATTACTTATAACTAGGACAAATGTATTCCTTGGTACATATTTAATTACTTCTGCACTAAACAGTTTGCAGCACATTTTCATTAAAAATCTCATTAAAAATTAAAAACAGTCCTTACTGACCATCCTACATAGTCCGTTATTAATATTAATTTCTTTCTGTGTATATCGCATACGGTTTGTATTTTAAGTACTAATAAAGCAATTAACTGGTAGAGTACAATTACTTATAACTAGGACAAATGTATTCCTTGGTACATATTTAATTACTTCTGCACTAAACAATTTGCAGCACATTTTCATTAAAAATCTCCTTAAAAAATTGAAAACAGTCCTTACTGACCATCCTACATAGTCCGTTATTAATATTAATTTTTTTTCTGTGTATATCGCATACGGTTTGTATTTTAAGTTCTAATAAAGGCGATTAACTGATAGAGTACAATTACTTATAACTAGGACAAATGTATTTCCTTGGTACATATTTAATTACTTCTGCACTAAACAATTTGCAGCACATTTTCATTAAAAATCTCCTTAAAAATTAAAAACAGTCCTTACTGACCATCCTACATAGTCCGTTATTAATATTAATTTCTTTCTGTGTATATCGCATACGGTTTGTATTTTAAGTACTAATAAACGATTAACTGGTAGAGTATAATTACTTTTAACTAGGACAAATTTATTTCTCGGTACATATTTAACTTCTGCACTAAACAATTTGCAGCACATTTTCATTACAAATCTCCTTAAAAAGTTAAAAACACTCCTTACTGACTTTCTAACATAGTCCGTTATTAATGTTAATTTCTTACAGTATGTATCGCATACGATTTGTATTTTAAGTACTAATAAAGGCAATTAACTAGTAGAGTATGATTACTTATAACTAGGACAAATTTATTTCTTGGTACATATTTTATTTCTTCTGTATTAAACAGTTTGCAGCACATTTTCATTAAAAATCTCATTAAAAAATTGAAAATAGTCCTTACTGACTTTCTTACATAGTCCGTTATTAATATTAATTTCTTACTGATTGTATCGTATACGGTTTGTATTTTAAGTACTAATAAAGGCGATTAACTGGTAGAGTACAATTACTATAACTAGGACAAATTTATTTCTTGGTACATATTTAATTCTTCTGCTAAACAATTTGCACACATTTTCATTAAAAAATCTCCTTAAAAAGTTAAAAACACTCCTTACTGACTTTCTACATAGTTTCGTTTAATATTAATTTTTTTACAGTGTATATCGCATACGATTTGTATTTTAAGTACTAATAAAGGCAATTAACTAGTAGAGTATGATTACTTATAACTAGGACAAATTTATTTCTTGGTACATATTTTATTTCTTCTGTATTAAACAGTTTGCAGCACATTTTCATTAAAAATCTCATTAAAAAATTGAAAATAGTCCTTACTGACTTTCTTACATAGTCCGTTATTAATATTAATTTCTTACTGATTGTATCGTATACGGTTTGTATTTTAAGTACTAATAAAGGCGATTAACTGGTAGAGTACAATTACTTATAACTAGGAGAAATTTATTTTCGGCACATATTTAATTTCTTCTGAACTAAACAATTAGTAGCACATTTTCATTAAAAATCCCTTTAATAATTAAAAACAGTACTTACTGATATTCTTTAATAGTACATTATTAATATTAATTTTTTGCATAATATAACGCATATGTTTTATACTATTAAAAATAAGAATTTATAGCATGTCTGAGATTTTTTTTTATCCAATTTTTTGTTATCTCGTTAAAACCTCGGAAAATGGGAAACTTGTCAATGTATCCAATATTAATGCCTCTCTTGGAAATATTACAATAAAAAAGTCAAAAGAAGTTTTATAATTTACATAGTCATCAACCTAAATGTATAATGAACCCACTTCTTCACTTCTTTATATCTGTTTAACTCAATAATCATAAACTCAAAAAGTTTTATAAGAATTTTTTATTTCCAGTTTTGTATTGTATTTATTATAATGAAAATGAATGAAGGTAATTCATACACCAGGAAAAAAAAGGTCTAACATGCAAAATGAGCCAAAACAATCCATGAAAAAATACTAACTCAATAGTATTATACAAGCATGAAATTCATTTTTAAAAATTACTTACGATTGACTAAATAAAGCGAAACAAAGCCCAAAAAATAATTCAGAAATTATTTATTTATATCACCTTTTCAGTTTTTTTCTTCTCGTTTTAATCATGAATTATTCATTACTTTTAAGTCTTCAAGTAAAATCGTACGGGAGTGCGAAAATTCGCAAATGAAAACCAGCTTTTTACCGAAAATCTCATCATTTCGTGATTACCGGCCGCACAACGGAGGAAAATATTAAAAAAAAAAAAAAAGAACAAAAAAAAATTTCACCCTATCGTTTCTGTTTGCAATCCTCTTCCCTTACAGATCCTCAATCCATGCGTAACAAGTCCGCCCGATACTATTTACCTTCTTCTTGAGCGACTCATCCCTTTCTCATCAATGTCAATTCCGCTCCCCGGCAGTATCATCACCCTAAACCCTCAGGACAAATTAATTTAACTTAACGCCTACCAGGCGGGCATAAAACACCAATATTCCTAATAAAAAAGGAACTCACCCCCCCCCCTTTCACGCTGTCAAAAGTGGAAAGCTATTGAAGCCAATGATGTCGCGCCGAGGCGGCAGATGGCAGACGGGTCCATTATCTTGGGGGGATGGATCATCAGCCATCTGCACCCCCCCCCCTTTAAATACATTCATTAGGGATGGCGACACTTTACATGCGTAGAGATTGAAAAACTTTGGAGAAAGGGGGGGAGGGAGGTGGATAGGTTATTGGGTAGCGAAACAGCGGAAGTTCAGAGTAATTGCTGATTTGAGATTGCTAAACGCTTCTTTTCAAGGGGCGGGATTTGTTTTCTAACTGATTAAATTAACTGAAGACCTTTTTTTATGTAAAATGATTTGAAATAAGGGCATGGATGACTTAGGTTATGTATAGAGCTTTCACAAATTATGTCGGAAAGTTAGCTGTTGAAACAGAGAACTCTTTCTTCTTTTAACTGTTTTAAATGAGCTATTTTGAGATTAAGCGATTTTCTTTTAGCACGAGATTTTGAAACACTCGAACAATTGTGTTATACACTAACTCTTAGGTACTTGCATCTATCTATCGATAAATTTAAGATTTAAAACAATTTTGATAAAATTATATTAAAAATAGCTAAAATAGAGACTATATTATAAGTAGCAAATTCTAGTTATTATGAATGGCAACCTTGCGATCCTCAGTATTTTAAAAAGAAAAAAGGTCAAATAATTTTTAACAAAAAGTCTTAGTGCAACTATTTTGACAATTTTAAATACAGCCGAAGGTTTTTGGGCGAATATATCCAAACAGCCCAAACTGCAAAAGCCGAAATAATTCGGATTACTTCATAACTATGCAAATCTATCATCTTCTTAATCTATAATCCACTTTGTTTTTTAAAGTGAACAACGAAGTTTTAGAGAAATCGGCTTATTCTCTTATATAAAGGAATGAATTAGAAATTAGAATCTTATTGAAATGTTGCTTTAGATATCACAAGAAAGTCATAAAAGTTAAAAATTCAAAATTATTCTCAGAAAATAATGAATTTTATTTTTGTAATGTAAAAATGGGCTTCAAAGGCATTGTTTCTTCCGTTTAAATAGCGTAGTTACATTTAATTATGAATACATAGATATTTTTGCTTTGCATTGCTGTACATCGGTAACGTTAATGGCCATTATATTATTATTTTTCAATTTTTATAATTCTAATTGAAATCAAAAAAGGGATGCACAATTAGATGTTTTAACAGAACTAAATACAGAATTTCAACAATCTAAAGTAATCGTTTCTGAATTATCCACACAACGTCAATATACGTTATACTGAAAAATTTTCGTTCTATAGAGTGTAGAAAGAAATCAAAGGAGGAGGAGAAAAAAAAATTATATGAGTCCTGAACACATGTTAACCACAATTTAGGGCTAATCGTTTTTGTGGTACGGCCCACAGCGTTATTATACGTTATATTTAAATTTCCCGTTATATAGCGAAAGGATTGCAATTAAAGGGAAGGAGCAAAACTAAACGTTATAACAGTCCTTAATACAAATTATTGACTTTCTACAACTAATCGGTTTGAATTATGCTCGATACATACTTACGTAAGTACAGTCGTCAAGAGTAAATTAGTAATAACTAGTTCAGGAATGATCAAGGTGATATTAAAGTTTCAAAATTAAAGTTTCCTTGTATATACATACAGACGTATTATTGAAACCGGACAAAATTCAGTCAGGTTGGATCAAAATAAGTGTTTGCACTGAAATCAGAGGACTCCATCTTGATTACAATACTTTCTTTACTTTGTAATAGGAAGTAAAAAATATATACGTATACGAACTTGAATACATCATTCATAAATAATATTTTAAGCATATTATACTATCGCTTATGTGTTTAATTAACAATGTTCGGAGTTTTAATTGTAATAAACCTGAAATGGTAACATTAATGAGTTATATTTGAATATCTTCAGCTAAGAGTTATAACTAGTTACCTCCATCTATAAATAAACTAGAAATAATGCATTTAAAATCAAAAACATTTATTGAATTAATGCTGACAACAAGCGATTATTAATAAGAAATTTAATTACAGATGTTTCGATTTTTAAAAAAGGAGTGTGCATTAATAAGATTTCATTTCTGATAAGATAATTAGGATATAATTGCAGAAGAATTTAAAATAAATTTAAAGTTTAAGGAACAAACAAAAATAAAACATTGAATTATGTTTTATAATATATTGTCAGTTTGAAAATATGTATATAGTTTATAACTTTTTTAATTATATAAAATTTCTTGATAAATTTTTAAAAATGAAATTTATCTTCAGTTTCTAGTTTTTTCATTCCAACTAGCCCATCTAAATTCTAAATATATCTATTTCATAATTAACTAGATAGATTTAATGTAAGCAATATAAAAATAATTTTATTTTTATTTCTTTAATCTAAATAATTGCCCCAACTTAAAATTCGTACTATGCTTTTTAGTTTGAGAAGTTTTAAAGATCAATTGTTCTGTAATAATGTCCATCTGGTTTCTGGTGATAATCCCTTTTCATTATTCTATCATTTTTAATTGCACGCGGCAAATTTAATAATCACTTACGAACTGAAAATTTCACTTTTGGTTTTGTTTATGCTAGTACTGTTAAAATTCTTCAACCGTACCTAAGCACTTAAATCCATTACACAAGTAAAGAGGACTATTTCATTTTGGAACTAAACTTTCTATCCATATAAACCGGTGCCTATCAAGCGTAGTATCTACATTCAACAACGTGTATCCAATACAATTTACCACACATTTTGCTTAAGGAAAAGCCTAGGATTTACAGTCTTCTCTCAAAAGCACCCTTTTCAACTCCTTTCTCTAGCTTTTCAAATAAAGAATTATTTACGTGTCATACTATGTTTGAAAATAAGCCTAAAATTTTCTTACCTAAATGATTTGTTGAAGAGTCTAAATTTATTATATACACTCTGTGATTAAACTTAATGCTATCCAATCAATGTGATTATACTTCTGACATTAATAATATTTTTTGAAAACTTTTTACCTTTATAATCATTTAGTACTCTAAATTTAAGAACCCTTTGTGCGGCAAGGTAGAACTTTTATCCCAATTTTAGAACCAAAATTTAGTTGTTAAATATTTTATAACACTGTTTATTTAAAATATAATGACTGAAATGTTCTGGTCGATCCCAAAAGTACAAAAGGATTTATTTTCTACGAAAACACTACTAAACACATTTTTCCAATACCTTGTTCTAAAGGCTTTGCTAACATAAAATTAATTTTAAACTCTCAAAATATTTTAGAAACAAAATAAAAAATTTAGAACTCAGAATTTTTTAATATTATCCTCATACAAGAGGAGAATATACAGCTATAATATTCTGAATTTACATAATTTAAATACTCCCGTATGAAAAAACATCCTTCTAAAAAAACCCCACCAGAAAGTCAAAGAAGAGGGATTTGAGCCACAAGACAGAAAATTGCTATTCCAACTGCCCGTCAAACTTATGGTCACCTCTAGTAATCGTTTTCTTTTAGAAATAGCCCATGGTAAATCGCACATTGCCTGGTATCCACAAATCTATCTCTAGAAGAGATTCTGTCACAGCACTGACCTCAGATGTCACCCCTGAGGAATTTCGTGCGCTTCCAAACTGTCCAGATCATCAATATT
>CM063505.1:36839858-36879858 GCA_032207245.1 Pardosa pseudoannulata
TAAAACCCCCAATAAATACCAGGTTTGGATGGAAATACTAGATGCGACGGGTTTTAAAAACATAAATAAAGAAACCAGGTTCTTTCCAAACCTGGCTAAACATGGAACTTCGAAAACATTATTTAGATACGCCTTATACAGATACAGATTAAACACGGGTGTTCTGCATAAAGTAAGAAACGTCGAAATTCTCCCGAAAACAATATATTAGTCACAGAAAAATCTTTCCGCTTCGTCCTTTCTCAAAAATCCGAAGCTTAATTTGTCATACAAGCCCGGTCATAAATTGATACCCCCTACCTAAAGCGAACAACTCTTTTCTGAATACGACATGCCATATTTCACGAAACAAACACCGAGAGTTACAAACACACGCCCCGTAAGATCATAAATACATTCAAATCGTCCTTCTTCCTCAAATAAAATCCGCCAGCGAAGGAAAAGAAAAAAATCACAGCCGAAAAAACACAAGGGGGTGAAACAGATACGGCGCTGTGTTTCATAACTCGAGCGCGAGCTATCATAAATTCTGATGGAAAAACTATCCTTTCCATAAACGAACGGTTTCGGTAGATCATTCCGTGTCTTAAATTTCGTCAGAAATTCAACCGTATCGGCGACAAAAGAGCGTTTATATTCGCGATGTCAGAGAAGGCCGGAGAAAAAAAAAAATTACACCGCAAAATCAAGTTATCCCTTGTTTGTGGAAAAATTGTCCTTTTCTGCGGAGTGAAAAGAACGTCTTCCCTAACAAGCTTCCTCATAAACATTACAAAGAGAGGGGGGACATAAGCGCTTTGATAAAGATATATTCAGAGTGATAAAGAATGGGGACCAGGAGTTGGCTTCATTTGCCGCTTTGGCGCTAAAGCGGGAAATATCTATATCCTACTGGTTTCTAGGAAATTCAAGCCAGTAACAAAATTGAAAGAAAAAACTGCTGATACTAAACACTTTCTGTGTATTCATATTTCGAGAATATAGACATAAAATCGTAAAACGAATCGACGGAATAAGTTTGTTAGCGCCTAAATAAAACTGTGCTACTTTAGATGAGAGATACCAAAACATAATTTCATATTCAATTCCTTCAAAATATTTACACAAACGTATGTGTGTGTATATTAAAGAGTTCATACAAATAATATCCTTTAAATTTAGCAACAGCCAGCTGACTTTTCTTCCAATGAGTAAGCCGTTGCTCTTCAGTACAAGATCATGAATATTCGCAACCGTTCAGAATCAACTTTAAGCAATAGGTCGCGGTATCTTTAGGCTTCGTGCAGAAAACAGTAAACCGTAGTGCTTGCTCATAACCAACGAACCAACTTTTACTTCCTATTTTTAAATTGATTATAATACACGCATTCCTCCAGTCTGCTGTATATGTGTACTATACAAATTTGTTTGATCTCAGTAACTTTGTTTTAACTGTCTTGGTCAACGGAACATCATATTAAACTCCAAATTTAAGTAATATATATAAATCCATATTTAGGCCTGATGTGGTTTGGTTTGTTTTGGAGCGCTACGATCTACTGTTTTGCACACGAGGGATAATGAGACCGGGACCTACTGCTTAAAGCCGATTCCGAACGGCTACGAACATCCATGCCATAGTGGGATTCGAACTCACGAACTCCGGTATCGACGGTAGGCCTGATGTGTGACTTCAAATTTGATTGAGTTCTCCACAACAGTCGGTAACATGAGGTTGAAATGTTTGGTGATGTCAATAGTATGATAAAGAAGTGAATACGTAAACAGAACTTTTTGTTTGTGATTGATTTTTGTCTATTAATAACTCCATAATAACTTTTTAATGCCCTTTACAACAATATAAAACTTTGTATAAGTATAATATTTTTCATCTAAATTCACTGCGTGTTACTATGTGCATCACTGTTACTGAGTAAAGCATTTTCTTATTATACATCAATACTTACGCTTAGTTTACAATTCCTTTTACTGGCGATGAATATGCAAATTTCTTGAATTACAACGAAAAATTTTCAACCGGTTTATTTCATTCCAGGTTTACTTGTGATTAGGACTCTAAGTGGTTGAAAAATGTTCACTATCACATGAAAAATCTTCGTATTTTTCAACAGGAAAAGGAATTTTAAACAAAATCTGTTGCTTATCTAGCACGTACATGTTGTCGTATGATAAGACCTTTAGTGAGCAGATAATGTTAGCTAATACTTTATAATTGCTACTAGCTGCCCAAAAAAAGATGTTTCGACAAGTAGATTTCAAAAATTGGCGAAATGATTATATCAGTACTTTAAAAATAATTTATAATACTCCAGTCTATAAAAGAACTCTATATATCAATATACATTTACTGTAGTAATGGTATTTTCTAAATACAACTGAAATTAACTTAATATAGAATTTAACTTAACAGATTTCCTCTCAATCTACCATTAAAATCTGGGAAAAAATAGCTATATTCTACAATTCAAGAGATACAAATGCCACTGTATAATAAATTATTAATCCATTATTATAATTCTATATAAGAAATTCTGTACCTAGTATATTTTGCAACAAACTTATTCATACTTATTACAGAGCTCAATCTAAAAAAGAGCTGCAGCATAGTGGATTCTGAATTCAAATTACGAATTCATTAGTTCGAATTACAGCATGTCTGGATTATTAAAGGGCAAGTCAAAGTATGTCAAAAGATAAGAGAGTCGGTTGATAAATTAGGTCTTTCCGCTTGGCAAAATCAGAGAAGTGTAAAACACATGCAGCAAATCAAAAATGTGATAAACCGAAAGATTGAAATTCATGAATGTTTCCTCTTTCTACTTGTTGAAAATATAGAACGGTACCGACAGGGAAGTATAAAACAGTCTCATTAACGGCAAAGAAAATAAATCTTTTAAGCTTGTCTGCATATCCATTTAGCTCTCAAAGTAATTCGTTGAGAATATTCAAAGCACAGTTGCGACAATTGAAGGATCTATATCTGAACGAAAGGGTTAATATTTAACCCTTTCGTTCCCTTATATGAAAATAGATTAAATTGCAAATTTCTATATTAAAACTGGTGATCTAGATTACAAGTAAAAAAATGATTTGCTTGTTGTGATTCTATTTTTTAAAAAAAATCAAAAGAACTTCATAAGAGTTTTGAGTAGTTGAGAGATTGTAAATCCATAGTCCGTGTACATTTAGAAACGTTAAACAAAACAATATAGTTAGATGATAAACTTAGCATATATTCACATTTTACAGTGTTTTAAATGGTATTTCAAAAAGTATTAAACAATAATAGTTCAATTTTTTATCCTACGGAATTATTTTCTTAGCACGTACATAGCAACAGAAATCAAAAATAAATATTACTTAAGGAGAAAAAAAGGTGTATTATTTATCACTGACTAGAAATACACATAAAAACTTAACAATAAAAATATATCTAAAACTTACAAAAGGTAACTTGGAAGCAAGTATTTTTTTAATTAAATGATACACGTAAAATGATACACTGATGAATATTTTACCCTGTGTTGTCTGAGTTTGGTTTGGAGATCTACAGTCCACTGTTTTGCTACACGAGTACTGACGACTAGTGTTTACTGACGCATGTGATTTGAATGACTTATTGTCGCATCACTTTTTAGTTCCCTATTGCAGTTCTGGGGTAGTAGTTACTATTAATTCTATATAAGGGATTAGTGAAAATTTAGAGAATTAATTAATAAAAAAAAATTTAATTTTCCTGGGGAACCCTTGGAGGCTCATTGCGAAACCCTAGGCAGCGATACACACTCTGACAGACCGTGTATTAATATCATAGAGACAAATATATAAATCCCAAACAAAATATATTTTCTGTAATGACTTCTTACAAAAAACTGAGCCAACAATTGTTCAATCTCGTACTATCAACTGTTAATTACCAATTACATTTGAAACCACATACGAGTCATATGTAAAAGAAGTATCACGGAATATAAAAGTTTCTAGGAAAGTTATTAAAAACTATTTTTATTACTTTTAAATTGGGAACTTTATACAACGCTCAAGCCGAGAACAAGGTTAAACAGGTCTGGGATATTTTGTTTTTAAATTTGTGTATATTTTATTTTTCCCTCTAAATAAATATGCTTATATGAAAACGTTTTCGCCTAAAAATAATAAGTATTTCTTTAAAAAATATTTAAAATTTTAAAATATCAGCATATTTAAATTTTAATATAAATCTCAAAATAATAGCTCTTACCAAATATTTTTTGTGCTTGAATTAAAACATTTTTAAAAGACTTTGTCTTCGAGATCTTTTAAAATTCACAACATTTTTAATTTCTACAGTAAAAACAATCTTTTTAGCTGTGTCAAAAATATTTTCAATTTTTTTCGCAATGAAAAAAAAACCCCATGAGGATAATTAGAAGAAAATACGTGAAAAATGTCTGCATTAAAATTTAGACACTTCTTTAATAAAATTGGAGATATATTCATCTGAAGTTACAGATTCAATCGAAAATCCTTCTGAGGTAAATCCCTGGTAAAAAGTGTTCCATGCGCAATCTGTACAAACTTAAAAGTAATATCTGCTTATGTAATCCCTGTAGAAATATGTAATTTAAATTATTTGATTTTAAAAACTGTATAATATTTCTTAACCGTTTTGCTATCTTGTTACATGTAAATCAAAGAGATGGATTATTTTGTGAATTATTTTGCGTAAAATCGTATTCTATACTATATACAAAAAAAAGTATTCAGAATGATTTAAGTAAGTAAAATCCATGATACTTTATAAATGTCTTAAATGGTTACAAAGGGAGGGGTGAGATGCAAGTACGTCTAAAATACATAGTAATACTAATATATCTAAACTCCATTAAATACAGTAAGTATTTGTATTTAGAAAACACATGCAACGAACAGTTTTTTGTAAAACACTCGTAGATTAATATAACATTGGCCGAACGATGGCCGATTGGTTAGGGTGCTGGTCTTCGGTACCGGAGTTCGTGGGTTCGAATCCCATTGTGGCATGGATGTTCCTAGCGGTTCGGAATCGTCTTTTAGCTGTAGGTCCCGGTCTCATTAGCCCCCGTGTTGCAAAAAATAGACTGTAGCACTCCAAACCAAACCAAACTAAAATAATATTGAATGTTAAGAGAAATTGAAAACTTACTCTACTTTTTCAAGAATAATACAAATTTCCACAGTACTCTGTAGTGGAAATTCATAGACAAATAATTGTTTTCGGAGTAGTACATTAAACAAAAATTTGTTAGCAACCAATTATTTTTTATTTCGCACTGAAATTGACAACAAAATGGCACAATTTGGAAGTACTAGTTGAGATTTTCTTCCAAATTTTAAAGTATACATAATATTTTGTCGATTTTGTATACAGACATATGTTAAGCCGAAATTTAGCTAGAACATTTTTCGAAGAAAAACCAGCTCTAAAGAAACATATTAAGCGATTGTCTGGTATTAAAGCATCAACCCCAACCTTCCAGCAGAGTAGACACTCTTCAAATATGGAGTGTTAAAATATTCGCGCCAATTGTGGCAACCCGAGTCCCCTCCTCGTCATAAAACCACTCGTTACGACAGCACAGAACAACTTTCTGGTGTCGCCGCTCGTCTTAATCACACCTAATGAAGCTGTACCATAACATCCTTAGAATTAACGACATTCGCATGCAACCTCGTTACGCAAGATGACGCCTGCAGGAGCAGTAGTCGAACACAACTGAGCCGAAATGAGGTACGGATAAAAAAAAAACATGCATATACAAATAAAAGTTTATTTGTAATATGTGTTAGTTACAAATAATTTAGAAGGGGCTTGGGTAAAGATCATAACAAGTGCATCAAAAACCTAAAATAGAATCGATTCTTATTGTAAAACAAGTACATCCGATGACATTCTCACGGATCATTTTAAATAATTAAAACAGGGATAAAAGCGATCTGTAAAATTTACTTGTTAATCAAGCTAATTGGGACGTCATAACAAATTCCTCGGCCTTTTTTAATTCAGGAGGGAAAATAACATAGTTTGCTCATTTAGACTTAAAAGAATTTACATTTTGGGTTTTTTCACTAATATCTCGGCTAATTATGTTCTACAAAGGTAAAACGTGCAGAAATGAGGTCGGCAAAATTTTTCAAATTCGAAGATATCTGTTTCGACCTCAAACTCCCAGCCGGAGGACCAGCATGTTAAGTTCATTTTAAAGCATGTTTCTATAAATCAACCAACAATCAGGAGGATATTGGGTTACATGCATTTTATGTGTCCATTTACCATGCGTCAATTACAAAAATGAGTAATAGTAATAACATTAAATGCAATACAAGTAATTTAATTATAAATCTTTCTTTTTGAAAAAGCTCAAAAGTAACCAGAAACCATGACTATTATATAATGTAGGGATCTTTTAAATAACTTCAGTTAATAAAAAAAATTACAGAGGCTTCCTAAATTGAGTTTTACTCAAAAATCTTACCTGTTCCATACCACATACACAACTATATGCATAAATTTCAAAATTTCAAATAAATAATAAATATAAATTCTCATCTAGGACCTGGCCGATGGTCGATTGTCGGTTACGGAGTTCGTAAACCACTATGCATGGATAGCCGTTCGGAATATTTAAACAACAAAAAAATTAGCAAAAAACAAAAAAAAAAATCAATCAAATAAAAAAACACTCAATTAAAATAAAATATACATCATAAATAATCAGTCTTTGTTTTTTATTTTTTATTTTTTATATAATAATCCTCAATTTTAGATGAAAAATATTTAAGTTTTTTTTAATTAGTTTTTATTATATGCAAAATTAAAAATAAAAGATTTTTTTTTATTTTTCGCCATAAATAGCTAATTCTGGGTTTTGATTGATTTAATTATGCCGGTTGAGATTAAAGCTTCTCTTTTTAAATCCATCCTATCTCGTTCTCTAAACCTTTTTGAGGATTCATATTAAAACAGAACATTATTATGAGAATTTATCAAACAAGATTAAGTTCGTATTTAAAACTTATATTTTTCTTATTAGTCCAACCACGTGAAGGAGTGGATTATATACGTTTTTGAAAAACCTAAATATAAAATTCTTTGCTGCTTGTGTATGTATATATATATATATATATATATATATATATATATATATATATATATATATATATATATATATGTGTGTGTGTGTGTGTGTGTGTGTGTGTGTGTTTATATATATGTATATGAATATATATACATTAGACATTATTTAGACATTTTAATATTAATTTAATAACTTCTGTCTTAAGTCTACTTTGATTTAATTATCTCACACATTTCTTTTCCGGCCTTTTCTGTTCATAAATTATGTTATGGGTTTCTGCACGGTAATTCTGTTTTTTCCTCCAGACATCATATAGACTTAATCTAACCTCTGTCTATACTTCTTTAACCTCTGTCTATACTTCTTTTAAATAGTAAAAGCGTTCTCTTTAGACACGGTTATTTTTTATCACATGATCAAATGTGCTTAGGGATTATTCATAGTCTTTTACCTGAGAAATCCCTGTTTAAAAAGTGTGCACGACTTTCTCGGGGGATTTTCCCTGTTGCACTGCTTGGTGTATTGTACCGGGATTAAAAAAAAAAAGTTCTTTTGGTGAATTTCGCCCATTTTTCTTGTGTGCGCGCGTGCATTCTTAAATAGTTGCACAACAAAATTGCATGTTCAAAACCTTGGATCTCTAAAAAATTTAACCTGCTCAATCGGTTGACAACTGTCTGGTGATTCAGCAGATCAAATATTTCGGAAAATTGTGGAGATTGAGCACTTTTTTAAAGTTATAATGGACGTTGAATCTCATTTTTTAAACTTTTAAATTTGTACCGATATTCTTATAATGATAATGCATAATGTAGTTACATGAAACAAAGTACTAAAATCCATTAGAAAATAATTTTTGATTAAAATGTGAAACTACAATATTCCTTAAAAATGCTTCTATTGCTCAGCGCTATAATATAAATAGCTTTTAATTTTATTTTTAGAATTTATATATAAACAAAACTGGATATCCAATTACACTTACATTAATGCTATTTATATAACAAAACTATTTCACTTTAACCAATGTTATAGCAACTGCTTATGCCATGGCAATAAATTCTCAGTAACTATGGAAAATACTTTGCTATTTCAAAAGGCATACCCAGGAAATCTTCAAAATTTTATATAAGAAATACATAAAAATAATGCTCCTGAAATATTTTGAAATTACAAATTCAATATAAAAGTTATCAAACTGAAAAGAGTTTTTTTATAAAAATATAAGACAAAAAAAAAGTTTTAGTAAAGTAATTACATTTTTCGAAAACTTTCCTTTTTATAATGAGACTGATACCTAGGTTTATAAAAAGATATTTCATACTTTGGGTCGTATTCTGTCATTCCGAAAGTCCCTTGTCTCCTTAATCAAAATTGAGTTAGCGAGAATATTTTGGAACCATTTAATATATTTTCTTTTTAATCCCATGCTAAGCAATTAAAACCCTAAGTGACTTAGGGTGCTACCATATTGCGGTGAAGATATGTCACATGCGGCTTCCGCGTCATAATGATGTCAGAAATCATCAGAGATGGGAACTTGGTGCAATAAATTTACACATCTGACACCATTATGACGCGTAAGTTGCCGTAGGTCTCGATCGTAATATGCTAGCACAGTAATACTTAAGAATAGGGTTCTTGGCAAATTTGGCGAAAATGTCAGCGATATTTATTAAAACACAAAGATATTCTATCCCATCATTGTATTTCTTACTTTTCTTGGTGACTTTAATTGATGCAGAGTACGCCATTGTAGGGCCATTAATCGTTCATCATATCTAATTTTTTTAAGTATTACGTGCATTTAATAAATAAGAAAAGGGTTGCACAAGGACAGCTGGATACAAATATAATAGAAATTAAAATATAGATAAAGTGTTTAAACACGGTGAGATCAGGAAAAATGTTAGGCTACTATGCTCAGAACTTTATCGCCAAGGTGGCGGGGGTACCCTGTTCTTGTGTCAAACCGATAGCACTCTTAGGGGGCTACCATATTAAGATCGGCATATGAATATGATATTAATTCCTCTGATAGCGTTTAAAATGTGCTTTCAAATAAAACATTTTTTTCTAAATTTTTGATCATATTTGTTTCAACTGTTTCCTTTCATCAGTTTTAAAATGGTATATATCTCTCATTTTAAATTGAGGTACATCATTCTTTATCCAATTTTAGACGTCAACCTGATACCATTGCTATCGGCGTTATCGTTTGAAACGGTATTTAACATTTATGTCACATATTTTTTTTTCTTGTATATACTTTTTTTCCTTTTATCTGGCAAAAACCTTAAGAACTTTTCATTAGTCTATGCAAGTATAAATCCCTATTGTATTTCTTTAGATTATATTTCTTAGGTTCATGTTGAAAATTAAATTTAAACGAATGTGTTATACATTTTATGATAAAAAGTTTTTTTTCCAAAATTTCTTATACTGTTTCAATAGCATAATTTAAACACTAATTTATTTTTTGAAATACATATAAAATTAAACAGTCTTGAGGTGGGCTTCTATCTTTTATATTGGATGTCTCTTACTTTATGTTAACCTGTGAGTAAAATAAAATTCCCTCTGTTCGGCTAGCATTTAAAGAATTCTTTAAAAATATTATACCACATGATAGAACAGCAGATTTTCTGGTCTTCAAACGCAAATAAGAACATTTAGAAAGCATAACCTTTAAAAAAAAAAGAAAAAAGAAAAGATAGCATACTAGAAAATTTCATATTTTATACAATAGAAAAATTCTTTTAAAGAATTTTTCTATTGTATAAAATATATTATTTACAAATTTTATCAAATCTTTTATACAATTTTATCCAATACAAATTCAAATTTTATCCAAAATATTGGATAAAATTTGAGAAATTCTTTTAAAGAATTTTTTTAATTCAAGCCGATCAGAATGAATTTTATTGTTTTTGACAGGATGATGCCATACTCAAACTTAATACTATTTTATAATTTCTAAATTTCGGAGAAGGTATTCTATTAAGTCTGTAGTTTACGATATGGTATTCGGGAAATACAAAGCATAAAAAGTGTAAAAATATGTCGTTTTGTTAATATTACTGTCTTTTTAATACATTTTTGACGTGATGATGGCATACTCAGACAAAATGCTCCTTTATAATATTAGAGTTCCAGACTTTAAAAAATATCCGATGAAAAGAATTCACAGTTCTTTTGTCTACGTTATAATCAATACCATATAAATATTAAATACTATTTTAAAACTCTATTTATATGTAACATTGAATGCGAAGCAAGTCTTTTTTCCAAAGAGGAAAAAAAATCTTACTAAAATAATAAATATTTTTATTCCTGTGTTAAAATTTGGAAAATTAAAAGAAAATAATAATTTTTATGAGATGTTTTTGTATTAATATTAGTAACTATATGTAATGTTTTTTCTATAAATTACAATTTTAACGAAAACTTCTATATATGTAATGTACGAATTTCTGATAAAGAGGATATATATTACTCTCCAATAACTATGACTGCCTTCATTGCTGCTATTAAAATTGTGACTAAATATAATACTTTAGAACTTGGATGTATCTTAAAAACAGAAGACAATGCTTAGAATTTTGAAGATACTGTTTAAAGCAAAATTCCGTAAAGCTAAAAGAAAAAAAATCTATACCTATGGAACAATTTGTTGCAACGTCACGACAACTATAATGCCCTTCCCATTCATTTTCATATTTACAACAGCCAATCGACAAACAATAAACTGCCCTTCCATTTGGTACTAAAGCAAGAATTGTCATAAGTTGAGATGCGCCCTACTGCGTGAAATCGCCTTATAGGGAAACCCGCAAACTGCAAACACTAGTGTAAAATATTTTGACTCTAATATTTCCCCTTTACATTATATTTCGTGATTGGGTGCTACAGTTACTAGTTGTGATTATTATATTATTTATGTTTTCTAAAAGTTTGTGTTTCAAAAAATGGCAAAGTTATTATTGGGTTGTTTATTTTTTGAGAGAGAGAGAGAGAGTTTAGAACTTTTTTCTGAAGTTGATGTTAAAATAAAAATGGCGTTCATTTGTTAGTAAAAGAGAGTTTTTTATTTACAGTAAAAAGAGAGTGATTTGTTTTAACAACTTGTTTGGTTTGGTTTGGTTTGGAGAGCTACAGTCTACTTTTTTGCAACACAAGGACCAACTGCAAACACTGAAAACAGTAAAAATCTCACCTCTCCTTTTTTCTGTAAAGAATTCTCTAAGACAGAGTGGTGAATGTCCATCACGTATTTCATGAATTAGCATTCAATAAACTTACATAAGACTAATGTACTGAAACACTTTAATGAAAAAAATAACATTCATAAACAACAAGTGCACCATCAAAAATGGCAAAGAATAATTAGATCGTTACATTCTAAAATATATTTATTTTATTAATCCGTTTCCACTTCAGAACATCTAAATTTCATAATTTTATCTCACTACCGTCTGCACTCAATTTCTTATTTCTATTACGTCAGTCTATTAATTTTCGTATTGTTTATTTCAGAGTTCAATTTTATTTATGAAGTCAATTATTTAATCTGTTGTTTTCACAATACTTTATACCTTGAGTAGATATAAAAGAGTTAAAGACTAAGATTATATATATATATATATATATATATATATATATATATATATATATATATATATATATATATATATGTGTGTGTGTGTGTGTATAAATACACATGTGTGTATAAATACACATGTGTGAGTGTATATGCACACATACATATATACACTCATATATATATATATATATATATATATATATGTGTGTGTGTGTGTGTGTGTGTGTGTGTATATGTGTGTGTATATGTGTGTGTGTAATATATCAAAATTATTTAACAATATTTCCTTAAAAACCTCCTTTCTCCCATTCAAATTCTTTAAAATCTTTTTCACAGTCTCTAAATGTCTTAATCAAAGGAGCATCCTCGACTTAAAATTCTATCGATACAATTCCCAAAGCTTTCTGTCCTATAGATGTAAATTTTCTGTCTATTCAACATGTTTTCTAACTGTCACTGGCAGATGGTTTCAGGTTTTTCTCATCTTAAGAACTTTATTCGCTGAGTAAGTTTCTTCTACCTTTTTGTGCCTTTCTTTAGTCTGTCCTTGACTAGTAAAGATGTAGTTTTAGCAGCTCTACAATAAGGTTTTAATTAAACTTATGCCGCTCTCTTCAATATAGCCAGACTGCATCGTTCGTTATTACTGCTAGTTCATTAGACTTCTTGTCTGGTAGCCCGGCAAGTAAAAATAATAGGGGATACATAATCATTGTGGCCAGAGGAAATAATTATAATTATATAATTATTCAAACACACAGTATCTACAGTAATTTTAATTCCTGTACATATGTTCTAGTATCGTGACAAAACAATACTAATATTTAAAGCATTTAAAGACGCACAAAGTTAAAAATTAATTTGTAATACATAGTCCAATGGATAGGACATTGTTCATCGGTAACGGGTTCAATTTTGATTTCTTACATCTGTGTTCGTAGCCATTTGGAACTGACTTTATGCAGTAAGTCCTCATCCTATTAGCACTCGTATAGCAAAAATGTAGACCATAGTGATATGAGCTAAACCAGCGATACATTTATAATTAGAAGAATTAGAAGTATTAGAATTAGAAGAAATATTTTGGTGTTTTCATTGTGTTTTAGTCCTGTTTAAAAACTCTTATAAATCGTATAATTCTAAATCAAAGAAATAGTTAAAGATAATCATTTCATGGAGCAAAAATTATTCTGTCAGTAAATATTTTAGTTAGTCTTATTTCTCTTTTTAAAGAAAATAATACAAAGTAGGTTATTTTATGACTTAATTAATCAAGATATAAATTACTAAGTTTTTATACAAGAAACTGTAAAAATTAATGCCGAAACCTTTTTAAGCTAAAGTTTTATATTATATAGCTTCGTATAACATCGGAAAAACTTTTCTTTGATTACAAATGAATAAGTAAAGATCCCTAAACTTAGATAATTTATACAAGTATTATAGTCTTATATCGAACGGTTAGTTCATGATATAAATTCATTGTACTATTTTCTACCCAATAATTTTTACATCCTCTTGCTCATTTTTAATATGAAAATAATATAAAAACCAATATGCGAGTTGTTATACTTAAAATGGCATTCTATATTCCATAGAAAAAATGATTTGTCCTCGATTCTATGAAGTAAAAGCGAATTTTATTTATTTCATTTTTCTATTTATATATAAATATCTATATTATAACATTTTAAGTTATCATAAATAACATTTTTTTAAATTATTAGTAAAGAGAAAAAAATCAAATGCAGAGTTTGGTTTTTGTATTCCCTTCAACAAATTTGAGATATTCTCTTTCCAATCACGTGCTAACAAGTCTTATCTAAAATTCAAATTTGAAACCCCATGTTAAGTCTAAGTGTACAAAAAAAGTTACTGGAGATAAGTCTACTGAAAAATATTTTAAACTTTGTGTTAAATTAGGAACTTCAAATTAAGTTCAGATGATCAAGTAGTTAAACAAAAAGACACGCTGGGCAATAGCAAAGGGAAGAGGGTGAGAAGTGTGGTACTGGGTACCAGATCTAAGGGGGGGAGGGACACGACTCTCTACCTCAATTAATTAAAAATAATGTAGCTAAAGTTATCCGTTTTGATGATGCAATGTCAAAATTTTCAGAACAAAAAGATGAGATTTTAAGTATCATATTAATCATTCCGTAGACTTCAGAAAGATTATTTCTCACCTCAATGATATTAAGAAATAAACCCGTGAGAAGTTCAATACCTGCTATTAATATCCTAAAATTAAGTATAATATTCTCTAGATATAGAAAAGGCTGTCCTGATAGCCGCCAATCAAAGAAGTGTGCCGTTCCGGATGTTTTCATTCAGCCAGAATGGGAAATCATATACCAAAGTTGGTTTCCTACTACAGGCGATGTAGAAAACCTAAAACAAAGGCTCAAGGAAAAAGAATCTACTACACGTCTGCAGATTGAGATGCACCCTTGAGGATTGCAACAGGCTTTTCATCTTTCCATTCCAAATAATTGCCATTAAACTGAACCATCCATATGATTATAAATGTTTCCGCGGGAAGTATACTCACCACCCACAGAATTTAAACGGAAACATAAAATACGGTAAAATAAAGAACATTTCCTTAAATTTTATTGTTTAATTGATAATAAAATATAAAAAATGGGAGCAATTCAAAAGATAAATAAATATTCCATGGAAGGGTTAAAGTATAATTTGTAGGATTCGATCCTAGAGAATTAAACTTGTAAGCAAATGAGTTTTCAATAAATTGTATTAATATTATAATAACAACATAGTCATGCATTAGATGCTATTACTGTGAAAAAGATTTATTACATTGTATATTAGAGTGGCTTATTGATAAAAAGGTATTTTACTTTATTCATAAAAAATGTTTACAAAATAATCAGCATTTTTTTCTCAAACCAACTGAGAAAGAAAAATTGACTACTCAATAAATGTTATTTTATATTTTGAGTAGATAAGGGAATGACAAACTTATACTCCATACTGGATACTACCAGACCTTGCTACGCTACTGACGTTAGGTGTCGTGAATACCGGTAATTGCTGGTGAACAGAATTTTAAACTGCATCCTCAATTTTATTACACACGTATAACGTGTGCCTAACGTCCTTACAGACAGATATGGGGTAATGTGTTTTTTCTTTCCTGTTCGATATGCGTCTCTCCTCCAATGCGGCGGTAATCTATTTTCGCCCCTTATCAAAATCTATATTTCAATCTAATTACGATCCATAAATTATACCAATTTCTAGGTAGAGAGCGAGATCTCCGTATCCGCCTCCCAGGTACACAACAGCGACTCGCGCTGATGAGCATAATACTTTAATCATCTCACAGAATGTCCTTTAACAATAAGGCACAGCCATGCAATAAGGCACGCTACACGAGAGAAGAAGAGCCCGGGGCTACAAAGTGCCTTATTAATTAGACAAACGAGCGAGTCAATTATACCAGCGCCTCCTTAATCGAAATTTCGTTAATGTTCCTTAATGCAGTAATTTCACCGGGGCCGCCAATTCAAAAGGGAAGGCAGGCGGGAGATAATTTATTCCGGGCGACTCCTGTTTTTGAGGAGGCGCGCCGGAGCACACACACACACACAGCCTCTCTTGCTTTCCCAATTTCCTCCGGGGAGGCAGAGGCTGTGGTGGTGTGTGTGATTCGGGAGCGAAAGCTCAAAAGATTTTTCCCCAACCCTCCTTTTGAGGCATGGAGAGCGGCCTCGGGCGACGAAAGCGAGGGTTTTCGCAGGTAATCGCGGCTCATTTTTATAATGGATGCCGAGAACTTGATGATTTTCGGGATTCACACAGTGCTGCGCGCTACCTATGTGTACACTTGCAACACACACACATTCGGAGAATCGTGACAACACCACAAATATTTTCTACGGCGACTCCTTTTCTATAAGATCTTGTTTCGATGATGATATAAAATTATGAGGAAAGGGTTGGGGGATTTTACATTTTTTTTTTTATCTTTTCGTCCGATTTTTTTTTTTTTTTACTTCCCTTCTCTCGCATTTATTTTTCACGTTTCAATTCTGAAATCTGGATTGGATTTTTTCCCGAGATTTTTCATATTTGTGATGACTTTTGCTCCCCGTGGGTTTCACTCTACATAAAACAAGCGTCATAATGGAAGGCGTGTAACACTGGGAGAAGATGGCTTGTAATAACAGAAGTTCTTCCAGGATTGGATTGAAACGCAAATAAGAATGAGTGTCGTGTGAGTTTGTTTTTTTTTTCCCAGAGTAGCATGTGGAGAAAACTTAGAGGAGACATTTCCATTAAAAATGAATCCATTGCAAAATTTATAATAACGGATCGGACAAATTCTTTGAAAAAAAACCACGTTTTCTCTCGAAAGATCAAAAAATAAATAAATAGCTGGCATTGTGTTCGTCGGAGTTTCGTCTGAATTTTGTAAGTATATAAAACAAACAGAAGAGGACGGGAAAGAAGAAATGTATCATAAACAAAGCTTGCTACATAGCTATCATATATATAGTGTGAATTATTTCAAAATATTTCCCTTTCTACGCATCTAAACTAATTATTAAGAAAGAACAAATAACTGATAGTATAAAAAATAAGTTATTTTAATCTTTAATAGAATAATTAATAAGTGACTTACAAACGTGTTATCTATTAAAAAAAACTAAGTTATCGATTCAATATTTTTCAGAAATATATTTGTTAGGGCTGTATAAAATTTCGTAAAATAAGAGCTATAGTAAATAAGTGGAATTATACAGTTTATCTGGTGCATGATAGCCTTAGTTGATATATTTAGTTTAATTATACCAAATTTCCTAGAGTGATATTCATATAAAATTAAATTGTGTCATTTACGAAAATTATGCATATGTGCTTGGCAGATATTTTACATCCTGCAAAAAAATAATGTGCATTATAGCAGCAACCATTTATTATATTTTCTTTAATCTTAACATTAGAATGATGTTTTAAAAAGTTAATAAAAAATTATAAAAAATACCAAAAGATATATAGAATATGAAAATCTTGACCTTAAGGTGGGGGGGTGGAACTGTACCTGCCATATGGGATTAATTTCACTCAATGTTAACTTATGGAAAAAAATAATATAATATATAGTTTTAATTTTTTCCCGTTCTGTGGTTCCACATCAACTGATGTAAAAACTAGTCTTTATTTGTCGCAATTTTTCCAGAATCTGTGTAGTAGACAAGAACATTCGGCTTCGTTTACCTGTATATACCGTTATTTTTGTACCCACAAACAAACCATGTTCTTACACTAAACCGTACTAGTACGTGACCCACGCTCAAGTATCAATCATCAGAAAACGTACTAGTACGTGTGCCGCATACAATGTGTTAACATATTTTCATCAGTATGTTTTTCACGAACTTTTCATTTAAATCAACGCATTTTAGTGATCCAGATAAATATATTTTAGCATATATTTATCAAAACCACAATAGTTATTTCCTTAGTATACTCTGCTGAAATTTTCAGGAATAATACATAAGTAATATTTATATTGTTTTTAGTATGAAAATTAATTAAACAGATTTATTTGTGTAATGGTATTTCACAGACATATATTGTCTTTTGTTCCTTGAAAGTTCATTTGACAGACTATACCTATCAATGTAATTTTTTTTTTACATTTTTTGCCGGTCTTAATTCAGAATGTGTTTTTTTCCATATCACCAGACAATTATTAGGTAGAGCCGAAATTGAAACAAAATCGTTCATTCATGTACAAATTCATTCATTAATGTAAGAAACAAAACATAAAATAAGCTTGCAAATTTGCTATGTGTTTCTAATTGTTCTACATATTCTAGAACAGTCCCTTTAATGCTATTAGCTAAAAATTTACATACCGCTAAGTAAAAATTTATAGGGAAAGAACCACTCGTGTCGTAAACTTTTCAACCGATTTATTGCCGAACGATGGCCGATTGGTTAGGGTGCTGGCCTTCGATACCGGAGTTCGTGGGTTCGAATCCCACTGTGGCATGGATGTTCGTAGCCGTTCGGAATCGGCTTTAAGCTGTAGGTCCCGGTCTCATTAGCCCTCGTGTTGCAAAAAGTAAACCGTAGCACTCCAAACCAAACCAATACCAACCGATTTATTTTAGTACAGGTTGACTTGTTATAAGGCCTTTAATTGGTTGAAAAGTTTTGGATATCACAAATGAAATCCACGTATTCTCCAACTAAAAAGGAATCATAAACTGAATCTGCTGCTTTTTCAACACGTACATGTGGACACGACCTAAGACGTTTATAAGTTACTTCTAAAACTTTAATAGCCAGTTGAATTAAATAAAATATATTTAATTTTTTTTTTAGATTTAAGTAGTGTGTTAATGTAACTGATATTTCATCTGCAAATTACAAATGACTATGTCTTGGTATTTTATAACATTAATATCGGTGTATATAAATTTTATATTATGTAATTAAAATCCTAAATTTCAGACACTTTTGCTTAGGTAAATGCATCTAGTAACTACTTAGTACACTTTGGTTTGTAAATATCTAAAATTATATCTTAACATGTGTTGATAATTTTTCTATTCCCATCATGCAACTGAAAGCTAGAGCATGATTCCCGTACCTATGCAAAAATCCCCCATTATAACGACCCCCCCCCTTATATAAAATCTTTAATTTGTTGACAATATTTCCCTCTCACTCGAAATATTCACGTATTATTCAATCCTAAACGAATCCCAAATTGAATCTGCTGCTTTTTCAACATGTACAGGTTGTACACTCCGTAAACTTCAGATAGTTACATCTCTTTTATAATTAAAATAGCAATTTCGGATTGTTAAACCAATTTTGTCTTGTTTGTCGTACTAAATACTGTTTTGCTTCGGTAAATTTGGTAAAAATATCAAAACTAAAAATTGAAAAAGGCAATTTGAAATCTGCCAATTTATCGCCATTTGTTGCAAAACTTTTAACAATATTTAGGAATAATTAATTTAAAAAATATTAAAATAGTTTTTATAAATTAGAACTGTACTATTTCTAAAATATGTAAAGCCATTTAAAGACAGGTGTAATGTCATTTGCTTTTGACTCAAAATTGGAAATTTCTTCCTAAATAATAAATCCATTTATATTGTTATTACTAATACAAGGGTTTATTGTTATGCAATATCTGTAATGAAACTGATGTTTCGATAGGATATTTATAAGCATATTCTTAAAAACTTACATTCAAGTATAATACCCGGTTTCTGTATTATATAAAGTTAATCCCCTATATAATAATATCCTAAGTTATCTATCCATCTGCCCTCAAATTTATGAAGCCGCTAGCCCTGGAATGGATAAAGGCATCCATATTGGATTCTTGATGAGTTAGGGTTAGCAAAATTCAAAGAGAGACTAACTCGTTCCCCCTTTTCGAGCTTTTAATGCCATATCAAGCCCTATTTTCCCCAGTTAAGAGCAGGTGATTAAGTTTATCACATAATAAATAGGTAAAAATAACATTTTTTCCTAGCATTATGACGTCATTCCTTTAACCATCTCATTTAATAATTTCTTATTTTAAATTATTTAAATATCGTCTGCATTATTTCCATACATTTCATCACGGAATTTAGATATTACGTAAATAATTTTCTTTTATATTTGGCTTAAATAATAGATTAGGTACAGATGAGATAATTTTAAATTTAATCATTGATTATATTTTGTTGCAATGGAAATTTTATCACCAGTATTAACAACAAATTATTTTCATAAAAGTCTAGGAGTTTATTTCACGGACTTATAAATATCTAGCGTTTAAGTTATACATCTTTGAAAATTAAGAAGTTTGTTCGTTTGTGTGTTTGTTTTTTATACATAACCACACGGTTTAACTAAATGAATTCAGTTTGATTCTTGATTCTAAACTGCATTCACAGTATCGGATGACTTTAGAGGAGTATGAAGATAAACAAATTATTCAGCGTGTACCAGATAATTCTCAGCCAAAAAACAAACCTGCCTCATAGAGTACTTTACAATTCTGTAAAATTAAAAATTTTGCTAATTCCGTCATATGACGGGGTATATGCTAGCTACTACATAAGCTAGAATTATTACTTCTTAATTGTTAATAGAAAATTCAAAATCTCATTCATTTTTCATATTATTTGTACCTATTATTGTATATTCCGTAATTTTGAAAGAGTTTAAATAAAAACTGATATTTATTTAATCCGTTATAGTTAAAGTAACGTATTTCAAGCAAACCATTGAAATTAAAGAAATGGTAACATGTTAATCATAATTAGGAGGAAGTGAGATATACAGAAATGATTAAAGGAACTTAATCATCTCTTAAAAATTGCACCAAATTATAGGAAGTCAATTTTACCTTTCAATTTCAGTCAGCAATTTTACCTTTCAATTCAGATATATATTAAAAATATGAAACGTCTTTTAATAATTTATCAGGAATTAAAATTCTTCTTCGAGATTAATAATAGTAAAATTTAAAGTATACAAATCAATTTATCTTATCAAGAAATCCTCAACATAACTATAAACTTTCATCACAAATAATCCTTAATAACATTTTGGTAGTTTATAGTATTAAATTTCATTTTTTTCCCCAAAAAGTTCATGTTTTTACACTAAAACTGATTATACATTTAAAATGTATCTAAATTAAAAGTACAGTAATATATTGCTTTTCTACTTCAGAATGTTAATTTACTACTCCGTCCCACTAGACAACTATTTTTAATCTAATGGGAAATATTATCAACCTAAAATACAAAACATGCATGCAAAAGAGATATTTAAAAACACCAATAGAAACAGCGCTTCAAAGCCTATAAAGAAAAAAAAGTTTATGTCTAAGGAATAAATGAATTTTTAATTAACAACTTTTTTGTAAGAATCTATACTTTTTTTAATTGAGAATTTTTATAAATATTTAATTACATACAAAATAAATTATAATCACACAAATGATAATTAATAAAAATGTTTTTACTTTGAAAAATAATTTTCATGTTTGTCTCCATAACATCTACAGATTTGATTTAAAAATTTCACTGTCAACACTCGACAAAAATTACCGAGTAACTACACTTAAAGATATTACAAAAAGTCATTTTGACTTCATTAATTAGAGGAAAAAAGGTGTACTTAAAGCTGAATTAATCAAAAAAACAAGTCTTTTACAACATTTTTATCCCGGAAGGATTGAAACAAACAAAAAGCTCCATTAATTATTTTCTTATAATTAAGCGTAGTTAATGAGATTTTTGTCTGTGTTGTGTATGTACCTTCCTCTGTTCCGGACTAAACTGGCACAAGTTGACGCTCCTAAATTGCCGTTTACGTCGCTTCTTTCCTAATTGTCCTTCTGCTAAAATTTTAATTCATTGATTGAGCTGCTCTTACGATGCATAATTTAACAAAGAGCTAGCGCTGTTTAAAATTGAAATTTCCCAGAATGTTCTCTATTTCGTAAGATGGCACTGGTTGTTGAATATCAAAATACGTGAAAGAACAGCGCAGTCATCTTATTTGCTCATTTTCTTATTCCGTTTCAAGTTCTCTCTCTCTCTCAATTTTTTTTTTATTTTTTTAAATAGAACATACTGAGTTATGCACGCTTCGCTTTCAAACTCTCGCCCGGTGTTTGTCGAACAGATTTAAAACATTGCGTTCATTATATGGTAAATTAATTAATGTTTATTAAACTTCAGAACTTCTGTCGGAATCAGAGCGCGCGCCAAGAGAGCGCCTACTGTGTTTAAACTGAATTTCTTTGATGAGATAAGATAAATACGAAACAAGCTATTTGCGATCGCGTAAGATGAGGCCCATTCTACGTAATGAATAAGAAATGAAATATCCATGGAGATTTAGCCATGGAAGCGATGCTGTTACAGTTACAGTGGCATGAGTTTAAACAAAAAAAAATGTTTTGCCGTAATACGTATTTACAGACGCAATACTAAGCTTTGAATTTTGAACGAAATAAAATTTTCGGAGAAAAAGTTTTTAAGACGCTAGTTAGTTTAAAAATGGAGTAAGATAGTAATAATTGTTTGCAAACACTTAATAATTCAAAAGAATTATTCCAGTCAAAATTAGAGTTCAACCAGATCGAATTCTCAGAGAATTTTCTAATTCAGAAATTTCATTCAGATCTCTTTTTCTTTTCTTGATTTGGCAATTTTGAGCCCCTTGTTTTCATCTATTTCTATACCTACCGTGTCTGGGCACAAACTAACGAAATTTCTATCTGGAGCTGCTATTAATTTATACAGAAAGACTTGCTTTTATTCCCAACAGATTATATTCACTGCTGCAGATATACAGAAATCTAAGATCCAATCTCATCGGCAGAACTTTTCAAACTTCTACATTTTAATGGTATATGTACCGAGGTACTTTCCCAAGATGGTCAGCACGTTCATGCACAGCTGTGGGAGAAATTTCCAAGAAGAATTTAGATGCAGTTGTTGACTTCGAGTTTGAGGGACCCCTGCGGAGAAGTTATAGATAACGGAATGGCACAAGCGTAACGGTCAAGCTTGCACAGAAATGTGACCGTGAGTTATGGGGCAGGGTTAAAATGTCAGCTTTCACAAAAGGAGCTACTTTAATGAGCCCACCTGCACTCCCGAAGAGGGTGCAGATGTGTGAAAATTTCACCATCAAGCGATTGGCAAAGAAGAAAAAGGGGCATTAAAACAGAGATGAGGAGTTGGGAAAGAGTGAAGAAAAAGGATTCAGGGTCGGGATTGAAGAGTTGCTGAACATCCAGAGAACCCGAACCAGCAATAGAGTCCCAAATCCGGCATGCCACCATAAACGCACAGCAAAATAACTGCTGTTACGCCAGTACCTACCTCCTTTTACGCCCTTTACATCCTGATGAAAACCCAAGCCTGCCATATCCGAAGGTAAATAGATTTAACATATTTATTTCGGTTATTTAGGCCTCAGTAATTCACTATTTAGATTAAGGAATAACGCATAACTAAAGAGAATTGTAATAATTATTGTGTAAATATGAATGTAAAACTTAAATAATTGCTAGTTATGTTATAGGGTGATCAAGTATATCAATTTGTAAATAGTATACAGAATAAATGTCTTAATTTAAATATAAGGTATTATATTTTTACTGTGTTTCCCCTGTGTAAACGAACACTGGTGTTAGTGGTGTAAGTATATTACAACAGGTTAGTTTTGAGGTACTGGTGAGTCGAGATACCAAAACTTCACTGTCATCAGTGTCCCTTTACCATTAACAAAAAAGTACTACAATAAGAACAGGAGAATGTAGCAAAACTGAAAAGTGTTTTCCTAAGAAGTTGAAAGGACAAAAGTAAGAAAACAGTGATTGTTCCATAGAAAGCCAACTGGTGACAAAGAACACAATGCTTAAGTGTAACCATCCAGACGCAATGGAAGAAGTGCGATATAATCTGAGACTACTCTCACGTGCGCGTCACAGCGTTGCGTTCACTACATGGATTTATGGTAATTTTATACATTCACTGCACTGGCAGAGGATGTTCATTAGTCAGTCCAGTGAGTGCATTGCATATCAGTGACAATTTAAACCTGGAACAGAAATATCCTTTCATTGATTCTTCTTAAACATTTACACGTGGTATAAATCAAGACAAATACACTGAAGAGTTGAACCAATTTCCTACGAAGAAATTATTCTCTACTGTGATTGATTATTTCTTACATGTTTGCGCCGTGGAGGGAAGGTCCAAAAGAGATATAACTCTCTGTCCCTTTCTTTCAATTACATGAAAATTACTGACATAATAGCCTAAATTTGTGACCAGAAAACGATTCCTGGTGATACCACCTCCAAAAATGTATTAATACAATAATAAAAATTGATTTTATGTTTTCATTTACATAATTGATCAACTGCTTGATTAATAATTTAGAACTTGAAGATTTCGATTTCTTTTAGTATTGGGACTTTTTTAGTAGACGGGGTTTAGGTGATAAGCCAGTAAATAGAAGAAATATTTTATAAACTTCATCACTTAGCCCAATAATAAAAATTGGTTTTATATTTTCATTTACATAATTGATTAACTGCTTAGTAAACAATCTAGAGCTTGAAGACTTCGACTTTTTTTAATATTGGTGGTTAGACAAGGTTTAACCACTGGTTGTGATCCACAGAGTTTAACCACAGGTTTAACCACTGGTGATCAGTAAATACAAGAAATATTTTATAAACTTCTTCATTTAGTCCAATAATAAAAATTGATTTCATGTTTTCATTTATATGATTGACTGTTTGGTAAATAATTTAAACTTAGAAAATTTCGATTTTTGTTAATATAAGTGGTGAGACGGATTTACGCACAGGTTGGTAAAGAAACAGTAAATGCAAGAAATATTTTTAATTTCTCCCCTTGGTTCGATAATAAAAATTAGTTTCTTATTTTTCATAGTTACTAGAAACCCGTTCAGAAAAAATTAAGCCCAATATAATTTAAATTTGCCAATTGTAAGGAATTTAACAATATCTGAATGCAAGCATGTCACTTAAAAACAAAGAACATTCGATTTTATAAATAACATTCTTTTTTCTTTCCTCTCCCCCTCCCATTCCTGTAAAAAAATCAAACTCCATCAATAAATATATTTCAAACGTTATCCCCTTTAAAACCTCAAACATTTAACTTTTAGATTTTTTCATTTTTAAAATTTCTGGACATTTCTAAATTGTTTAAAACTTACCTTACTGAAATATTAGAATTAGAACCTGTAAAACTACAGCATCTTTGCCTTTAATATCACAGCTTTTAAGGAAACTATTAAAACTTCAAATGAATTTTACTGAAAATGATGTTTTTTCAACTTGCCTGCATTCTAAATAAAAAACTATTGCATAAATCGATTTCAAATTTGCCCAATAAATACATTAAAGACTTACGATGAAACTCTACCTAGTTTTATCGTTATTGTTTATATCGTTTAGTATTTATAGTACTTGAAATAAAATTTTTAAACGTTACGATTTTTCGAAAATTCAAATTGCATAGTGTTATATATCTGATACTTTTAAAAAATTAAATAGTAGAGATAATTTTCTACTATTTAACAAAAAGAAGCAAATATTAATGAAACTAAGTCTGTGTTGTTGCAAGTCTGTTGAAATTCCATGTATTGACGATAATAAATTAAAAAAGATATGATAAGGCGAAAAATACTATAAAATCTTCCATTTATAGTTACTAAATGATGATGTGTACCCTTAAACAAAACAGACAGTGCGTTTAGCTGAGGCATTTTTACTCATACTTGAAGACCCAACAGACTGTCCTGTTTTAAAGCTGTAAATACAAAAATTGTAAAATGTTTTTAAATAAATTATAAATTGGACCGTTTTGATGTAAGGTAAAAATTATTTTAAAAATACTTGAAGCCACCACGCGTATAGTCATCACAAGTATAATTAGATTAAATTAAAATTCCCACGTCGCCTGTACGGGGATTCAGTCCTGGAATTTCTCTTACTTACGACCATTGTGCTGACCACTGCACCACAAATATGTCGGCAGTGAAAAGTTTCAATAAGAGACGTTTCAATAATAATTTTAAATATTCTATTTCGCAGGAAAGATGTATCATAAACTGAGAAAATAGGTTGTCATAGCAAACGGTAATATTTCCAAATGACTAGTTGGACTGAAAAATAAGGTATTAATTATGCATGTGCTGACTAACGAGAGAGTAAAATAACCATGCAATGGAAAGGCCAATTTGTTCCAGGTCATTCTGTTTCAGAGCATTACCACGTCCTCCCAGGCAATAAGATATGGTTTTACCAATTTATCTCGAAGATCAATTCCAGTACAATAACATGGAAATATCCCAACTCAATTCCTGCCCACTCCCCAAAAATGTTTGCATTTTCAGGAAAAGTTATGTTGACAGTATTCTGGGACGTAAATACTGTTATTTTGTTCCATTTCGTTACTGCATGGAACATGAATGAACACGGAAACTAAATTCTGCCATTCAGCGCAAGAAGAATGCAACAGTTGAGGGATTTCGTTCATGGCCTGTAATGCAAGATCCTATAGAACAATGGACACTGCAGAACGCGTTTATTGCCTGTAGAGTAAGAAATCGAATTGTCCGGCCTTTATCCCTTATCTTATCCCAACAGACAGATCGGTTGGAAGCACTAAGGTATACTATTTTGCTACACCAGGGCTATTGAGACCGGGACTTGTTGCCTATAGCCGATTGTGAACGGCTACGAACATCCATGGCAGCAGTCAGATAAGAACTCAATTACAGTAACGAAGAGCAGCACCCTACCCATTTGCCCTCAGTTTGGATAAGTTGAAGTCAGCACAATCGGGATGTCTTTTTGGAAATGATGATGATATGCAATAACCTTTGAAGACGCTCTTGAAATTATCAGCCATTTATTATTTTACTATAAGTGTTTATTGTAATTGATTTCACGGTTTCACAATTTATCAATGTCGGAGGAGAAGTATTGTAAAAACAGTCAAACTTTGTCATCTTTTGGTATGATGTGTTTTCTAAACAAGCAAACCTCAAGATCTCCAACAACTCAGCTTATCAACTAAAACAAACAGCAGAGCTTATCGATGCCTTGCGGTTTTAACGATCTGAGCAAACCATATCCATTACTATCAATCCTAAATCTAGGGCAATGTTATCAGTAAAATACCAAGAAAAGAAATTTCAATGTATTTAATGTATTACACAAAGTATTAATGTTTGTAATTATAAAAGTTTCAAAAATATTACACTATTGCCGATTAGTTTTGACATAAAGAGCAAGGATGAATTTAAATCTTACAAAGTTTTAGCAAAAAAGTCAAACAGCTTTCTAAAACAAAAATTTTTAGTTGTCTCAAATTCAACTAGTAAT
Organism: Pardosa pseudoannulata; assembly: GCA_032207245.1. Classification (NCBI taxonomy): domain Eukaryota; kingdom Metazoa; phylum Arthropoda; class Arachnida; order Araneae; family Lycosidae; genus Pardosa; species Pardosa pseudoannulata. The sequence goes on from CM063505.1 coordinate 36,866,497, forward strand.
ACATATTACGTAAATTGAATACATTTTGTTTCCATCAGTGTACGTGTAAACAATGTCACTAATTATGGCCAGAAAATCACTGAAAGCACTATGAACAAACAATTTTTAAGATATACAGCTGGATTTATATCCTTTTTTAAATATTTCATATCAATATATGCATACAAGAAAATATTTATTAAAAATTTCCATATGTTTTAATACTTTAAATTACGGATCTGAATTATTTCTACTATATGATTTATTAATGGAATGCAATTAAGGGCTTGATTCAAAACTGACTTAACTAAAACTGTATAGACCAAAACTATTTTTATCAAAAATTTTGTTTCAATAATTCTACTTTTTTTTATCTGTAAATCCCTTCCTTGTCTTATTTTTTTTAATTCCTAAAACAAAAAATGTATTTTTAATTGATGAAAAACAATATATGATCTACCCATAATAGGAAAAAGCAAAATATTTCTATCAGTGAGCCTTGTTTTCCTTAACATATTTGAGTTCTTATTTGTGATATCCCTTACATTGATCTTCCTATTTCCCTACAATGAACCAAAATATTAAATTTAAAAAAATCTGCCTGATATGATCACATTTATTTATTATATTTCGTTGAGATACATAAGGTAAATATCTGTATGAAAATATTTATTAAAAATACACAAAAATGTTTGGAGAAAGATTCTGTAACCGTTCCGTGAAAAGACTTTTACATCGCATCTTATCTCGGGAATGTCAAAAACACTTTAAAATAACATAATGCTTATTTTCTTGAAAAAAAATCTTAGTGGTGAATATTGGAAATAATAAATATTTTCTTTAGTATAAGTTCTTACAGGTTTGGTTTGGTTTGGAGCACTACGGTCTACTGTTTTGCACACGAAAGCTAATGAGACCGGGACCTACTGCTTAAAGCCGATTCCGAACGGCTACGAACATCCATACCAGAGTGAGATTCGAACCCACGAACTCCGGTACCGACGATCAGCGCCCTAACCAATTGGCCAGCGTTCGGCATAAGTTCTTACATATATCACCATATGTATGAAAATTCCATATACATGGTCCATCGCAAAGTTTGACATCAAATTGTTACCTTGTAAATATCATTTATCTTTATGAATACAGGAAAGTGTGCTGAAATATAACGAACCGTGTCAAAGCGACGGATCTGCAATGAACGATGTCGCATTACTTGCGACGCCGACCATCCGGACAATAATATACCAAATGTCGACTCCGAAGAAGATGGGGTTAATTTAAAATGAAAACTAAGTTTCTATTACACAGAAAAGTTTTGATTCACAGCGACATTCTATGAACACAGCATTTCAACTTTAATGTCTCAGGAGCCTTTGGCAGCTTTTACAGTAGCAACAGTGAAAGGGTTCCCAATTTTATTCAATAATTCAATATGCAGGATGAAACTTAACATTCTATCGATCTCTCCCCTCTAAATATTCAGCACTATTTTTTATTTTAATACTTTGATCTCTCAATGTCATTTCGTTAAGCAGCCTTCCTGTGACATAAAATGGCGAAAATTACTTTCAGAACGACGCTCGTATTTACATGCATGTAATACATTAAAAATTATATCTCCTAAAAGTCTTTAAAATTTTACAAATTAACGTTCTATTTTTTAGTAATCTCAAATTTCAGCTGTTCGAATTAATTTCAAAAACGTGATTCATTGAGACTGCATTTCTTCCACACTTCTCAAAACAAAGATAAGAATTAATAACTGCAACGTGTGGCGTTTTTTTTTTGCCTTTTATAACACAGCTTTCAATTCTATCTGGAAAAACTACAGATCCTTGCAGTTTTTATGCCATCGCATGCACTATTTCGCCACAAATGTTTTAACAAGTCACAAAAAAAAGATTTAAAGCTCTTTATCGTGGTTGCTAATCTTCGAGTTCGAGGTTTTGAATCCCGCTACTCGTATAGATGTTCATTGTCATTCGGAATTGGCTTTAAGCAATAGGTCTTGGTCTCATTATCCCTCGTGTTGCATTAAAGTGGACCATAACGCTCTATACCAAACTAAACCACTTACACATGCACATTCTCTGGCAGACGAATGCTTTATCTATACAGATATAGGTAAGAAAATTTCTCCCAAAGCCATGTTGATGTGAGTAAACACGATCTGAATGCCATGGAAAAAATTAGGCATTAATATCTTTAAAATAAGCTTACAGTAGAAAGGATTCAGCAGGCATGATCTGAATTTAAATAAACCTATACTGTAAGAGGGTTGTTCAGAAAGTAAATATAACCATAAATATTTTATGTCACCATTATCTAAACAAACCCAAATTTAAAACGCTAGCGTCGTAACAAAATTTAAATAAAACATAGCATAAAATAAGCAACAAAAAATTATTGTTCGCTTAAATATATCAGTTAAAAACGTACCATTTACCTGACGCTTGGTGCTTTAGTCAGTGAGAATGGCAAAATGGAAATTTGCTATTGATTAGAAGAAGAACAACATATCTAAAAAAAAAGAGAAAATAAAACACTTTTATTTATTTCTATTTATTTCTTTACTCCAACCTCCTAAATAATTATATTTTCTGACTCGCAATAAATATTAGTTTTAAAATCTTCTTACTTTAATGATGAAGAATATTTCAGGAAAATGCTATTTAATTGAAAATTCTGCTTATTGACATCAACGTATTTAATATACTTTAATACACATCTAAAACGTCAGATGTGTTTTTAAATTACTATTTAAAGAGTATAGTGAAAAAGAAATATATGCATCTGTTTTTGTAATAAATTTTACACCGTAACGCGGAATAAAAAACTTGGTTACATTTAATTACACCCTTCTACGAACTTAAAATTTCCTCGGAAGAAAAACGCCGAATCGACATTTTTTAAGCAACATAGCTGAGAAGTCCTGATATTAATTTTTTTCTTCCTCCTGAAGCCACGTGGATAAAAACTCTTGGGACTTAACTCACTGTCGCTTACAGTCATCTAAATTAAAATCTATTTATCTTCATTGTCAATAACTTATTGGCACCTCTAAATTTCGAATTCTGAAAAGAATATCTCCCTGCGCTTTGAAGTAAAACACCATCCCTCGAATCTAATCTCTTAAAAGCTATTTATTCGCTTTAAAACTGGCACGAAACAGTAATCATTTTTCGCTTCGTATAAATTGATTCCTCATTTCTTAAAGCCTCGTTTTCTGATTTTAGCTCTAGGGATGTTTCCATATTTTTGATTAAATCCTTTTCATTGCTCGCTGCCTCCGCTTTGGGATTTAAATGAAGTGCTTATTATACGTGATAAAGTTTTCTTTTTTGTTTTGATTAGCTTTTCATTTTAAGAGAGGACAAAGTTAGACTTTTTTTTCCCTCTCTCCCCTTTTTTCAAAAGAGTCCTCGGTATCCTGAATTATAGAATGCTTTTAATCGGAACTAATGAAAATATTACTCGTAATTTAGAATTGAAAATGTTTTTGGGGCCTTTTTTCAATATTTTTATTTACCTTGCAGTCTTAAAATATAGTTTTGAATTATCGATGTATAATTTACATAAGAGAGAATGTGGCTCTTGCATGGGTCTATTATTAATACATCAACCAATATTGATGCAATTTTGTAGCGAGAGAGAAAAATTGCCTCAGCAAAATTGATTAATAACAAATTTTCCAAGATTAGGGTTTTAAGGTAGTCCAAAGTTTTTCATGGGGAATACCTAAAAAACAGGGCGAAAAAGTTCAATATTTTGATTTACCAGGCAGAATCATGGATTAAAATAATAGAAAAAATGCAAGAGCGTATAAATAATTAATGGGATATGACTAAGAAAGCTTTTTAAATTATTATGCTTTCATTTTCTAAAAAAAAAAGAAAGAATATCATTTTAGCCCCAATGTTGGTTTCAGGCTTGGTTTGATTTTAAGAAATTCAGTTCACTAATTTGTTAAATAAGGCTAGTGTTAAAGGAAAACCATGTAAATACTTCTTTATAAATTTTTCTATTAGTTTATATTTTTACATTTTGAAATGTGTTTTTTATATTTTATATTAGATTTTAAAAATATTCCACTCTAATTTGAGAGAAATTTACTGCCTTACACATTAGTATGAGTTGAAGTCTGTTCCATCAATTGCTACACTAACCTACGATTATACAACCGAGAGAAAAATAAGTGGCAAAGAACTAACACTTTTTATGAAATATAGCACAAAATTGGCCAAATTGTTTTTGAAAAATATTGCTTTAGATGATAGTCAGATCAAATGTTTAGAAATTTTTTATTCCTTTAATTTTTTAAACAATAATAATTTTATAAATTAGTTATGTTTGCATTTTTTTTCAAAATATTTTATCTTCCTCATATAATTATATTTTATTTTCCGTTATATAACAAAACTACTTTGGAGCTTTAGGATCCAGTCTATTTTCTTTCTATTAGCGAACAAGAGCTTTAAATAAATAAGTCAAAATTCAAAAGGTGAAAAAGAGACAAAGATCTTATAAAGCAAATTTTTACCGATAATATTCTACTCTTTTTAGAAGAGTTAATTATGTGAAATACAGACACTTCTATTAAGTAAATGGTTAAGAATAGCGCTCGAGGCATAATTAATTGCTTTTATTGGTTAGTAACTATCAAAAATTTGTACAAATAACCCTTCCCTGGAAGTAATAATATGATTTCTTTGAGTAGCAAGAAATTTAATAAAAATTTGATAAAAGTTATTATATGAGCAAATTTTTTATAATTTTTCTATTCACCTCGAAAGAGTTTAGATAACAAAACATTTAATTCAAAGAAAAGGAAAATTGTGGTAATGAGTGGGGACATTTTTTAAAGCTTGAAATTGTTTTCAACAAATATTTTACGCTGAAGTGAACTAACTTGTCAGAATCTTAGTCACAAGTTTTAAAAAAATTATAACTTTTAAATTAATAATACATTATTACACAAATAGAAGAAACAACAGATTTAATTCAAATAAAAAATTGTGACAATCAGAGTGGACATTTTTTAAAGCTTGAAGATATTTTCAACAAATAAATTACTCTAAAGTGAACTAACTTGTCAATCTTAGTCACAAGTTTTAAAATAATTTATAACTTTAAAATTAATATTGCATTGTTAAATAAATAGTAAGAACAACACATTTAATTCAAAGGAAAACAAATAGTGATAATCAGTGTGGAAATTTTTTAAAGCTTGAAGATGTCTTCAACAAATATTTTACTCTAAAGTGAACTAACTTGTCAGAATCTTAGTCACAAAATTTTTAAAAAATTATAAATTTTAAATCAATAATACATTATTAAATAAAGAGAAGAAACAACAGATTTAATCTAAATAAAAAAAATTGTGATAATCAATGTGGACATTTTTTAAAGCTTGAAGATGTCTTCAACAAATATTTTACTTTAAAGTGAATTTACTTGTCATGTTCGAAGTCACAAATTAAAAAAAATATTTCATAACTTTTAAATTAATATAGTATTGTTAAATAAATAAAAAGAACAACACATTTAATTCAAAGGAAAACAATTTGTGATAATCAGAGTGAACATTTTTGGAAGCTTGAAGATATCGTCAAATATTTTATTTTAGAGTAGATTATCAGATTCTTAGTCACAAATTTAAATTATATTTTATAAGTTTTAATTAGCATTACTTTTTTAAATAAAAGGCAAAAAAATATTCTAGACCATTTTTAAATTATGTTAAAGACTTCTGATAGACCCATTAGATCTGAGAAGCATTTGCAACTTAATAAAGGATAATACAATTAATACAATTTTTTACAATATTTTATTTATATAATAAAACTATTGTTGTTTGGTTTAGAGCACGACAGTATACTGCTCTGCTCACGATGGTTAATGACACCAAGACCTACTGCTTAAAGCCGATTTCGAACGGCTAGGAACATCCACGGCAGATTCGAACCCGTGAACTCCGGTACCAGAGATCATTACTCAACCATTCTTGCCATCGTTAGGCTAAAACTATTGTGGATTTTAAGATGTTTTAAAATCAGAAACATTTCGATCTCAAATTTGTATAAGTAGGATATCGTAGTAACATTAATTAATGATTGATTGATTTTTTCATGCTTCAAAATACTATTCATCCTCTATATATAGTAGCCTAAATTATCTGTCCGTCTGTCCTCGAATTTATGAAGCGGTTGGACCTGGAATGGATAGAGGCATCCATATTGAATTCTTGATCAGTTAGGGTTAGGAACGTTCGAAATCCTCTCCTTCCCCCCCCCCTTTCTAGCATTTAATGCCATTAATTCAAGCCCTATTTTCTCCAGTTATGAGCAGGCGATTCAATTTATCGATTTATCACACAATAAATAGGTAAAAATAACATTTTTTCTAGCATTATGAAGTCATTCCTTTAACCATCGCATTGAATCATTTCTTATTTTAAATTATTTAAATATCGTCTGCATTATTTTAATACTTTTTATCACTGAACTTGGATATAACGTAAAAAATTTTCTTTTATATTTGGCTTAAATAACAGATTATGTACACATGGGATAATTTTAAATTTAATCATCGATTTAATTTAAAATTGATTTAATCATCGATTAATTTTTGTTGTAATGAAAATTTTGTCACCGATATTAACAACAAATTCTACCTACATCCAGAGTGTAGTGGAAACGATAGTTTCATTCCTTTACTTCCATTAATTACTGTGGCAAAAAATTGGGAAGAACTTAACAATAATTTCGACGTAGCTAAGAAAACTTTGAATTATCTTTCGAAATGAATTCAAGGTGATTCGAAACGGCATTGACAGTATCGGAAGACTTTAGAGGACTATGAAGATAAGCTAATTTTTCAGCGCGTACCAGATAATTCTCACCCAAAAAACAAACCATTTTTTATCTGAATTATAGTATACTTTACAATTCAGGAAAAAGAAAAATTTCACAAATCCCGTCATATGACGGGCTATATACTAGTTTATAATATAATAGGTAATAAATATTAAATACATATTAAAAGATGTCTTTCAAATGGTTATGCAACATGTTTATCCAAGTGGAAACTGCTGAATACTATTTTTCTATAAACCTTAATAGATTTTACATCCAGATTTTCAATAAGTGATAGGATGCAGCAAAACCAAGCACAACATTTTAATAAAAATTTAAAGCAAAATAGGAATAAAATTCAAATGACTAGGAAGCGAGAATCTTTTATGTGGATGTGAATCTAAAAAAAAATGATAAATATAAATTTATTTCCAGCCTAAGAAGCCCGGAACACCAACTACTCTCAATAAGAAAGGAATAAGGAATGACTTTTCAATAATGTATCAGTTGAAAACAAGATGCTGGAATGTGAAAGATTCATAATTTATTTCAGTAAAAATACTTTTTTTTTAAACCTCGCCTGCATAGACAGATAGATCCATGAGATATGCATTTCAAATTAAATGACTTCATGCTTGTTAATGGATTCTCCATTCTGACATAAATAGCCAATATCTGGAAGAAATAACAACATCCAAGAACATTTTGATTTTTTTTTTGTATGGAAATGTAATTTGACTCTGTCAATTTCTTTCTATAGCAAAAGCAATTGCCATGCAGATAAAAACGAATAGACATATAAACAGAGATAAAATAATATACATCCTTTTGGCACTCTTTTTAAAAAAAATCATTCTTTAGATAATATAAATGGATTAGGAATTCAGCTATTAAATCAGAAGAAAATAAAGAGAAAATATTATTAGGTAAACACTATTTTTCTGTATAAAAATAATCAAATTGGGAGCACGATTTAGGGTATGAACTAAAAAAATGTTAAATTAAAGTGACTAGATCTAAAATTAACAGAAAAGAGTAATGTAATGAAAGACATGTCAAAATTAATGAAAAAATTTGTTCTTAAGAAATTTTGTTGCTAAGAAATTTTACTACTAACATCGTCTTTTGAAAGTATCAAATATTTTATCGTATATTAACATATTTGCAACTGAGAAATATTTTGCGTTTCTAATACTAAGTACCGAAGATTATAACAAAACTCTGAAGCTGGTTACCTCAAACTTAATTACGTCAAGGCAAGGATAAAAATTAAAGGGTAGCAAGTTCAAGTACAAAAGCACTGAAATATTTACTTGGCTTGGTTTGGAGCGCTACGGTCTACTTTTTGCAACACGAGGGCTAATGAGACCGGGACCTACTGCTTAAAGCTGATTCCGAACGGCTACGAACATCCATGCCATTGTGGGATTCAAACCCACGAACTCCGGTTCCGAAGGTCAGCACCCTACACTGAAATATTGAAATACAACTAAATAAATAAAAAAATTGAGTTTTATTTCCTTAATTGTTTTATTTAGTTGTATTTCACTGAAATATTGAAATACAACTAAATAAAACAATTAGGGAATAAAACTGAAATTTTTTACCTGGAGACAACTTTATGGTAAAATTATCTTACTTTAAAATATTCATATAATATAAAAGATTCGACATTTAAAAAAAGAAGCAATAATTACACACAACACTTTAAGAATAGTTATCACTATGAATACTTATAAATATTTCTTAAATCACATAATTATTTAGTTCATATTCTTTTCACTAATATTTTAATAATTTTGGAAAAATAAGAGTATACAAATTGAGTACGCAAAATATTTTTTGGTATATGTAAGTAGGGGAAGAGATAAAGCGGGTGAGGAAATGAGAGTAGGTGAAGAAGACAAAATTTGAAAGAATTCTTGAAACAGAAAGCGAAAAATAGACTCTCTTATTTCCCATGGCAGCTACAACCTCAGATGGAACATCCAGTGTGTTTGGGGTACATATAGAGCGGGAAACAAAATCAGTTTCTTTTAACGTCCTGTGAAAGCGCATAAGAATGACTTAGAGATACAAAAGTTAGAAAAAAGGAAAGAAAATGTTAACTTCAAAACCCAAGTATATGGGAATTATATTCACAAAAAAATATGTTTTCAAATAAAAATGCTGTAACAAACCTTGATTTTAAACATTCTGTAACAAACCTTGATTTTAAACATTCTGTAACAAACCTTTATTTTAAAATTGTCCACCCTTTGGCCTAAGTGAACAGTTAGTTCATTTAGCATACAATTAGTTTTTGTCCTAAAGAATTTTTATAATAAAATTTTAACATTTAACTATCACAACTCTTTTAATGTGGATTATCCCTAATTTGCATTATTCATATGATTGATAAGAGAAAAGTTGGAAATTTCATTCTTATAATTATAATAAAAGCACACAAGGACCTAGTTTTTTTCTCTTAGCACTACTGGAAAAGTAAATTTTTTCCAATACACCAGTGGTCTTGAGGTTTTTAAGACTCAGCTGTCTTGTAATTATATGACCTTTTGGAGAAATTTTATAAACTAAAGTATCTGTAGTTTGATTCGAGTTTATTGTTTTTCTAAACGACAGACATACTACGTAAAGTCGACTCCGAACAGCTACGAACATCCCTACCAGCAATGGGACTCGAACTCACGAACTCCGGTACCGAACAGCAGCACCTATTACCAAGAGTGTTTTAAGCAAAATATTAGCTATATTATATAGGTACTGCTTATAGTAATAAAAAAGAAAAGTTATGCAGATGAAATTAAAATCTACATAATGTTATTTTATATTTATCTAAATATCATAACACGTGCTACTAACGTCGCCGAATCTTAAATCATCGCGTGTAGTGAATGGACGCGATTGCATATGTAATTTTACTTTCTCTTATATGTTATCTAGGGAAAGTATGGTTGTCGTCCAAAATTTCGACCTAGAGATTTTGGTTATTCTTCACGTTGTGGACTCCCGAAATATGAAAATACCATTGTACGTGTGTGCATGTTCATTTTTATTATATTTTTGTCAACTTTGTATGAGGTTCCTGTATCGCTAATTTTTACTTTCTTTAATCCATCAGTTAGCAGACCCTATTACAATACTGCTTTCCTTTCGGAAATTTTTTTTGAAAGGGTTTGGTTTGGTATTTTTTTTTGGGGGGGGGTAGGTTTGGAGAGCTACGGTCTACTTTTTTGCAACACGAAGGCTAATGAGACCCATACCTACTGCTTAAAGCCTATTCCGAAAGGGTACGAACATCTGTACTACAGTGGGATTCGAACCCACGAACTCCGGTACCGAATACTTCTGAATAGACGAAGATCAACGCCCTGACCATTCGGCCATCGTTCGGCCTTTTTGACAGGGAAATTTTCAAGTATGAAATTTATGGAAAAATTTATTTTTAAATGAAGCTAAATTATAACGTTTGAACTTATTTTGTTACTGATAGATGAAGCTCTACTTCCTTTTCTTTGCGGATATGATAAAACTGATACATCAATCTGTCATTGTGATCTACAAGATTACCCTAACCGTTATTCACGGTACTCCTGCAAATTTAAATACCCAATAAATAAAAATTGAAGCACTTAATAAGTATTATATCTGAATTTACTTAAACAAGAATTATATACGAATACTGTCAGATATTTATAATGAATGAAATGAAAAATATTCCTTTATTTCTACGAGGTTCTAATATTTTAGAGAGAAAATGTAATTATATTGAACTAATAATTCTTAAATTAAAGTGTAAAATATGTTGCATTGTATTATAAATAAAGTTAAATTGTTATAAGGAGTAGTAAATAACGTATTGTGAGTAAAAGTATCTCTCTGAACTGTAAGTAAAAATAATTTTGTAGATGTATTTCAGTTAATTGAAAGTTTTTTTAATTATTTCTATTTCTTGATAAGTCGTAAAGGAGTCTTCTATCTAAGGACGTTTTTATAGAGGGAGGCACAGGGTTTCTGGGCACCCCCAGAAATATTTTCAATGTATGCATTGCAAGATTTTTACTTAATATAAAATTAACATAAAATAGTAAACATTAAATAGTGCGGTAATATAAAATTTGTGTACCTCACTAGTTTCCACTGCAAGTGTTATAAAAGTGTTTTGAGCTATAAAAAGAGTAAAAACATTCTTTTGCAATAGAACTGGTCACAGGAGATTGACAATTTTAGCCTTACTTTCGGTACAGATGGGCGTGACTATAAATTTAAAGGAAAGTTTAATTAAACTGGTCTTAAAAGCTAAAAGATGCAATTTACTATTATAAAAGGGTCGTTTATAAATCATTGACTATGACATTCTTTTTTTCGAGTTTTGTTGTCAGACAAGGTATGTAATTTTGTAAAACAAAAATAAAAAGATAAGTCATAATTCATGTCTCAGTATGATTTTATTTCTCTAGTTATTAATCAAATTACTTTAGCTTAAATGCTTCTAGCAAAAGTGGTAAAATGTATTAAATATGCTTCAGTATTTACAATGAAAATTTAGACCTCGTGCATATTGGTGTTTTGGGACGTACTTATGTATGCATGAAAAATTATAGGTGGATATATAAGACTTTGTGTGTGTACATGTGTTTAAAATTATTTTTTATAGAATTGAAAGTTTACTGTATTTAGACTTTGCATTAAGACTATGGACGTTCACCAAAAAAAAAATTCTGACTATGTCGCTGCTTCTTTGTTTATTTTAAAGATTGTAATTGCCTGTCGAAACACCACAGAGTATAATTTATTATTGATCTTGTTGGGATTTTGAAAAAAAAAAAAAAAAATATATATATATATTATATATATATATATATATATATATATATATATATATATATATATATATATACATATTCATATGTGCGATAATGGATATGTATATGCTAGTTTGTAGAAGAGTTTCTTTCTTCACTTACCTTGGCCTTGGTGATTATGAACCCTTTAGGTAAGAGTGGATTGTTCCTGTTCTTGCCGTTGATTCTTTAAAACTTAATGTAAAAGAATTTTGCAAAGATAAATTAACATTTTAGCTGTCGATTTTTGCTATGATGTACGTTAGATATAAAGCTATAAATATCGTTGGTCTAACTGAAAAATATAATTAAATTTAAGACGCTACGCCAAATTACTTTCCTATTTAAATACAGTAGAACCTCGGTATAACGACCCCCTGTGGGACTAACATCATATGGTCGCTTTAACGAATTGAAAAAATAATTAAAAAAAAATGAGCAAAGAAATGATGCAACAGTACATACCTAGAGAACACTTCTATTTATTTGTATTTCCAATAATGAACTTTTTAAAAAAAAGTCTTACACCTGTTTCAAGTTCAGTTAGAAATTTTTCATTATCACTGATTTCATATCCGTTAGATTTTGAAAGAAATCTTCAGAATTAAACTGGCCTTCAGAATATTAACGCAAGTCACTGGTTGCATTGAAGGCTTCTGTTTCATTCACTTTTCCAAAACCTTGGACGATTTCTTCTCCGTCGTCGGAATCACATATTTCTTTATTTCCTATAATACGGGCAATAAAATTGTCCTCATTTAAATTTTCTCCACAGCACTGTAAAGTTTTGTCTACCGCAACAAAGTCATCAAAAGATAACTGAAGATTTAATTCTCCCCTTTTCGTCACACCCCCTCCCCTCCTTTAGGCAAACACAAAGAGAAGAGTACAGGTTCCTTGAAGCTGCACCACAATACAATAATTTTGAAGTAGTCGACTTGCTCATGAGTTCTGCGGACTAAAATTGGCGGTCGTTCTAACGAAAAATAATACGCTTGGGGTCGTTGTAATGATTCAAAATTAACATTATTCCTATGGTAAAATAATTGGGACTTTTTAAGATGGTCGTTCTAACGAAGGGGTCGTTGTATCGTGAGGTCGTTAAAAAGAGGTTCTACTGTGTATTACATGTGATATACAAACATATAAAGCAATAGATGTACACAGCGTATGTGACTTACATGATAGAAAGATAGTAAATGTTTTTCCACGTACATAAAATTTATTTATGTTTAAATTCAATATTCTTTTATTTCAAATACAAATATCAGTTAAGACTACTATTCTTTCGCCCTTTTTCAAAATCCCTTTTCAAACGAGATATCGCACACAATTAACATGTAAGGGCTTTTAACAAGAATTGATTGCGACAAAGATACTAAATGAAAAATCTAAAAAAGGCAGCCCGGGCTCCACACAAAATCATCACAACCCGCAGAGATGGAAAAAAAAAGATTGAAACGCATGCAAATTGCATCTTCGCAGCACCAAGAAGAAAAAAATGTCGTCCTAAGAAAAGCTTTTCGCCTTTCTAAATCCGACCAATGGGACGACACCTAAACCAGCAGAGAGGGAAAAAAAAATAAATAAGCAATCGCCAAAAGAAAGCACTCCACTCCGATGTGATGTTTTATTCAAGACGTGTTGACCGCAAACGAAGTTAGAACAAATGAAGCGATACA
>CM063505.1:36884858-36909858 GCA_032207245.1 Pardosa pseudoannulata
AATTTTCAACAGATTTATTTTGGTTCAGGTTAACGTGTAATAGGCCTTTAATTGGTTGAAATTTATTTTCTATCATACGAGAAATCCACGTGTTCATCAACGGAAAAAGAAATCCTAAACTGGATCTGTTGCTTTTTCAACACGTAAATCTTGACATGTAATAAGGTCTTTAGTAGCCTTCAAAGTCAAAAATAGTAGTATTATGACTAATTTAGTAACAAAATAGTTGAAAATAATATCCAAAACACCATTGTGTTCAACATTTCAATTAGTCCTAGTTACTAAATATTTATTATTTATATTGTATTTATTTTTAGCATATAAAGAAATAATATCAAAATACATTTAAGCTACAAAAGCTTATAAAGTAAAGCATAAGTTTACGAATTTTTGAAACAAAATCCAATATATTAAAGGCGTTTTTTTTCCATTTGCTTGCGGTTTGTATCTTACAGTTGCCATAAAATAACATCTGAATATTTTATTACACATCTTGATGAGTGTTAGCTCTTTTTACGATCGAAAAAAAAAACTTTCTCCCCAAAATTGGTAAAATTTTGTAAAATTCTGTGATTTTTGAGGAATTTTGGAAAGCACCCTGGTTTTTTCTAGGTAGCTGTATTGCATCTCCATAGATCAAGTTTTTAAAAATAGTTCCCAATTTTGTGAAAAAATAAAAGTTGTCTTGTTTCTGGAAATAGGTGCTTATAGCCCATTTTTTACATAAAACAGCCGCCATTGTTACCTAGATACAAAAGTAGTAGCAAATAGTAGCATTTTAGTAAGAAGTAGAAACCCTTACTTAATTTGAGTGCAAATAAATAATTTTTTCCCCACTTTTTCCATAAATGCAGTTTTCTTGTATTTTTGTTGCTAAAAAAGGCATTTTAGGGACCCACTCTTTTTATTTCTGAAACAGCTTGTTGGTTAAAAATAATACGTCTTTACTTGCATTCCAATACAGAAAAGATCTGCATCCGTACGTAAATGACAAAGCGTAGCCATTCCTCTGGCGGAAATATTTAATCATTCCCGGAGTAAGTGCGAATATGGCAACGGCCCCCGGTGCGCTCTCGCCTCCTGGAAATCCTTGGGCATAATTCAAAACTTGGGCGCCCCGCGCATCCCGCTGATCCCCCGTGGCCGAAATGATTTATTCGGCAGTCAATAGAGAGGCGCCTTCGCCACATTTTGAGGTGTTAAATTCGGGGCCCTGCAGGATTAGGGGGCCCTGTTAGCAGGTGGGGTGTTCGGGGCCGAGCGCGATTATGTGTCCGAACACGATTGGCTCAACCTGAGGCTAAAGCATTTCCCGGGAAAAAGTGCATGCCGGAGGAGAAATGAGGGGACTTAACGGGACGGAGGCACAAGTTTTATTGTTTACTTAATCGAGGAGAACTTTAATTCCTTTCAGCGGGAGGAATCTGCAACTTGAGGAATTGGGACGCACTCTTGCGAGCAGACATTTCTCAAATTCATGCGATCTTGACGCAGTATTAATTAAAATTCATATTTAAGGTATCCGTCTACGTTAAAAACGTCATTTTTTGCCAAAAATCATAATTTTTTATTTCTCTATTGTAAAATTTCAACTTTTAGGCTTCTAAATCTGTTTTTGTTTTGTCTCTACGGCATTTTAAAAAAAAGTTACAGCTATTTAAACATTAGTGACAGCCGTCTAAACAAAACGGAAGTAGCGACTTCAGAACCGGAAGTTGTGAATTTTTTGGACAAAACTTTTTAAATTTTCATGAAGATTAGTTTAAACATTTTTCTAGTATTTTTAATAATTAGCAACTTGGCAATTAGAAAGTTTTGAAGCAAGAAAGTGTGGGGAATTTTAAACATGTATTTTAATTTTTTAATCGTTAAAGGTGCTTCCATAAACTTCAAATGCGTTTTTCTCAGAACGGTATTTTTAATAAAATGTTGAAACTTGAAATGGGATTTCTCAAAAAAGCTCTTAAAATATTTTGTTGAAAATTATTATGAATGCTTTTGATAGTATTTACTAGTAAATGACCTAAAAGCTTTAAATTTGGATAATTTTTATTGATGTTACACTCATAGTTAGATATAAAGGTAATGAAAATTCATTAAAAATTCAATGTGTATGATTTTGAAGGACCAAAATTTTTTACCAAATGTAAATTAAGCAAAGATTTTAAGTGATTCATTAGTCCAGTATATAAGATGTGTTGCATCAAAAATATTGAAATAATTTAATTTATTAAAAAAATGGAGTTTTTGAAAAAAAACCCGATTTTTTTACTAAATTTTCTTCATTTATTAGAAATTTTATAAAAACTTCTCTAGGAATAAATTTTTTAAGTGCAATTCTGTATGATAATATAAAAAATAAATATAAAAATGTAAAAACATGAACTAGTTTCTATGTTTAAAGAAAAAAGTTCTCCGAACGTAGACGGATACCTTAAAGACTTACTTTTTTTATATAGTGAATAATCGAGAGTGAAATTGCTATAGTGTTTTACATCATCTCGTTTTTAGCGATTTCTAACACATTCGTTGCTTTTACTTCTTTTTTGAGGGTATATTTCATTGACTTTGGATAATATGAAATTATAGTGTTAGAAATTACTAATCCTAGAAGACCCTGAGAGATAAGAAGGTAAACGACTTGCAATGGAAGCAATATTTAAAAGCGGCAAAATCCCTTTGACCTGGTGTACAAAAATATAAACACAGCCCACAAAAGTATATTTATATTATTTAAATCTACCAAATAAATGAAAAGTAGAGTTTTCTTTTTAACTAAAAAAATAGTCACATGCAGGATTTTTCGAGTTAGATTAACGGTAAAAAAATGCTAGGGCTGACTCTTTGTTGATATTTGAGAAAATACAAACATTTAAAGAATGCCTAATTAAGCCTAAAGAGTAGCAATAGCCTTATGGTGTTTTAACGCTAAAACACCGAGAACCATACTACTTACTCTATTGAAAAGGTCAGAGGTGCATGCATATAATAAATGTGGAAAATTAAAGTGTCCTCGGCGCGTACAGTTAAAATAATAAGTACAAGAAAAATATCTACATGCATATATACATCTTCAAACACAAACACACATATATATGTATATACAAATAAAGTGCATTTCTTTTTTAAATTCTACTGTTATATCCAGATTATTAGAATCTATTATAGTCCTAATGTATAATTTTATAGAACCTATAATTATATATTTGTCACTATAATATGTATGTATATATCTACAATATACACACATTATATATATATATATATATATATATATATATATATATACACACATTATATATATATATATACAATATACACACACACATATATATATACAATATACACACAAACATATTTATATACAATACACACACACACATATATATACACAAGATATATATATATATATATATATATATATACACAATATATATATATACACACAATATATATATATATACACACAATATATATATATATATACACACAATATATATATATATATATATATACATACAATATATATATACAATATATATATATATATATATATATATATATATACAAAACACACACACATACATATTTATATATATATAAGGGTGTGTATGTGTTTGTATAGCTATGTGTTAGTGGATTTTATTAAATAAACATCGATTGTCGAAATTCGGGTGTTCTAGCATTAAATGGCATAGCATCGAACTCAATTTGAGTAATAGATGTCAAAATATCTATCTTAAAGTTGATTAAGCACCGGCTATATTGGATTATCTGAATTACATTTTAACCTACGGAAAAAACAGTTCTAATTGTGAGCGGTTTCCATTTAACGATTTCTTATAAAATTTTATTCTTTATATTCGAAATGTAATTTTAAGCAATAAAAATACAGAAATAAAAAATATGTTGAAAATTAGCTCTCAAGAAACATTTAAACATTAAAATATTTTTTAGAAACTGAATTTTAAAAAAAAGTTATCCGATTTTTATATATTTTTTATTTATTTCTAATTCTAATTATTTTATTACAATATTTTACTTTTAATTATTTTCAATTGTTTGATTTTTTTATTGTATATGTATAAAAAGTCTCAAATTTAAATCAATAATTTTCATGAGGGCATTGTAACGTCCACTTTTCCCTTAAACGGCTAAATTGCTTGTGCCAGACCCTCGCGTTTAGAAATGTAGTCAGCTTTGCCGTAAAGGTGCAAAGAAAAGTAAAACCTATGCATCTCACACTCAGTAGCCATTCGCTTACCTCTTTAAAACTGCGAATGAGCTTTGCAATTTCGTTTACTGCGCAACGAAGGGCAAAAGCTCTCATAATTCATTTATCCGTGCTAATGGCTCCCCTTTTTCCCCTGCCTCTAATTACCTATTCAATTAAGGGTTTCGACTTAGTAGAGTTCCATTAACGCGCCATGAATAACGCATCCCGCCGTCTGTCCACTTCAAACCGAACAGTATCACGCGCATTTGTAAAATGTCCCCACAAAGCCGTAAATACACATCACGTCTACAGACCCATTAAAAGACCATGAAACGAGGAAAGAATACGCTTTTCTTTTTTTCCGCACATATCACTTTCAAATATTAGCAGCTTTTCCCCAAGCTTAGCGTAAAATATGTTTGATTGCCCATAAATATCTACACTGGACAATTACCTGGTTTGGGATCATTACCTTCGCTAGTAAAATTTATCTTTAGACAAATATGCCGTGCAAAAATAATGTAGAAGTGAGACCAGGTAGTAATAATGGGAAGATTTAAAATAAAAAGAACTTCATGGGCGTCATTTTTAGTCAGTGTAATAACACGTTGGAAGCCAGCCATGATACAGCTCGTGTTAACAAGATTTCTTCGAAATAGGTTTGATAATCAACGAGTTACATGGTTTGTTAGCTTGGAGCATTACACTTCACTGTTTTGCTATATGAGTGCCTATTGCATAAAGCCGATTCCGAATAGCTACGAACATCTATGCTAGCAGTAGAATTTAAACCCACAAAGTCCGATACCAAAGAGCAGAGCCCCATTCGTTCGGCGATCGTTCGGCTCAACCCATTATATAGTAAAATACACAGAGAGTGGGACCGGCAAAGCCAGTCAGTCAACTTTGCTGGTAACCTGTGAATTCCCCTCCCCCAGTTCCTGTTAGATATGCAAATTCTAATGTATCAGCACTTCGGAACATATGACATAAAGTAGAGCAACTGGGGGACTATTTGGTTGCGGAACTGGTGTATGTAGTATTAAAGACAGGGGAGAACGAAATCTGTTCTATGGCATTTTGAGTTTTCGTTTTGCCTCTCCCCTCGCTTGCACGAAGTTCCGACGAAATTGTTACATCCACCTAGTCGATAGTTAAATATGAATTGGTTGAGCTAAATACCTATGTGCATGTATAAGGTACTGTGAATTATTCTTTAGGTTTTATTATGTTGTGTAAAGAGCCTCGTCTGTGAAATTCTACTCAGTTTATTTATTGTTAACATTTATTATTTTACTTTTGCACCTACTTATTTGTTCTAGTTAAATAAATATTTTTATTTACTTCAAAACGAATGTATTATTTTCGGCCATACATGACATGTTGTTTTAAATAGTTAATGGACTTTGACTCCACTACACAACCTACTTATGGGCTTGTAATAAAATATTATAGCCCATCAGTTCCCACTGAGTTACTGAAATAACCAGATATCAGTAGCCGGTAACCCCCGTGGCAATCAGTCTTTCAGTAGTCCTCAAACTTATTTTTTACCGGGGCACCATTATCGGGTTAAAAAAATATCAGGATACACCTTAACCCTTTGGAACCTATCGGTACATATGTGTTCCAGCCATGTAATAACATTGTTTTAAAGACTATTGGGTTTTGTGTGTCCCATTTAAAATGTCTAATGGGACATATGGCTGGACCCTTAGCATAAATAAGGCTTACATTCATAGATTATCATTTCTTGATATTACTATCCATATTTAC
Source organism: Pardosa pseudoannulata (assembly GCA_032207245.1). Classification (NCBI taxonomy): domain Eukaryota; kingdom Metazoa; phylum Arthropoda; class Arachnida; order Araneae; family Lycosidae; genus Pardosa; species Pardosa pseudoannulata. The sequence continues at coordinate 36,890,851 of CM063505.1, forward strand.
ATAAAATCTGACCCCAGATATAACAAAAACGAATAATAAATTAGACTTCAAAGGGTTTACAGTTTGAATATGGGAGGAAAGAAAAGAGCAGTGCAAACTTAATGCTCAATTGTCTTCAGAATCGATGAATGGGACTGTTTGGAGGATTTTTTCCCTATTTTCTTTATTCTTAAAGGAATTTTAGTCGTCTTTACCCCCAAATCAATATGATTGTTGTAGTGATACCCAGATATGTAAAGTCTTAATCAAAATTATGGTGAAATTTCAATCTCAAAAAAATTTCATCGCACACACATATCCCCTATATAATAATAGCCTAAGTTATCTGTTCGTCTATCCTCAGATTTATGAAGCGGTTGGACCTGGAATGGATAGAGGCAACCATTTCGGATTCTTGATGAGTTAGGGTTAGCAAAATTCAAGTAAAGTTTATCTTCTCCTAAACTATCGATCCGATTCTAATATAAATAGGTATAAATATGCTTCATATTACAGCAAAAAATACTGTCGTCTTTTAAACGTTCGAAATCCATCCCATCCCCTCTTTTCGAGCGTTTAATGCCATTATTTCGAGCCCTATTTTCCGGTTAAGAGAAGGCGATTAAATTTATCAATTTATCACATAATAAATAAGTAAAAATAACATTTTTTTCTAGCATCATGACGTCATTCCTTTAACCATCTCATCTAATCATTTCTTAATTTAAATTATTTAAATATCGTCTGCAATATTTTCATACGTTTTATAACTGAACTTCGATATTACATATTTAATTTTCTTTTATATTTGGCTTAAATCATACATTAGGTACATATGTGATGATTTTAAATTTAATCATCGATTATTTTTTTGTTGCAATGAAAGGTTTATCACCAGTATTAACAACAAATTATTTTCATACAAATCTAGGAGTCTATTTCACGGACAAACAAATATCTAGCATTTAAGTTATATATCTTTGAAAATTAAGAAGTTTGTTAGTTTGTTTTTTTACACATAACCACACGATTTGCAATCTATTTTCTAAATTTTGGACATCATATATACAACCAAATAATCACTGTCAATATTAAAAATTATGCTGTCCATCCTATGACGTAATATGACAAGATAAATTAAAGTGGGCAACTAACATGCGGTCAGTAAAGATAAACAAATTATTGAGCGTGTACCAGATAATTCTCAGCCAAAACACAAATCATTTTTTTAAACTACCTCATAAGGTACTTTACAATCCTGGAAAAATAAAAATTTTAATGATCACGTCGTATGACGAGCTATATGCTAGTTAAATATATGATATATGCACAAGTCTTACACATGCATCTATAGTTTTGAATGCATTTATAAATTATTCTTAAAACGAATCAAGAACGCTGTTCATAGTTTCATTTTATTTTGAAAAATATATTTGGTATCACTCTGAGTCTTAATTTACACTCTAAATTTTGCCAGGTTTAAATTTGCCTGATAAATACTGGAGCAAATTTATTTTACTTTCCAGTATTTACCAGACGAATTTAAACTAAAGTAATTTTATGAAAAACTACCAAAATAAAGAAAAGTATTTATAGAGAATATTTAACGTCACGGGATCCTTGGGTAGCGTGTGGATGTCGAAGTGGTTATGACACGACGTACAGCTTAGAAATAATAACAACGTTTACTCTTAATTAAAATGGAATATGTATAAATTTTCCAAATGAAAATCACAGGGCTCAAGCGGGCTGGTGTGGACCTAAAAGTTCCAGGCTTAAGGCGAACCTAAAAAACAATCTGCGGACAGGTGCCGACAGATACCGTTGTACAGGGGTACAACTGGGCCTCCTTGAGTCCCACAAAAAGGCTGGAGGAAAAAAAAACTCTTCAAAAAAACCAACCGCAGCCAATCTAACCTCTGTTCCTTCCCTTTTTTCTAGAGACTCTCCGGAGAAAAACTCGTGCCGCCTGACGTCACTTTTTGCCTCTTCCCATTAGCTTTTTCTTTCCTCATAGCTGTCTTGGTAGCCTCTGATTGGCTGCTTCGGTGGCGCCTTACTGTCTGACATTTCGTTGTCCCGTTCGTCCTTCCGATTCACGTTGGACATCTCAAGGCGTGATCGAAGAGACAACCCATTGTGGTGAGTCAAAAACCCAGATAGAGTGTCGCCCTGCTCTGGGCATCAACAAAATCCCTTTGTGACGCCAATGAGGTGTGGAGACGTCACAATATCTTTTTATTTTTCTTTTACGAAATTTCATATTTTGTATGACAACAGGATTCGGAAACAGAATTGCAGCATTATTAATTTATTAACTAGTGTTTTATAGTATTAAATTAATTCTAACTTTTAAGGCCATGTTGTTCAAGCTTTCATCTGCATCTATAGTCATTCCTATATTCAAGGAAAGTAAGGCTAAGTTTGTCAACCTCTTGTAACCAGTTTTACTGCGAAGCAGGGCCCGATTTATACCCCTGGGGGCTCCGTGTCAAAGCCTCATATGAGGGCCCCATGCATCTTACCTTTCTTGAACTCGAGAGGGATTTTATTTTATAAGCTTCTATATCAGTTTAAACACTCCTGACAGGTATACATAACCTAAACATTTTGTGTATCTAATGAAATGAAATAATTTATTTTTTTAATTTAGAATTCCACTAAACTAATTTCAAACATATTACAGATGTCTGTGCAATCTAAGTACAGTATTTGACTTTAACGATAAAACTGATATTCTTCAGTCAAACTCAGAGTGCCTTAACACTTTTTAAGTGAAAAAGTACTGGTTTAAATTAATAAAAATTACCATTTTAAATAAACTACCATGTGAGACTGTTTTACAAAATTCCAAAAATTAAATTTTTTTATTCTTAAATTACCAGTTTTAAAACTTTCTGTTCATTCTTAAATCTTAAAAAGAGAAAAAAAAAATCAGATATCAGATGCTTTTGGATAAATATATTTTCTCCGATTTTTTAACCACTTCAAGAGGGAAAAAAGTAATTAAGTTCCCTCTCAGAAGAGATGAATTTGTAAATCGGTGCCACTGATAGGGTTGGTATTTCAATCTTTTGAATAATATATACATTTAAAATGTTAGCATTGCTTCAAAGTGTTTTCAAGCAAATGAAAGCTTACTTTTGGCTTAAAATTGTGGAATAAATTTAATTTACTGACTTTTTAAGCCTACCAACAACATACACACTCCAGTTTGTCATAAGCAAAAGAAAATTCGTGACGTGAGCGAATTCTGAGATGTACCAAAAAATTAATTTGTATTTTTTTTTTTAATTTGGGGCCCGAATGCCCCGCCGAAAATCAGGCCCTGCAGCGAAGAAAAGTTTTTACTCTTTTCATGGTTGAAAACGATCTTTCCACACTTGCAGTGGAAACTAACAATGTACATAAATTTTAATAAGATTAAAGTCTTGTAACGTTTCCATGGTAAATATTTCGGGAAGGGTCCAAACCTCCCGGATCCCCCGTTGTTAACCCATATTGAACCGCTGTCCTATAAACAGGACAGCAAATAGAATTCCATTTAATAATAAAGTTATAAATATTTTCTGAGTGGATTTTATTTTAAGACCTTTAAAATAGGCACACTTTATCATAGTAACAAAAAAAACCGAGAAATCAAAATATATTGTATTGTAAAATTTATTTTTAACAGCCCCTTAAAAACTGTCATTTTTTAATCTTTAATTTTATATTTATTATTATTATTTTTTTCAAACATAGTGAAGGTTACTTGTAGTACTTCAGACATTGGCACTACATTCGTGAGTAACGCTAGGTCCAGAAAACGATATTATAGCACCAAACACTTTATCCATTTTAACGATGATTCTTCAATTGATCCACAATATCGTTATTACAAAATTCGACCTTTTTATGACAAAATCAGCATAACCTTGAAGCAATTCGGTATATTTTCTGAAAACCTCAGCATCGATGAAAGAATGGTAAAATATTTTGGAAGGCACAGTTGCAAGATGTTCATGAAAAATAAACCTGTAAAATTTGGATATAAATTTTGGGTATTAGCATCTTACAACGTATATCCTTTTTCTATTACCCCTTACCAAAAATGCCAGTTCAAGAACTGCAAAAGAAAAGCAACAACAGTGTGCTTAAAATGTAATGTTGAACTTTGCTTTGAATACTTTCCTAAATTTCACCTATGAATCAACCTAATGCAATGTGATATTTGTTAAATTTTAGTATTGTATTATACCGTTGGCCTAATTATAGGACAGCTAATTACTTAATTAAAATTTATTTTTTAAATTTTGGTTTGATATGTTTAGTTACACCATATTAATGTTATGAATAAAGTTTTAAAAATTTTCAGAAATATTTAGTTGGTGTGGTACAATATGGGTTAAAGAATAAACTTTACTCCACGTGGAATGTGCAATGCGTAAAAATTATGTTCCTTTCCGCTTGAAATTCATAAATTTTTAAAAGGAAAAAAATGTTCCTCATAAAACCTTAATTATATGTCAAGCAAATTGTCGCAATAATATTCAATATGAAGATATTCGGGATCACTCTTACACCTAGAATAAAACCTACCATTCACATTCATCTAAATATGCATACGTGGGTAATTCGAGAAACGGGAATAAAAAAGTAATCCAAGTTTGACGAGGTCTGTAGCGTTAACCACCTCGATTAGAGCCCATTAGGAATTCCGGACTTTTACGGCGAATTAGTGGCATTGAATCGCCCTTTCCTCTTACTGCGCAACAGAAATCTCATTATTCATTTAACTCCCAGACACGACACGCTGGACAGCCAGTCCCTTATTGTCAGTTAATTAAGGGTCTGCACTCGCTTCGAACTCGCGTCGCAACCCTTCTTTTTCGAGCATGCATCAACCTCTATGGCAGAGAGGGAGAAAACTCATGGAAGATCCCTTTTATCTATTTATCCCGCCTTTGAAGAATAGGGTTTTAATACGAAATTTTTATTGCTTCGGAGCTGATAATATGCGTTGTGACTAATGTCCCTAGGGCAGAGATGGCAAACCTACAGCATGCATGTCACTAAGTGGCACGAGAGAGGTACACATCAAATTATTTTTGTTCACTCCAAATCACTAAAAACAACATTTAAAAAAATATATCTTCAAGACTATCAGCCATCGAAGGCGAATTAAAAAACGAGTGCTGCATGAGCTCCAATGGTCCAGTTTACATGCACCAGTAAAGTTCCTTTCATTTTACCAGTTATGCAGGATTTGAACCCGTGCCTTCCAGTATGTCAGATGAATACACTAACCACTACACCGACTGGGTTAGTTGGTTGGTTGGAGTGCTACGGTCTACTTTTTGCAACACGGGGGCTAATGAGACCGGGACCTACAGCTTAAAGCCGATTCCGAACGGCTACGAACATCCCTGCCACTGTGGGATTCGAACCCACGAACTCCGGTACCGAAGGGTAGCACCCTAACCAATCGGCCATCGTTCGGCCTACGCCGACCGGCAGACTTTGAAAATATAGATCAGGGCCATCCCAATAATGATCTCGGGTATTAACTATTTAATTTATGACTTATAACATAGAATTAATGAATTATTTAAAATAAAAATTTTTGGAAATTAATTTCTGAGGAAACGTTTCCAAATATTCACAAATTGATTTTGTATTTGAAATCATACTTTGGATCGACGTATCTTTGCGAATCTGCTTTTTCAAACATAAACGCCATAAAAACCAAACATCGGTCGCGTTTAACAGGTGAACATTTACGCATTGCAATAAGCTCGTGCCAGCCACAATAGGATAAACCTGTAGCAGATATTCAGTGCCGAATTTCAACTGAACGAAGTGAATAGAATGGTCAATTTTTGATATATGCTTACTTTCGTCAATAAATTTTTATTTTGTAAATATTGTTTTTTTAGAAAAATTAGATAATTTACCATTTTTTCTTGCTATCGAAAATAAATATATAAACATGTACGTTACGTTAATTTAGTTCTGCCATTGGTAGACCGCCTTCGATTTATTAAATGTGGAGTAGACCACGGATCCCAAAAGTTGGTTACAGTCTAATTATCCCCTAATTAGACAACGCGTTGTTTACTCATAATTTTTTATGGGAACGTCCTCACCTCCTCGCTTCCTTGTGAGCCGGAGTGTATTAAATTTTTGTTTGGATCACTTTTTGCCTAGAGGCCTAAATTGATGTTTTGATCTGCTTACGTTCGGAGGTTAAAGTGAAGACCTTACACTTCGCTAGGTACTCCGTTAAACCCAGTTACCTTGACCTTGGATCCCAAAAGTTTAGCCACCCCTGATATAGATCCAAGTAAGGGTGGAGTTTATAACATGTCGTCGTCTGCATACAACCTTAATATTGGTTTGGCCTGAATTGCCCTGAGCCCTAATTTTTAAAAAATATCAATCAGGAATTACCTAAAATTCTTTGCTACTGAAATTTATGACTAAAATATAGATTTTGTATTCGAAAAATACACGAATTTTAGAATTCAAAGGTCTATACTTTAAAATTTTTCATGTTACCTGAAGAGTGAGTTGAAAATAAAAATGCCCCCAGAACATTTTCCTATTTAAAAATAGTAAAAAGTGTTCATTAAACAGCCTAAGTGAAGAAAGGGAAAAAAAGTTTAATGACAATTGAAGATTATAAAATTAACCACCTTACGGTTTCTTTCAACATTCTATTTTGGATGTTAAAATAGAGCAAATATCCGTTCGAGAGCTATTAACACATCGTATGCGTTACACGTACTAGTACGTTTTCTGACGATTGATACTTGAGGGCAGGTCACGTACTAGTACGGGTTAGTGTAACAACATGGTTTGTTTGTGGGTTTCAAAAATAACGGTATATACAGGATAAAGAAGCCGAACGTTCTTGTCTACTACATATTCTGGAAAAATTTAGACAAATTAAAACTAATTTTTACATTAGTCGATGCGACTGATATGAAATTAAATAATTTTCGATCTATTGAGATTTAACTGAATAACTAAATTTAATCGCAAAACGCCCGTACCCGGTACAATTCCGCTGAGAAATGTACTCGCACATAATATGGTAAATGTGGAAAAATAATAAAATTTAACAAGTTTATTCAACGATGACATCTATAGGAATTTAACTTTTGTTGATGCGCTGACAATTAATTCTGCACTATTGTCTTGTTCAATGGATGGATAGAATTCAGATTCAAGGTTGAAATATAACAGTTTATGTAACGATGAAATCTATGGGAATTCACCTACTGTTAGTGCGCTGACAATCAATTCTGCAAAATTATCTTTTTCAATGGATGGAAAGGATTCAGATTCAGTATTGTTTTGGAAAACATAATATAATTGTTTTCCCTTTATGCAAAATATCCAGTATTTCATAACGATATTAGTGATACATTGAATTAACTGACATATTAGTACAGTTATCTTTTTAAAAATCTGTGCTATTTACATATTTGGTACTTGTTGACCTTTAAATAGAACAATTTATTAATTATTCGTTTGATGCAGTACCTGAGTTTGATTTTATTTTCAATATTTTGGAATAGTAAAAATTTAATCAAAACAATTTCAATTGTCCAGTTTAATTGAAATATGAAGGAATTAGAATATATTAATCCCAACTTAATAAATAAATTTATAATACGTTCATAAAAAATGCACTAAATAGTCTACATGAATAAATGAAAAAAAAGTTATTGACAATGAAGATTTTAAAATTATCATATGGTTTTTTTTAAAGTTTTCACTGTAGTTTCTTTTAATATTTTACTTATGCATGAAACGAGTATCAGGATGAGAACTATTAAGCACAAAAATATGAAATTTAACACGTTTATTGAACAATGAAGTTAAACAGGAATACAACCTATGTTACTATGTTGACAATTCATTTTGTAGCATTGTTTTGTTCAATAGAGTGAAAAAATTTCAGATTCAGGATTGTTTTGGAAAACGATGTAGCTCGTGTTGCAAAAAGTAGACTGTAGCACTCCAAAAACCAAACCAAAACGATGTAAAATTATTTTCACTTAAAATAAAATGGCTAGTATCTCATTACGATTGTGTGGTTGGTTAATTTGGAGAGCTACTGTTTACTTTTCGGTTACAGGAGGGATAATAAAGCAGGGAACTACTGTTTGAAGTCGATTTCAAACGGCTACGAAAGTCCATGCCATGAGTATGATTCGAACTCGCGGAGTACTTCAATACAATAAATTAAAAAAGACTAAACTCATCGGTGAAACAGTCCCTAGGGGACCACACATACGGTGTTAATCTCCATTTCCGAGACCAAGGACCCTGGGTTGCGAAGCATATGTTCCGGTTAGGTGGTCAACCTTACGCGGAACCTCCAGTATTAAATGTCAACTTTAAGGGAAGAGCATTTATCGAAAAAATAAATATCAAAAGGCTTTTACCCTTTCACCTTCGAGTTCTGTGGGACGCGCTGGAAAGATGTATTATTCTTCCATCACGATTTAAAGAAGAAGCCTTTCGTAACGAATAATACATTTATTTAACACGAAGAAACACTACAAAAAAGAACATTATGCAAGATTTAAAAAAAAACTAAAAAAAACGAAATAAAATCAAAAAATCGTTTTTCCTTTTTCGTTGCCATTCGGCAAGGGAAAAACTTTCAAAAAAATACAAAAGGAAAAAACCATGGATCATAGTTTGTTTTCCCCTTTTCCACATCCAGTGTTGAGTTCCCAAGCATGCTTGATCCTCAGTTTCCACTGAACGGATGAAAGGCTAAGTCAACCTTCTCCAATTAAATTAACAAACATATTAATATAGTTATTTTAAAAATGTGTAGTACGTACATCTTTGGTACTGATTAACCAATTTATGAATTCTTTTTTAGATGAAGTACTTCAGTTTGATTTTATTTTCAATTTTCTGGAAAAGTAAAACTCTTTTCCAAACAATTTCAATCGTTGACAGTTCAATTGGAAAATGAATGAATGAGATTACATTAGTGCCAACCGAACAAATAAATTTATAATACAGGCATAAAATACATCCTATTTTAGCTATAAAAGAAATTTATTTTGATATCATTTAACTATTATTATGATGGCAGTCAATATGTGTATTTTTGAAGGAAAAAGTACCTGCCTTTTCCATCTATTGCTGAATATATTTGTATTAAGATGTATTTTCATAGAATTGAATATATTTTGACAGGAAATTTTACTCCACAAAAATTAATTCTAACAACCTAAAAAAATAATAGCACTTTTAACGTCCAAAAAGCCATCGGATCAATTCTACTCTTGAAGATTCTGCCACCTCCATACCCGCCAAACACTTCCATGCATTGTATACTCCAGCATGATATCATCTATGAATACAAATTTCCACTTTTCTGATTAAGTAATGTATGTACTACTTCTCTCACAAGCAAATAGGTTTTTTACAGCTTATTCACTTGTTGGTCGATCGACAAGCGGTACAATAAGAGCTTCATTCAGCCTTCAAAAACCTCCGACGACGACAACAAAAAAAGACTTTGCGTGAAGCATCCCCAACAAAGGATGCCTGTTTATTCGGGCAGAGAGCCATTAAATGAGCCCCAGTCTCTGTCTCTTTTCGTGATGCGCTCGGAGTAATATTGGTGAAAGCACGCCAGATTGAAAAAAAAAAAAAACACGCGATATTTCCATTCAACAGTCAGCAGGGCAGTCATGCCGCTGATATGCATTCTCACGTAGCTTTCCGAAGTAAGTAAAATATACAACGAGTGAGATTCGATACCTCTCGTTTCATATATAACTAGAATTTTCGAACTGACAGGGTGAAGGAGAAACACTTTAACTTCGACATGCATTGGGGGATGGAAAAAGGAAGAAGCGTTAAGCTGCTTTTAATTGAGCGTTGTTATCGGGGGATAATCGATAGAAGACACTGTTAACCAGTTTATTGTAACATACGACGGGTCTCAGGAGGTATAGAGAAAGTGCATGTTTCTAAACAAATACGAGTACCGACTACAACTCAACTTTTCGTTGGCAAAACATTGCTTGTCTTCATTGTATCTTATGAGCTTCAATATAGATCACTTATACAATAAAATTAAATTTTATTTAAGGAAAAGAGAAGAAAACATCAGAAACTGGCCCAGTAATTCAAAATAGATTTTTTTAAGCACTTACAAAATTACGTATACATTTTTTTTTAATTAAACACTTTACACAGTACTATTAAGTATCATAATCAATGTATAACTACTTTGATTATGTTAACAGGCACAATAAACTATTACATAAATAAGAATCTAATAAAAATGGGCAAAACCTGATCATTTTAAGGGAAATTACAAATATTACATTTATAGGTACAGTACTTATCCCAAAAGCGTAGGAAATACATTAGAAATATGAAAAAAAAACTTAGTAATAATAACAAAAATTCCTAGAGCATAGCAATTTTATATAATTTATTAAGGTTAACGTTTTATTACCATTCTGAAAATGTTTGCCGCAAATTCTCAAAGAATTTGGAGTCTAGTTTTACCTTTTCAAAGCTTTTATCCAAAGCATTCGCAATGTAGAATCCTTAGGAAAGTTATAAAATCCAATATTTTCACCTTTTTTAAAACGCTTAGTACAACCATAATATAACAGATTGTTACCGTTTTCAGATAATTGACAAAATTAAAACCCCGATAACAAGCACAATTCGTACGAAATTCAAATATTTTGCCAACGAGGAAGTTGAACTGCAATTTTTGCTGCAATTGACGTTATGCGCCCATTCTCTATAAAATAATGGCACGGTTCTAGACAATCGGTTCTAGAATAACTTCCAAATCTTTATCACGGCCAGATTGTATAACAGGTTAAGATAAAAAGGATTTATTTCTGCATAAATGCGCACTTTCTTTCCTAAAATCTAGACCAAAAACGTGCGTGTTGTTGTAATTGTGAAATGAGGCTTATAACGAAATATCTGTATAACGAAAAACTCGATGTAATAAATATTAAAGCTTCCAGTCGCAGCAGTTGGCATAACTTGAGCTCTACTCTAACGGCACCGTTACCTTGAGAAATGAAACCCACTTTGATTGGTCTGCTTTAGTGCATTACAAACCAGTTTTTTTTTTTGCTTTACGAGGGCGAATATGACCAGAACCTATTGCTTAAAGCCGTTTCCAAACGGCTACGAGCATACATGCCAGTTGCTGGATTCGAATTAGCTGAGGAAACTGAGACCTGCTGTTTAAAGCTGGATCAGAATCTTTGGATCACTAACATCCATTCCAGTACCGGTTATTCGAACCCTTGAAGTCCGGTAACGAAGAGCAGCACCCTACCCTTTCAGCCACCTTTTAGTGATCTTTTAAAGAAATGGGCAAATGCGGACATATCATACAATCTAGTTTTTAAAGAATATGTATATTTAAATAGGTACACGAGGAAATCATGTGATGTTTACACCAGTTTGTTTTAAGAGGTTTACAAAGAAATGCAATTTACTTCAATAGTTTTAGACTCAAATTTTTTATTTGTATATGATTATGTCACCCTACATACTTGTTGGATTGCATTTTTTTATAAGCATTATACATTTTTCAACGACTAGTCAGAATTAAACTGGGACTAAAGAGGGAAAGAAATATTAAAACAGTGACAAAAAAGTTCTTGAGGAGAAATGCTAGTCACCGTTGAATAACTCTGAATCATAGTCGTAAATAAAAATTCTATTTAACTACTTTTGGTGTGGTATCCACGTACCGTATTCTCTTTCTTTTTAATCACAGAAACGTATTTAAATTTTAGCTTATTATATGGAATTGAATGAAGTATTTTTTTATAAAAGAGAAAAATACATGTATTTCACAATTTAAATATATCAAATGTTCAAATGTGTTTGTTCTAATCTGGGATTTCTTCTTTAAAGTTTTGAATACACTTTCCTTTTTTATTAGAGATTCGTAATGAGTGTCGAGGGATATACTTTTTTTTTTAATTTGTGAATGAATTCATCCTTACAGTAGAACAGAATTCGAGGCATTTTTTTAGCTTAATTAACTGGCTTTTTTACAAGATTTTTTGGGTTTTTTCTTTAATTTTTTCATTGTTAAATATTTAGGTTTTAGAAACATTTAATTTATATTTCCAAAATCACATTTTAAAATATCTTAGGTGTGTATCAAACATAACGTGAACAAGTAATACATAAAAAAATTAAAGTCAATTCCTACTTAGGTCAACAAAGAAAAATTTTATCTTAGTTACTTTTTATTAAATAATTGCAAATAATATAAATATAACAGAATCCCAATATTAAGCGGTAAAATAGAAAGCGAATTTCCTTGCATTTTTTTTTGTCTATACATAGTGTTGGACTATTATTTTTGTTTGCTACTACTCACTTTCTATTTTTTTTTTTTTTTCGTTTCTAATTTATGAAGTTGATCGGGGTCTCATTCTACCCATATTTTGTAATGATTCATTATTGCAAGGAACCTTTCCAGTGAGTTTGAAGCAATCCAGTTCTTCAATTAATAGTTCATCTAATGATTTCACACGACTCAAGGTGACATATGCTTGACCTTCTGCGAAGAGTTTTCGTCCTAGATAATATTACTGCATAATATACAGTGCTACCTTGCATCTTATGTACTGTTGATGCTCATGATAGTATTAATTGTAGCATTATTCGTTCAATACCGTAGCTACGTTTGGCGGAATTGCACTGATATTGGCTCGATCCAGTGAACACCATTATTGCCAAAGTTCACAGTGACTGAAGGAAATTAATTAAATTTAATTAATGAATTCATATTTGAAAAACTGTATTACCATCGAGTGTTACCCACTACAAGTTTAAAAAATGTATTTGAACTTGAGTGGATCAATAAAAAGTATTTTATGTGCGACTGAAAATTTGAACAAGACATTTAAATATATATATATATATATATATATATATATATATATATATATATATATATATATATATGAAGAGTGTGAACAAATAGTAGGCAATTGAGTAAAGATGTTGCTTGTAGTGTGTAAGAGTTTTTTTTCTCTTTATTGATATAAAACAAATGCGCGTGACTGAACGTATAACACACAGTTTTTTTACTTATTTGCATAAAGTAAAGGAAGTATTATAATCACAATAAATTCCAGCTTTCGGATTTTAACGGAATTACTTATTTTGACTAAGACTGAATGAATTTTTGACCAGTTTCAGAGTTACATATATACGCAGAAGTAAACTTTAATTCTAAAACTTTAAATAAATATCCATTTTGATCATTTCTGAAATGATTATAATTAATTTACTCTTGAAGACTAAATAATGATTAGTTTCGTGACATTCATGCCCCAGTCTGGGTCCAGTTAGACGTGAGGCTCTCCTGGCTTTTCCCGGTTGTGGTTAGCAGATCGCAAGTACGTAATAGCTCCACGCAGAGTCGAAGTGCCCTACACCGACCGCCTCAAATATGTGAGAATCAGTTATGTGAGGAATGGATGCTCGAGCTAGCCTTGTGTCCATGACGCCGTAATTAGCAAGGGTGGTTCGAATCCTGAATGAGCTGAAAAATGGGCTACAATTGTAGAAGAGATAATTTGTGGGCATTGTGGTAGATTGAAATATGAAATTTTGTAACAGAGTGGAGGCGGGAATCTAGAATATTGAAAAAAAAAAATGTGACATCATTTATGAACACCCCACTAAATTCCAAATGCATTCCAACCAGTTTCATAGCGATTTTTGGTTTCCAATGCCAAACCCGTTGCTTGTCAAGTCTCAAGTCTGTTACCATTTTACTGGCAGCAGATTGCATTAAATTTGGAAGTGATAGGAATTTTTGTCTTTACTTACTTCTTTAAATATTTATATCTTAGGTAAAGTTTTTTAACTTTTTAATCTTTAAAATATTTAGTAAAATCTTTGTGTAATATTTTACTCAAATTAAATATTAATGATTGATTTAAACTTAATTTTTCTTTTTCTCGAGTTTGAATCCAGCTTTTGACACGAATGTTTGTAACCCTTTGTTCTGTCTTTCTTTCGGTTTGGTTTACAGACCTATAGTTCACATTTTGTTTCAGGGCTAACGAAAGCGAGATCTAATGATTAAAGGCAATTCCGAACAACCATGGAATTCGAACCCACGAGTACCGGTACTGTTGAACTACCCACTGAGCACTTTACCCATTCGGTTATCATTGGACTCGTAACCATTTTGAATCAGCTTTAAACAGCAGCATCCCACCATATTAGCTCTCGTTTATTGAAAAATGGGCCATCAAACTTTATGCTAACAATTAAAATATATTGAAAAAATACCAAAAATTCGACGTGATTAACGCAAAAAAAGTTTCAAAATTGGAAAGGATTCAACTTTATTTGTATCTAACGGAAAATGAAAGATATGCCACTGCATGCTTTTCAATTTCGCTTTAATTTCTGCGTTTTAGTTACATTGCGACAAAATGAATTGATAAAAGAAAAAAGCCCAAGTCTTTGCCCTAACAAATTTATTTCGGATTATATTCGATATTTTGATAGCCAAACAGACAGGAAGACTAATAAACCGAGATTTTTTTTTCTCTACCATGAGTCTTAATAACTTTCATACAGGCAATCAGAAAAAAAAAGATGGATTATGTAATTTTTATAACTTACATTACCTCTACCTCAAAAAAAATTATGTATTTAACTTTTATTATCCAGAGACATTGAATTCTCGAATCATTCCTACGAAAAAATTAGCATTTTTTTCCATCCTATCTCTGAGGAAGAAGATAGTTAAAATAATATTTATGTGGGAAAAGTAAACGTTTTTCATTCCTTTTTTTTAAGTTTTTTTACCCCGGTTTTGTAAGAAAAAACGCTTAGTTTTGTCCCTTAGAGCTATTTTGAAATCGCCCGAATACTTGCCGCAATAAGAATTCAAACAAATTTCAGAAACGTGAATAAATAAATACCTCACTTAATAATTCCCTCCCTCCTCCACACACACGAAAAAAAAATCTATGAAGTTTAACTTTATAGGTAGTAATGTAATTTAAAATAAATTATTAACGTGATCATTCTTTAATTCGAGAGAGTTGTAGACCTCCAGTGTGGTGCAATATCCTCAAAATATCTTTTGGGGGAAATTTTTATTTACATTAATTTTTATTTACATAAATTTTCCTCTTGAATAAGACATTGGGTAAGTTTTCATTCCAAATTTCTTAGTGGAATTGATAAAAAAAAAAATCTTATTATAAAGAATTATCTGTTTCTGATGGAACATTAGTCCAAGTCTCACGTAATTTTCCAACACTTCTAAATTTGCAGAGGCGTCAGAGGATTAATGAAGTATTCGGATTTCATTAAACTTCCACTTCGAATGCTTTCAGTTAAAATTTTATTAATGAAAATTATACATGCATCGACTTAGTACATAAAATAACACATGAATTAAACAAGCTACTGAACTGCTGCATAAGCTAGAAGTGCCCGTCAGCCAACAACGCTGAACAGGCTTAAATATACACATGCGGTAGGAAATTTACATGCAGTTTTCAGTCACGGTTAAAACTAACTGAAAGTTAAAAGCATCGGATGAATATAACTAATTAATGAGGTCATGTTGTAAGGAAGAAATATATATATATTTTTAATTTCCTAACAGTTTCAAATTGAAATGTGACTTATCAGCCTAAATATAAAATACAAATGTAATCATTCTTTCATATGCACAATTCTGCATAAAATGCGACACAAATCTACTAAAAATCCCTAATAAATTACTCCTATGTTAGGACAGGATTTCCTGCATATTACAGTAATTTCCGGAAGAAAAGCCGTGGCGTATACTTCTTTAGGTCTTCTGTTTTCAACTGGTGTGACATTTATCCGGCGCTGTGATTAAAAGACATTAGTTCTTTAGTTACCCTAAATACTCTCCTAAATGATCTCTCAGAGATATTTTAGGTCAAATTCTACCATTCTGAATATAACTTCTTGGAAATTGTATGTAACATCCGCGATTGGCAAACTTTTTGCACTTCTAATACAGAATACTGAAGAAAATAATGAAATTCAGAAACTAGTTGCCTTAAATTGGCATTATAAAGGAAGGATAAAAATTTGAAGGTAATAAGTTCAAATATGAAATCCTTAAAAATCAAAATACAGCTTAAATAAAGCAATAACGGAACCATGTAAATTATATTTTTCTAATTTCTTATAATACATACATTTGAGAATGTTACCGCATTTAGAAACAGAAATTGAAGGACGTGAATTCTCATCAACGGCAACCAGAAATAGAATTTGAAATGACTTAAATTCACGTCAGCGGACCCCAGCTTGGTTTGGTTGGTGTGTAGTACTACGGACTTCTGCTTTGCTACGATGACTAATGAGACCGGAATCTACTGCTTATAGCCGATACGAAATGGCTACGAACATCTATGCCAGTAGCGGATTCGAACCCACGAATTCTGGTACCGAAGAGCAGCACCCTATTCATTTGGCCAGCTGTAATCAGGAATAAATTTTAAATGGCATAAATTCACGTAAGCAGCCACCAAGAATAACATTTGAAACGGTATGAATTTACGTCAGCGGTTGCGAAAGTGTGGCAAAAATATTATAGCTTAAATTTAGAAAAAAAAATGCAGCTGTAGCATTTTGAATTTACGAAAAAAAACTAAAACATCACATAGGAAAAAATTTTAAAACTAAAAAGTTCAATAAAATACATATTCTAATGAAACAAATACACTTATTTAATGAAGAAAATTTATTTGATTATGGATGTATACGGTTAGATTTTCAGGACGACTTTTCAGGACAAATAGATTTTTAATCGCATTCTGACACTTTGAAGATTCCTTGTTTATACCATTATAGAAAAAAAAGGCTTTTATTAACTTTTGAAATTTAAAATGAGAATTATTACTTACATTAGTTGACTGCTAATTTATTATGATATATTGTATTACATTCTGCTTGAAAGGGAAAAACGTAAGAATTTAACACTTTATCTTCTCGTTGTAAATTTATTTGAAAAATTAGTATTTTGACTAGTATTATTACAACATAAAATTTTAAATTTCGTTTTTTACCCTTTGAGAAAAATTGTGTATTTACATGCGTTTTATCCCAACGAGATGTGCTTTATGTTGAACTATAAACGTTTTCACTTAGTAATTTTTGCAATTTTTTTGGAAAAAGTGGAACGAAAAATATATTTTTGACAACCCTTTCTCTGTCGGATTTTTTTTCCGAATTCCCGAACCAAAAAAAAAGCATTTTTTAAAATAATAGAAATTAATATATATGTTTAAATTGAATTGAAAATAGCAAATTATTTTTGACAGTAATCAGGGTTTCTTTTTCTTTTCGTACTGGAGTTTTGATATGTTATATACCGTTCATCGATCTTCAGATTTCCCTACAATGAACTCAAGTTTTAGATTTAAAAAATACTTGTTTATACTTTATCAAATATATCGCTTTCAAGGACTTGATAAATTTGTATGAAAAGATTTATTAAAAATACATAAAATATTTCGGAAAAAGGATTCTATAACCTTACAGTGAAAACAGCTTTACAGAGTTTCTTATCGCGGGAACGTAAAAACCACTTTGAAATAATCTAATGCTCATTTGCTTGCTATCGTAATCAAGAAAAAAAAATCGTGAATATCGGAAATAAATTGAATTATTTACTTAACGTAAGTTTTATTAGATATATATCACCATAGGTGAGAAAAATCTCTAAATATAGCCCAACGCAATGTTTCACATCCCAAAGCTTCACCACTTACACAGTTACCGTGTAAATCATACCAAAATAAATACTGTCATAAAAAATCCCTTATATAATAATAGCCTAAGTTATTTGTCCGTCTGTCCTCGAATTTATGAAGTGGTTGGACCTGGAATGGATAGAGGCATCCATATCGGATTCTTGATGAGTTAGGGTTAGCAAAATTCGAAGCGAGTAAAGTTTACTCCTATACTATCAATTCAAGTCTAAAATAAATTGTTATAAATATGCTTCAAATTACAGCAAAAAAAACTGTCGTTTTTAAAACGTTCGAAATCCACCCCTTATCCCCTTTACGAGCGTTTCATGCCCTTATTTCAAGCCCTATTTACCCTTGTTAAGAGCAGGCGATTAAATGTATCACATAATAAATAGATAAAAATACCATTTTTTTTTCTAGCATTATGACGTTATTCCTTTAACTATCTCATTTAATCATTTCTCATTTTAAATTATTTAAATATCGTCTGAATTATCTCCATACGTTTTATCACTGAACTTAGATATTACGTAAATAATTTTCTTTTATATTTGGATTAAATAATAGATTAGATACATATGTGATAATTTTAAATTTAATCATCGATTAGTTTTTGTTGCAAGATAATTCTCAGCCAAAAAACAAACTATTTTTTTTACCTGCCTCATGGGGTACTTCACAATTCTGGAAAATTAATAATTTTATTGATCCCGTCATATGACGGGCTAAATGCTAGTAAAATAATAATACCGTACCAAAATAAATTACCGTATCATTTTGAATACATAAACAGTAGCGAAATATAACGAAGATATATCAGTATCAACTGATCCTGTTTCAAGGATACAATTTTTTTTTTCGTCCTATGACATGCGACGCCGACTGTAGGGAACGAATATAGCGAACTTAGACATGCGACGTCGACCAAGAAGAGTTTAAAAACGGTACATTATCTAACCACTCCAGACAGTAGGAGTGAAATTCAGGTCCAGGACATCGTCCTCGTAGAAGGCACTAAGAAAATTAAGCTTCTTTGGACATTGCGAGTAGTTCAAGAGGTCTACCCTGGTAGAAATGACAAGCTGTTTAATAAAAACCAACAGAAGTCAGATGAAACGACCTCTGCAACTTTTGTATCCTTTAGAGATAGGAGATAATACAGTGGACCCCGCTTAATGTGATCAGTTTGGGACACCGTGATTTTGATAACAATAACCGATGATAACAATAAACG
>CM063505.1:36914858-37062358 GCA_032207245.1 Pardosa pseudoannulata
TTTTGAATTTTGTCATACAAGGTATGTTCCTCAATACTTTTTATTTTCCTAGTTAGTCATAAAATTACTTCAGTTTTAATTCTTGGTAAATAATGGAGATTTTAAATTAAATATGCACCAGCATTTACCAGGAAAATTTAAATCTGGTAAAATCCTTGAGCGTAATTTAAAAGGCACAAAGTAGAAGAAAATACATTTTTCAAGACGCTATGAAATTTGATACTGAATTACTAATGTTTTAAGACGTTTTTATGCATGCATGCAAAACTACGGATATATGTAAATAAAAAACTTATCTATATGCATGTACTTTGCATATGTGTGTAAGGAATATTTTTTTTTTCATGAGATTGAAAGTTCACTATACTTTAGATCAGGGGTGGCCAAGAGGTCGACCGCGAAGACATTTTAGGTAGTCTGCGCGACCATCCCGATAATGACCTCGGATATTAACAATTTAATTTATGACTTATGACATAGAATTAATGAATTATTTAAAATAAAAATTTACTACAGTTTACGCTTTAAAATCTAAAACAAATTGTTCAAAATAATACAATGAATTTGTCGTTTTACAGTGGAGAATTAAATAGAAACAACTTGACAAAGTGGGATGCTTAGATTATAATATAATCGAATCAGTACCATAATATCATTATATGGTACTGATGCGATATACTATACACACCGCGATTTTTGTCGCCAAACTTGGCGACTTTTCGGACGATGTTTGACGCCACTGGAGACTTTTGGCGACTTTAAGCTTTTCAATTTTTTTTGGAGCTTTGTAGTGGCAACACTGATTAGCAATGGTTTGGTTTGGTTTGGAGTGCTACAGTCTACTTTTTGCAACACGAGGGCTAATGAGACCGGGACTTAGCTTAAAGCCGATTCCGAACGGCTACGAACATCCATCCCACTGTGGGATTCGAACCTACGAACTCCGGTACCGAAGGCCAGCAACCTAACCAATCGGCCATCGTTCGGCTGGTTCGTAATGGTTCGTTAACAGATGAATATTTAATTTCGTGTTTACGCATTGCAATAAGCTCTTGCCATTCACAATATGATAAAAACTTGTTTCAGATATACAGTGCCAAATTTCAACTAAACGAAGTGAATAGGATGGTCCATTTTTGATATATGAATAGTTTGATTATTTTCGTCAGTACATTTTTATTTTGTAAATATTAAGTTTTTTTAGAAAAATTAGATAATTTACCATTTTTTCTTGTTACCGAAAATAAATATATAAAAATGTACGTTACGTTAATTTAGCTCTGCCATTGGTAGACCGCCTTCGATTTTTTAAATGTGGAGTAGACCACGGATCTCAAAAGTTTGGCAACCCCTGCTTTAGATTAAGATTTTGTTCCCTACCCCAAAAAAAAATATTTCCCTGCTTTCCATAGAGTCCGGTCCAATACTTTCTGTAGACATGAAAAGAGTTAAATAACGAAATAAAATGCGTTATACTGGAAGAAAACAGTACTTCCGATCAGATATACCTCAACTTCCATCATTTCAGCATTCTGTTGCTTTACATTTTCTATAAAACAACTTGCGAGGTTTATTCAAAGATTAAAATAAAAGAAGTATCGATATCGTATTCTATAGTTGTGGAGCAACATTCATTTATTGTTCAAAGCTAAAACCCCTTACAACAAGCAGTTTATTTTCTTCAGTTAAGTAATTACACTTTTAAACTCACCATTGGGAGTAGTTAACAACAATTAATTTACCTTCATGGATTTAGATCATCTATTTTCAACCAGCTTTTCTGAATCATTTAGTTGTACTGCTTTTGAAAACATTTAAAACAACTACGAAACATATCACTATGCAAACATATTTGAACAAAAAATTTGCGGGTTCAATAAGCTTTATAAATTTCTGAATATATATATATATTAAAAATATTTTTTAAATATATTCATTATTTTCTACTATGTGAAAGATTTTAACTTTTCTTTCGGAAATAAAAAGCATCGATTGTGCATACAACAATCTGCTGTTTGATACTGTATACACGATCGAGATAATTGTGTATACAACAATCTACGCTTAGACATACTGTACACGCATTCAAGGCCAAACGATGGCCGAATGGTAAGGGCGCTGATCGACTCTCGAGTTCTTGGGTTCGGATCCCAACTGTGGCAGGGTTGTTCGTAGTCGTTCGGAAGAGACTATAAGCAGTAGATCCTGGTCTCATTAGCCTCCGTGTTGCAAAAATGTAGACCGTAGAGGTCGAAACCACCCATTCCAGACAATTGTGCATACAACAATCTACGCTTAGATGTACTGTGTACACAATTAGAACAATTATGTACACAACAAGCTTTGCTTAGAAATACTGTATAAATAATGCAACATATCAAAATACCTCCTTGTCTGTTTAATTTGAATGTGTTATTTAACTCTTAAAAGATATCGGGTGTGAAAAGTCACATCCGTGTTAATTGTTTTTCTGGTACTAATAAAAACCCGAATTATTCGTATCACTGATTTTTCCTGTAATTTTTTATGGCGTTAGTAGGAATACCGTTATCCTGAAAAAGTTCACTCCTGTTATATACTTCTTTAACTGCACAACCAGGGCTAAACTGACCAGGGCTGACCTGTAAGTTTTTAAAAATTGCTTCGTGAAGATTTAATTTGCTATTAAGTTTAGTAGTTATCATGTTTGCTTCCTTCTTCGCTCACAGGAATAATAGAAAAATACTCAATCACGCAATAAAAATAATTTACGTCAGTTCCAAAGACATGGGTTTATTGTAGCATCCATCTACATTAATCTAAAATAATCTCTTGAACAAGAGTTTGGTTTGGAAAGCTGGGGGTCAAAAGTTTTGCTACAGGAGGACTAATGAGACCTGGGAACTGACTGTTTAAAACAGATTCCGAACGGTAGCGAACATTCATGCCAGCAACGAGCTTTCAACCCACGAACTCCGCTACGAATAGCAGCACTCTACCCATTCTGCCATATTTCGGTTCTTTCATGAAAGAGGGATCGCTGTAATGGACAAAAAAACCTCATACGTATGCATGCACACACACACATATATATGTATGTATGTATGTATGTATGAGTGTCTATAAATATATATATATTATATATATTATATATATATATGTAAGGAAAATTCTCACGGTTTTCAAAACTTAAATCAAGGGCTAAAAATTCCCGCATCATTTTACATTCCCCTTTTTAACCCATAACCTAAATTGGCCACTGGGGCTACAGTTTAAGCCCTCAGAGAAGGGCCGGGCCAATTATAATCCTACATGGCCCTAGCGGGCAATTTAGGAAATTTCCAAATAAAAAGGAGATGCACGTTGTCGGAGCAGATTTTCTAGCTACTTTTCCCACAGATATTGACCCAGGTGTTAAGGGTCTTGTACATGCTAGCTGACTCTTCAGTTTGTCCTGTCCCTATGATGAAGTGGGAACCCATCCTCCAACGTAATCCTAATAAAGGTCTTTAGTTAAAACGGTATCAGTTTTATGGCCATGACTGCAATCATCCATCGAGAAGTTCGTCTCATTACATATATATACATAAACACATACACATAATTGATCAACTGATTGAGAGAATATTTACACTATAAACCTCTTAATCCCTTCACCAGTACGAATGAGGTATCAATGAAGGTAATTTAAAAAAATGAAATATAAATACGTTTAATTCATGTTAAAAACACTTTTCCAGTCATAGAATTATTTATAAAGTCTATTAACATGCTAAAGACTAAAACTGTGTTCATTTTTAAAATTAATTGCATATCATTCATTTCCTTTACAAAAACTTCTATATTGTGCCGATAAATAAACACACATAATTTTTAATTTTACCTGTCTATACTATCACTACATTGGACTAAGGTACACGTTTTATTATATGTAATGAGTTACCTTGCCTCCAGAGAATAATGATCCAAGACGAGATATCCCGACTGTAGAAGTAAATGTGCTAAAAGAATCAGTGGGCAATAATGGCGTCCTAGACGTAGGTCTTGCTCAATAACATTTGATGGTGTGCCACCTACCCAACCACGATTTCCCGCACGTATGAAAAAACTGGTAGAGAGAGTTTTAAATCGAGGCAGATATATTCTAAGAGTTAGATGGAAGTTAAGCTCACTTTGTCAGCCTGTCCTGAAAGCGGCTGTAGACTTGATTAAAGTTTCGTTCCTCATTTGTTTGAAGCTCAGGGAAAAGTTGCCTGGCATTTATTATACATCTACAGAAAAATAGAGTTAAACATGGGAATCTTTTTTCGATTTTGACTTCAGCTCATATTCGAACAAGTCTTTCATTTGAAGAAAGAATAACTGTTCAGTACACAGTTGAATCAAGGATACATTAACAAGTGAAATGAAAAAAAAAACGTGTTTGTAAGATCACTGAATTTAGACTTAGATAATTGTAATGATGAATTTATTATGCTACTAATATCATTCTTTTTTTTTATTATTTTTCTACTACTGCAGACACTTGTCTTCCTGCATTGAACAGTTTCCCTTCTAGTTATACCTCACTATGGATTTGATTTGGTTTGGAACACTACGGTTACTGTTTTGCTACACGAGAGCTATTGAGATCGGAACCTACTGCTTAACCCTTTCATGAGCCGTGGGAAGATTACTTCCCACCTACTCGATCTTACAAAATACACCTGTGAGAAGCGCAAAACCCATTCTAATATATTGGTCTTGTTATTAAAACGACTGGAAGACTGATTCCCGCTTCGGTTTTGCGCTGCCATCAATTTGTTCGATCGATTGAATAAAATTAGCAACTCTGTTTTGAAAGTTTGGAAAGTGGAGTGAGAAATAAATGGCTCAAGAAAGGGTTAAAACAGATTTCTAACGGCTACGAAAGTACATGCCGGCAGCAGGACTCAAACCCGCGAACTCCGATATCAAAAAACAGCGTCCTACACATTCAGTCCCTTTTATAGAAGCATGGATATATTTTTCAGTTATAAAACACTTTGGACATGTGACATGTAATACATAAGCGTATACAGCGTATAAGTGTATTCCATATGTGATGTACAAGGACAGGCAAAGGGTTAAAAATAAAATGAATTCTATACTTATAGAGAATATTTTAAAATTACATACAACTTCGAAAATTCAAAAAGCTGCAATCACACGTAATTTTTTTAAACAATCGCAAAGGAAAATTTCTAGATATCTCATTTCAAACACAGATACAGATAGGAATAATGATCCTTAATGAAATATATACTTCAACAGCCATTTTCCTACAAATTCTAAATCGTATCTTTTTAATTCTTAATGTAATCTTAGTACTGATAATACACCAATCTACTTTACATCAATCTGTGTAAAAAGAGTTTGACTTGAGATGCTTTTTGCAGCATTGTTTTACCCTGCAGTGCAAGTGTTTTTCTTTTACAACTATATATGCTTGTGAAAAGTTGCAAACATATTTGGGAGTTCACAGTGTTTAACCCTTTGCCTGTTGTATCGCATATGACATACAAAACTGATGTTTTATACCCTTGTATATCACACGTGATACGCAACAAACCATGTTAAGAGGAAAATAATTTGGTGCAGCATCTTAGTTTAGTTATATTTTTCTGTTAGACGTATAAAACTTAAAGCTTTGTACCTAGTGTACATCATATAATTATTCTCTCATAGAATGACAGCCACAGGGTTAAAAAATATTTAAACATAACATTTATTTTTTATTTTTTTCCTGTTTTTGACGAAAAATTGTGTTTAATGCACGCATAAATTCAATATCAGTTATAAATACTCTTGATAAATATATGAAAAATATTGATATAAAATTAAATATCTCGATTAATTGAGGAAAAAAATTCTTTTCAAGTTTTAAAGTTCAATCGTTAAAAACATACAAGCACTATGTATAATGTAAATGTAACAAAATGGTGAACATGTGCAATACACTAATAACGTTTGCTCTCAAAGATATAAATACTCAGTTATACTCATCTAGAGAAGAAAGTCAGAAGAAAACGGGTAAAAGGGTTGTTTAATATACAAACAAATGTGAAAAAAATGCAAATTCTTCTGTCGTGCATATACTATAGGGTGAAACATTAATTAAATCCTGACTGTATCACTGTTCAATATAGGATTAAAAATATATACTGGTAAACATGATTTGAAAAAAAAATTAAATTCGATTAGTTTTAACTCCTTCGTTCACTTGTTGTAGGAAAATATTTTTTTTAAATCACCTTCTTAATTCTTGTATTGCCTTCTAAATAATGTAGAAGAAATTATTTTTTTATCATGACTCGAGGACTCACATATGAGGTTCCGACTGTAAGGAGGGTGGCAAATGCATGTATATTTAAAACAATAAGCAAAAGGTGTACCTGTATGGTAAATTTTATACTGTCATAAATGCAGGGCCTGATTATCGCATGGGCACTTGGGGCACGTGCCCTGGGCACGAAATTTTCGGAGGCACAAAAATTTACTAATTTACTAATACACTAATTGTTATATATTGCTGCTTACTTGATGAGTTTTTTTTTTTTTTCTTATGCCAGCTGTATATTACTACTGCTTTAGTTAATGCTTTTTGTATGCATACCTTCTTGTATTCATCTTCTGGAGAAATTTATAATCTTTTACCTTTGTTTATCATTTTATAATGTAGTTATTATAATGTCACGAAGATTCGAATGAACACACCTTTTAACTTAGCAGACGAATTTATTGAAGCTAAATAGCAACTCGCAACTTTACAAGATCGAGTAGTTGCCTACAACTAGTGGGTATCAGCTTTTATACCCGAACAGAATATTCGAGAAATAACTAATTTACATATTAAAGAAATATCTAGAATGTTCAAGAACATAAGGAAACAAACAACATTTTTAAATTAAAAATCCGTACTTTGGATAAACATCCATGGCAAGCACCGAACCCACAATCTTCGGGTGCATCAATGGTGCAATCAATGGTGCTTTGACTATTCGGCCACTGAGCTCGTTGGCTAAGCTTCTTTATGCGGCAATAATGTGCAGTAGTTGATATCAATTTCTATACTTAAATTTTATCTGCTAAATATTTAGTCCTGATAAATTTTAATCTATATCTTTGATATTATTTTGAGCATAACAGTTGAATTTTATGTCAATGTCATTGTAGTAATTTCATTTCCCTCGTGATATCTTGTTCATTTGATCTTCTTCAATATAATTTTTAATCCACATTCACAATTCCCCTTTTGTTAAGTTTTAATAAATTATTGTACGAGGTAATTGTGTTTGTCATGAACTATATTGTTTCCTATTTACTTTAATTTTACTGTTATTTACCTGATAATTAATTCCCTCAACGAACCTAGTGCTCTTTCTATCCTATGGGTTATTGCATATTTAAAAAACAGATTATTAGCAACATGCCACTATAAACCATTAAATTATCTCAATTTAAATTATTTTTAATTCTATTATTAATATTTATTTTCTGCACCACAGAGCTTGTGAGTATGACAAGGTAGAAAATAAAAAAGTGGGTGACTCTAGGTCCTTAATTTTTATCATGGCTAAACAGAAATAATGATTACGTAAAATGAAAATTTGGTGTTTTTGATTTTGAATATTACTTTAATGCTAATTTCTTAAATCTGTTTGATAATTCAATATTATAATTTTTATATTACTGTAATGATGATAACTTGTCGCTATAAATTTGCATGAGGGTGGAAGGCGCAAAAGTTGGATTGTGCCCTGAGCACAAAAGTATCTTAGTAGGGCTCAGCATAAATGGTGTTATAACAATGTATTATTTGTAAAGAGACAACAATCAAACAAAATGTTTCGTCTGTGTATTCATTTTAACAAATCTGAGACATCAAATTTCAAGTCATATGCTACCAACTGTCATCGATAATTAAATCAAATTTAAAGTGATTTTAAGAGATTTGATGTATAAAGGGTGCCACAGCTATCCGACTGGATTTAAACGACCTTTGTTGGTCAAAAAATTAGAAATTTCTTTTATTGATTTATTTGAACAACCATAATGTTAGCTTTCCAAAACAGTTTTTCTTTTGTCTTTACGATCTATTAAATGGAAGTTATGGCCATTTTCGTCTTTGTCGACAAATCAGAAGTTGCATTTAAGCAAGGAAGTTATAGTTTAAATGAACTTTACTTGTAAACAAATCGTTAAACTTAATTTTTTTACTTTAAAAGTACATTTAAAAAAAATAGCTAAATTGTAACTTTTTGGATGAATAGATCTTATAAAAGTTAATATAAGCCTTAGATTTAGTTTCACTGCATCATTAGGTTTCTGAGAGTTGCGTGTAATTCCAACAAATTCTTTTTGGATTGGTATATTTTGTTTCACAACGTTAGCAGTAAGTATCAAAAATTGCGCAGTTTTTCTAGCAAAATACGCAAAAAATATTCTTTTACTGATGATTTTTTTTATATTTTTATATGCTTTTATATTGTAGAAACAAATATCAACACATTAATTTTAACTGTTTATCAAAATAGGGTATTCAATCCTAATTGGTTACCATGCAATAAAAGCTTGTTTAAAAATTACTTTTAGCTTTTTTTAATCGCTTAAATTATGAACCTCTTATGACGTTCAGGAGAAAGAGAGGATATAAGGACGTAAAGGCCGTAGAGTTGTGAGCAGTGGAAAAAACCCGGTTTAAACCCGGGTTGTTTGGGAAGGGAATTTTGAAAATTTCCAAAACATGGGAATTTTGAAGTATTTTGAAGTCGTCAATTCCAATGACACAATGAGAACCACCATTTTTTTTCTGTCTTTGTTGTAGACCTCAAAAGTTGATATTTTTACAAAATTTAACTATTATATGCTATGAAAAAAAAATTGAATAATTCACTAACTATATTTGGCAAGGTATCATGTTTAGCATAAAAGTAGGAGTATATTTTTTTCTCTCCCTTCTCCCTTTTCTCTCTCTCTCCCTTTTCTCTCTCTCTCTTTCTCTCTCTCTCCCTTCACTCTTCCTTCTGATTCTCTTATTTTAATTTCTTATTTATAATCTCTTCTCTCAAAAAATCTCCATATTACTCTATAATCACATATACTCTAATTATAATATCATTTATATACTCATACTATCTCTATATACACTTTCATCTGTTAGTCTCTCTCTCTCATAATTACAAAAAATAATAAACTTATTTTAAATTTAAAGATATTTATTTTTATATTGTAAAAGGAGGGGGAAAAGTTTAGCATAAATCAATTAACATAGTAAATAATGATAAAAATATAATGTATATAATTATTATATTAGTGCAATACACTAATTGAAACAACCAGTTATGTGTTTGATAAGACTAACAGGGTAATTACATAAGTACTACTATAAAATAATTTAAATGATCATTGCTATTATTTCTTGAAATAAATATAATATATATATATATATATCTTAAATATATATAATATATATATTGCCAAAGTTCTGTTAGAAATAATATGCTAGTTCTTAAATAGCCACTGTTGAAAAAATAAATGTAAACATGGTTAAAATGATATCTTCCCAAAGTTCCCAAAATTCCGAGTTTATTCCCCCCTTCTTAAAAATTCCAGGTTCTTTACATCTCTAATCACACGTAATTACTTTTACTGGTAAAGAATGTGCAGATTTCTTGTATTAAAGTGAAAAATTGTCTACTGAATTATTTTAGTTCAGGTTACTTGTGTTTTTAACCGGCTGAAAATTTTTCACTCTCACACAAGAAATCCGCGTAATCTTCAGTTCGAAAACGAATCTGCTGCTTTTTCAACACGTACATATTAATGTGTGATAAGACCTTTATGATGTTCAAATGAACGAGAGGATAAAAAGCAGGTTAAAACCAAAAAAACTTCATGTGTTCAATCAATATATAAAAAAAAATCTCCCGCCCGATGACCCACAACAGTTCTAGAGCCTCGCAGATTTGTTTAGTCGAAAGAGAAGCAATGAAGTGTTAAATTAGACAGTTTCGTGCCACCTCTATTTTCCCAAGAATATATCTCCGTCACGCGTTTCGAACGTGTAAAGCAGCCATCTTCAGTTAAATATTCTGACTGGCTTAATCACGCCATAGCAAGATAATGGCTTTATCAAAGGGTGTTAGGTACCAAGTAAATGATCCTTACCTGTTATTTAGACATTATATCCCAACCATCCGCACGCTTGCCGTCCCGCTGGGATCAGGAGTGGTGGGACTTTGAAGAAACGTGTTACTTAATTCATCCTATCCCGGCGGCTGCCTTTTCATTAAAAGAGATCCGAGAGCACACACCCACAGATAGGCGATCCATCATTGAGATTTCGTCATTTTTTAAGCA
This sequence comes from Pardosa pseudoannulata, assembly GCA_032207245.1. Lineage (NCBI taxonomy): Eukaryota > Metazoa > Arthropoda > Arachnida > Araneae > Lycosidae > Pardosa > Pardosa pseudoannulata. Next base: position 36,925,218 of record CM063505.1, read on the forward strand.
TTCGGAAGGGGAGGAGGTTACGCCCGTTTCCGATCGCTAGCGTCTGCCAGCTTGAAGCAAAATCGTATGAAGAGGCTTAAAAACATGAGTTCCAACAATGCGTACTTGCAAACTACTGACTAACACTATTTTTGTTTTCTCCGTTGTGTGACGTTGCCAGTGCACACAAGTTATTTGTTTCAAAAGTGGCAAATTTGAAATGGGCTTCGAAAAAAAGTTGAGATATAGAAACTAAAACAGCAGTTTAAGAATATAATACGTAGTAAGAGGCTATTGACCGACATCATTTTTGTTTTCTCAGTTGTGTAGAGTTACCAATGTGCACATGTTATTTGTTTCAAAAGTAGCAAATTTGAAATGTGCTTCGAAAAAAAGCTGAGGTATAAAAACTAAAACAGCAGTTTAAGAATATAATACGTAGTAAGAGGCTACTGACTGACACGATTTTTGTTTTCTCTATCTGTAGAGTTACTGTGAGATGTTAAGAATGAGTGGAATGTATAATTATATATATAATCTAAAATAAAGACTTTGTGATTGAGAAATGACCAAAGGGAAGGGATTTGCTAACAGTTTATTGTAGATTAGAATTTGGCATTACAAAGCAAATATATTGCTATCAATAGAGAATTAATGACTACTAACATTTAAGATTTTAACACAGTACAATAGATAAGAATAATATGAACAAGGAGGTACATTATACATAAACACAATCAAATAGAATTAAATGTAGATGGATTGGATCAGCGTTGGGAAAATGAAAACCCAATAAGATTTATGATTAAAGGAATTAAGAATTTACTTACTATAATGACTTTGAATATTTTCACTGCAAACGTCGTCCAAACCATCTACTTTAAAGAAACATTTAGAAAAAACAGAGTATATTGGTTAGTAGCCGATTTAATCCCCCCGCTCCACGCTCTCAGCCAACACTATTATATATATATATATATATATATATATATATATATATATATATATATATATATATATATATATATATATAATATATATATATTTCAGATGGCGCTACGCTCAACGGTAACAAAATAAACACACTTTACAAAACTATTAAGCAATTGCTGCCGCTGATTCAGCATCATGGCTGCTAGACGGAACAGTTAAATTTACCAATGTGCACATGTTATTTGTTTCGAAAATGGTAAATTTGAAGTCGTCTTGAAAAGAAGGTTAAAAGATCAGAGCAAAAACTAAAACAGTAAAGAAACATTCCCAAAATTTTCTTTCAGTTGATTGTCACTTTGCAGTTCAATGCATTCCATTTGAAAATTTGAAGGTAATTTATTTATTTATAGAGAAAATGGGTAGAAAATATATTGAAATACTTTTCATTTTTTCGAAAATCATGAAGTCTACTCTCAAATTCTTGAATTAAATCAAAAATTAATGCAGCATATTTTGCATACTTTGTGTAACACACAAGTTTATATGCAGCCGAAGTACTGAAATGTGCCAAATCTTTTACTTTTATTTGATCTTCCTTGACCAAAAGGATTCGGAAATCAAAATACAATGCAATATGTGCATACAAATATCGTAATTCTTCAAAAAGTTCGCCATCGAGTGAATACACGTAATTCGAAACGTAAATTCTCATGGCATACTAAGAAGTTTTTATCTACATTTTTATATCAAAATAAGTGTCATCGAATTAATTATATATGAAAAATATTGCAAACATTTATTTTTTTTAATAAAAATGTGTAAATTTAAATATTTTTATAATTTGCGTTTGGGCCTCACTTTTCACAAATATGCTCCAAAACGGAAAGGTGGATGTCTAAACACTATGCCGATCAGCGGATAATATGTACTTATTAATATAGATGCACAGATTCAGGTCCATACGGTCGTGAGGCCATTCAGGCTTGCCCCGGCAGTGGTGGGTAGATCGCGAATATTGGGCCACCTCACCCGGCCAAATGTCTGCCAAAGTGCCTAGCGATCGCATTTATTAACAACTACTATGACCATTTTTATTATCTCGGTTGTGTAACGCCGCCATGTGCACATGTTATTTACTTCTGAAGTGGATAACCAGAAATGGGCTTAGTAACTCTATTAGTGTAATTAAAAATAGCACCTAATTCCATAAAGAATCAAGTATATAATTGCCTGGCAAAAAATATTCGTGAAAATCACGTACATAGCATTTTAAGGATCTAGTTGAAAGAACGAGAGCTAATCGGTGATTAACTATTGCATAATGATACTTAAATTAATCGCCCGTTAGCTCTAGCCGACTAATAGCAGTGATGTGCTTTATTCTGAGCCATTTGCGAGTTACTTAATCTGGTCAGACTCATTATCTCATAGAAGAGTGAGAATGTAGTCTAATGACCAGTCTTGTCTCAGATTCTAATATTAGTTAATTCGGTCTATAAGAGAAACTTTTCGCAGAATTTTCTTCTTCTCAAATTCAATATTAACTAATTCTTAAAGAAATTGCCTCATACTCAAAACTCAATAGTCCCTATTTGAAACGAGATTTTTCGATTGGTGGCCTTGAACTTTTAGAAAGATCTGGTTATCACCATTTGAAAACTATTTCCTTATAACATACTAGTTTCATGGATGATCACATGTCTAGCTATTTGTTGTGTTATTAACTCACATAGCCACGTTTCTGTCCTTCCCTAATTTTATTTTCCTCGCTCGTAGTCAATTTCAGGCTCGCTGTTAGAAATCTCGAAATTAGAGGGCTTGATCCAAAGAATCCCAAACGTTTTTCGTCTCTTAATCGAACTAATGAAATTTAAGAAATAAAACCGAATAAAGGGTTTTCTTTAGAATAATAGGACACTTTAGGCTACAAAAGTTCGAAAGAATAATTTTTTTAAAGATTCATTTAAAAAAAAGGTATTATAATTCCCTATTATATGGTAAATTAATAATTATAGGACAAATAATAATAACAATAAAACAGTTATCAGCTGGATCAAATTACACAACAAAAGATTGCAATACAGAAAAAGAGAGAGAGAAAAGAAAGAGCATCGATGCATAAATTTGGCGATAATTGGTAATTTACAGCCAGACTGACAGGAACGCCATTTTCTGTATTAAAACCCTGAACAAAATTCTAAACATGTTCGATCTAGCAAAAGACTTTCAATGTTCTTTCAGTTACTGGCTTTACAACCTGCAAGTAAACGGGGGAAAAAGGTAGTTCCATTTTATCTGAATAAATTTATAAAAAAAAAATAGCAACGTTTATCTAAAAGCGTTACTCCATCAGTTTATTTACACATTTAAGAAGTATATCCCTATCTTGCATGCAGTTTATTCTGTTATTATTACAATCAACAAACATTATAATCTCAACGAAAGAACACGAGTTTTTTTCACCCCCTAAATTTCACTGTAACTACTCATCGATATCGCTTCCAATCAGTCTGTTTTGAAACAGAAAATAAGCGTGGAACAAAGATATTTTACATCCAGCTATTGTTACTTATACTTAGCAGCAAATGAGACACATATTCCACAAAATCTCACTATCATAGGTAAATTTGTTGATATAACTAAAGTACCTTATAGATTTCCAATTATTTTCCATTAAAATAAACTCTCACCGTGTTATTTTGCCCTGAAAAAAATGTTTTTGTTAACCAATGTTATAAAGCAACACCTGACAGTATATATATATATATATATATATATATATATATATATATATATATATATATATATATATAATATCCAAGAGTTTCGAAATAAACATCCCAGGCTGCAAATAAATAACTTTTAGCATTTATTCAAAGATCAGAAAAAGTGAAATATAACGGCCCGGTTTATAGACACGGAACTTGGAAAAGTACACAAATGTTGCACTCGATTAATGCTGCCATAGAGGCCGAGAGTAAACAAAGAGAAATGAAACGTTTGCGAGCAGAACATAGAAAGAAAAAACTTTAAAGAAGAGGGAGGGGGGTCGTAGTGACACGTTCATTGTTTACCATCTCGATTCCCCGGTTATATACATGTTTGAATAACATTCTGCAATGAAATTGTGATTGCATTTCATTAAGTGAGCGCACGAAAGGCCATTGATATGGGGTAGTGAAAAGAGTGTGACAGTTATTTATTGAACACGATTCATTATGTATCTACCACTCTGGCAAATTAAGTTCCATTTATGGCCCTAAACGGGGGAAAAGAAATAATTTCTCCGCTGCCCCCCCCTAAGCACCTAGGGTGTAGCAGCAAATTTATATGTAGAACTTACATGAAGAGAGACTGCTTCGTACCATGAAACTTAGTCAAAGCTCGGTTCACGCACGCGAGAAAGAAATGAGCTTTGATTAAAGCATGGAAGCTTCTAATCTTCTCATTACGTTCACATGAATATTGCACTTGCAAAATCCTAAAAGGATCCATAATTCCAGCTTTCTAACGGTTCTAATACTAAAATGATAGGTATTGTAAAATTCTGCTGACGATACAAATCAGTGAACTAATAACTTTAAATGAAGATAAACTTTATAAAAAGGTATTAACCCTATAATATCCGAGATTAAAAATTCTTTGGAATTTAATGGAATTTGTTTGTAAATGTTATATATGAACCTTATATGAAATATGTGAAAAAAAAAATTTGTATTATTTCGGGGAGAGCGATTTTCTTTTCTTTGTGAACGAGAAAATTAACTATTAAACCAGCTCCTGGTACACCATAAAAATAACACTTTCTTGGAATTTTACTTATATTGGGAGAACAACAATTATTAAAATAATGGAATAAATGAAATAGTTAAATAATTTATAAATGTTTTGGGTAAGCATTTTTATTTGGGGTCATAGGGGAGAAAAATCGAATGACCTTTGATTTAAGTATGGAAGCTTCTTTTCATTACATTCACATGAATATCTCCCTTGCAAAATCATAATAGGATTCATAGCTTTAGTTTTCTAAACACATCTTTTATTAAAATAATATTTAGTGTAAAATTTTGTTGACAGTACATATCAGCTAACCAATAACTGTTAATGAAGAAAATCTTAACTAAAAAGCAATTAACTGAAAAGCAATTTATACTATTAGTGTTGTATGCTGCAATTTATACTATTAGTTACTGTTAGTGTTGTTTTCGATTTTTTTTTTTTTTTTTTTAATTTTCGGGGTGCGGGGACTGAAAGCCTGATTTCTCTATGTAACCCAGCTTTAAAAACACATATTTCAAAGAGAAAAGTAAATTAAGAGTAGTGCTACCATTTATTGATAGCTTAAAGTGTATAAAACATTGAAAATCAAAAATCAAAATCCTTTAAATGCGTTAAAAAAAAAATTAACAGGCGTTTTCGCTGAGAAGCGCTATTGTTCTTTAAAGAAGAGAGTCAGTTAAGTGTAATTGTTTGACGAGGAAATAAATCTATGATAAATCCTGATATGAAATTTTTGCTTCCCAAAGGTACATTTCTCCCACAGCGTTAGGGATCCTACGTATATAATTTTCTATATTCTTCAAACGTAGATCTATTTTAAGTAATTTTAGATTAAAAAACTGCAAACCCAGATTTGCACTTTATAATAAATTTTTGCTGAATACAGTTTCAATATAGTATATCTGCCGAACGATAACCGAATGGTTAGGGTGCTGATCTTCGCTATCAGTATTCGTGGGTTCGAATCCCAATGTGGCATGGATGTTCGGAATCAGCTTTAAACAGTAGTTACCGGTCTCATTCTTATTTCCACCCAAATTTTCTGTACTTGTAGGAACGTTTATATTTTGTTTCGCGTCCTCACTTCTAGCTTTTGCTGTTTTAATCGATACATACTTGAAATTTGAACTGAATATTGTTTAATAAATATTGTTTACCTTTAAATACCAGTTTTGTACATTTAAATACCGATAAATATTGGTTGGAAATTAAGTTTTTCTTAAATATAGTTTTCTTTATTTCTATTCTGTAACATTAAAATTTCCAAACTGCTTAAAATTTCTTGAAGCCCTATTACAAAATTTAAAAAATTTGCTAACTAAGAAGTACTTATATTGTTAAAATATTAGCCCACAGGTTCCCAACGGGGATGGTATCGCCTCCTAGTGAAAGCTGACATCTTCCAGGGGGACGGTAGTGGGTTCAGGTGCAAATGAAGGAACCATAAGATTATCAACGGGAGCGGTGAGTAGACAAAATATCTATAAAAATATACACAATATCTATAATAATCGATAAATCAATCGGAAAATATTGTATTCACCTTAATAAAGGTGCTTTTTAAAAAATATATAAATTTCAGCAATTCCACCACGAACAGCAGATTTGGGCAATTCTTGGCCAGAGTATAGAAATTTTAACAGAATATTTAAAGACCATGACAGATCAACAGTCATTCTGTTGAGAAAACTGACTGCGAATGAGAGACGTTATGGCTTATCCCTACCAAACAGCTCCCGGATATGGCGGGCCTTATATGGAAAGTAATGCCTTATGCTTCTGAGTACTTTTCGGATGGTGCAAGAATAGCCTGACTATCCAGAAACTGCACGCACGCTACTGCCCCCAAACTCTGATGTCTGTGCATCAAAAGAGTGTGTGTCTTGACGGTATTAACAAGTACCGGTGTGACACGTTTAACACTAAACATACCATATAACGGGTCAAATGACCCATAAGGTTTATGTAAAAAATGCGATGGGAAATGAATTAAAAATTCTTATTCTTTGTGTTTGCAATACATAAAAATTGACAATATACGATTTTGTTTAATTATAATAAAGCTTATTTGTCTATTCCCTTCCAATTTTCATATTTCATACATTTATAATCAGAAAAATAAAGTCCGGTCATTTGACCCGCTATGGTAGAAATAGGTATATATTAAGTGTTGGTATGTTTAGTGTTAAGGCCTCTTCTAGGTTAAACTCCTAATTTCCCAATCTCCTCAAATATCCTAATCATGGCCCAGATACCTGTAGTAGACATTGGTCCACGCTGTAGGTTCTTTCTCCGACGAAATGAATGATATGCAGATTTCCCTTTGTTTTTGTAAAACAGCTTCACCAATAACACACGTTCAACTAAAGACCGTCATCAGTACAGCCGAAAACATCAACTTATACACAACAACGTCTGCAAATGTTTTATGCCCTAACCTGTTTTTCACAAAGCTTCCTCTTCCCAAGCATACAAATCTCGACATTTTTCTCCTACAACTGACAGCTTTTCCCAGTTTTGAATTTTATTACTCATAATTATTGTTCTGGATTGTTAGTATTGTTTCTGTATTCCGCTTTGGTCGTTTATAGTGTTAAATTTCAGGTTTTTCCCGAAAAGGCAACCCCTGGTGGACATTTTGGAACTTTTTTCCCCCCGAAATTCCTTGAGCGCACCGCGTGTATAGCCCACATACAAAACTTCGTTGTATTCCGTTCACCCGTTTGAACTGTAGGATGCCGTTTACCGAAAAGTTTAATTATAACCACCCGGTGTATTACAAAAAAGTTTATATTTTGCAATCTTTACAATCGGAATAGCTGGCGCTATTAACAGTTTTCTTCGGCAATTTGCCACTTAAAAGTCAAAAAAGGCTTGATTTTTGTTTTAAAAAATGCTGTAAAAATTTCTGATCAGAAAAATGCCATGGAAAACCCGATATTTATTGGCTACTCTTCGTTAAAATGCCCGATTCCTGACCTGATAAAGTCGTAAACCCGATTTTTATTCCGAATTGTCGTTAAAAATTACGATTTTTCATTAACTTCCGGAGCGAAACTTTAAAAAAAAAAAATAAATGAAAAAATGTAAACATCGATATAAGTGCGAAAATTTAAAAAATAATCAGCTTCCGCTCATATCCGAAATTTTGTAAGTTATTTGCGAGTGTCTCTCCCACTCCACTCTACATACACTTGAGTTCCGGGGATATCCATAAAGAAATACGACACAGATTGAAAAAAAACGAATAGGTTTCCTTTCACCACATGGATGCGAAAAACTTAAGAGCTCCATATTATAATACAAACTGGGAGATCCCATTAAAAAATAGTGGATTTTACAGACTCCAGAAAACACAGCCGTCTTTCATCGTAAACACAATTATGGCTTTGCTGTACTATTATTACTAGAACCACACCAGTTCTAGATGTTTAGCTATGCCGCGTCATTAGGCTTTTTGATCGTAAAGCATCCGTCGCGAAAACAAACCTTTTATTACCGCTCTGTAGCAGAAAAAAAAAATTGTGGACACGACAAAAAGAAAAAATGAGAAAAGAAAGAAAACTTTCGGATTATTTTTTAAATTCGTTTATATATATTTTTATTATAGTGAAAGGAGGCTTAAAAGATTTTTTTTTTTTTTTTTAAATTACCAGAAACTGATTTTTCCGAAAATTCTTTTCAACTTTTCGGGAAAAAAATCTATTTTTTTATAGTTTTCAGAACAGACCAGAATAAATTTTTGAAAATTTCGGACCAGAATTATCTTTGATATGCATGTAAAGATAAGCCTTGTATATTGTTATAGAAAAGTAAAGATATTATACAGAAACTTACTAATAAATAGAAAAATAAGAAAAACGTTCAATTAAATGTTATCAATAAACCAAAGCACAAATATCTGCATATCTCCCCCCCCACACACACACACACACCACAGTTAAAAAATGTTCCCTAACTTTTTCAGACACTTACAATTCTGCCCTTATTTTAAAATAATTTTAGAATAATAATACAAAATTTAAATATTTAAATAAAACACAAACATGTACCTTAAACCCAATTTTTTTTAATCAAGTACTGACTTTACTGACTGACAATTTTTCATCTCTGATATACACAGGACAGAACTGGAAACAAAAATACCAATTAGAATTTAATGTAATATGTGAAGAACACTGAACTAAAAAAAAGGAAACAAGTAAAACACAGCAAACAGTTATAAATACTTTAATGGTATTTACAATGACTTTATACAAGAGAGCTGATTTGCGTCAGATCCTTTGTTCCTCCAATATAAATATCAATACTTATAAAAGAGAAAAAGACATTGATTCTAAATATTTATGTCATTTGACACAAAATAGTTCATGTATTAAAATTTTGTCTCACTATAAAGAAAAAGGATGGACAAACTTTAGGAATTAGTTTAGCAGACTATGTAGTTTAATGCTTCCTTGAACTATTTATAACACAGAAAGCATTAAAACCATAAATGATTTTTTTAGAAGTAATGTCTACGAACAGGGTGTCCAAGGAGAAACCATTTAACATTTCCCTGATAATTTCATGTAACTCATAATTTCTTCCTTGACAAATTCACACTATTTAATACACAATTCTTTCAATTAAAAAAAACTATCTTTAGATATAAATTTATATTTAAATAAAGTTATAAATTTTAATATTAACAAATAAAATCCCAATGCATTTAAAACTTACAAATATTCTTTTGTCTATGGGGTGTTCAGAATAACTGGCGTGATTAACAGAAAATTAATCAATTTCATTAAAATAATAAGAAGAAAAAACTAAGACTCTTGCATTTATGCTTTTCCACATTTTAATTACAGCAGGATAGCATTGATTTTCTTGTTAGAATTTTTGATTATTGATATTTTTTGTTTTAATTGCTTTTTAATCAATTTGGATTTTTTCTTTCGAGCTTCAATTGCTTCATTTTTTAAAGAATTCCTTTTTTGTTTCAACACATTCTCATAAGACTGCACAAAGTCTCCAAAATGGAAAGTGGGTTTTCTTCCTGACAATTCTCTGATATTTCTAGAACTGCCTAAATCCTTAACGATTCTAAGTTGCTGGACACCCTGTAGAAGCAATTTGTTAGCTATCTTTGTCAATACTAATCATCAAATAAGTTAATTCACAGTTCATAAAAAATATATGATTGAAAAAAATACAATAAATATTTCATACACATAACAAGATAAATCCTAAAAAATCTAAAAATAGGGTTTAAGAAATTTTACACCACAGTAAACAACACACACAAAAGAAATGTGAAATGCTTCAGTAACTAATAAAAAAACCAAGAAAAATTTTAAACGTAAAATTGTTTCAGCTAAACCAACAAGACTTCCAAAAGTATTCTACAGATAACAGTAATTTTAAACAATTCCTGCTACATAAAGAACACAAATTTGAAAGAAGATTCAACATTCCAGACTTGCAAATTAGGTCTGGAAATATGTTTATCAATTACATTTTAATTATTATCTAGTATATTAACATCTGATTACATCACTGATATATTCTTCATAAAATTGATAAAAAGTCTGAAAAGTTGATATAAAATTTAGAAAACTATAAGATTGAAGTACATATAAAACCGAAAATCAAACTATTACATCTATATATTTTTACAAGGGCATTTTAAGCGTCTTAAAAAGGAAAAAAGAATTTGAAAGATAATCTAAACATTTGACTTAACAGAATGATAAAATATCTGAAACATAAGGTTATTACATTTTAGTTAAAACATACATTTATACTAAAAATATCAAAAGGGAAATTACATGTGTTACTTCCATTTCTCTTTGATTACATTGAAATAAAGGATATTTAAAAAATGGGTAACACATTTTTAAAAAGTATTTAAACATATAAATGTCATAAATAACAGGTTGCTTATTACTCATTGATTTAACTGAAACTTCTTAGTATACTCTATAAATAAAAATAATATAATAAATATTTATTTTCTAATAAATCTGCTTTTTCAATATAAAAGAAAGGAAACTGAACTTTTTTTTTTCATCTTTACACATTGCAAAATTTAATATTTGAATTAAAGGGAATAAAAAGAAAAATAATTATTTCCTATTATCAATTAATTTAATTCTTTTAGACTACATGAAGTATAATTTCTTAGTAATCATTAAAAATATCTCTATTCTCAAAGGCAAGGGAAAACATTTATATAGTTATATCAAATAAATAAAAGCAGTATAAGTTTTTAAATACTATTAAAATTTTTCAAAATAAGATAATTATTAAAATTTCTAATATGGCTGCTGATCAAAATTAGAGCAGCAAGAATTTATAGCAATTACAAAATTAATAAAAACTATCAAACTGTACACAGGCACATTTTATGATGATTCATATAAATTTCCTTCATAACATACAAAACATCTTTTAATCAAGATATGATCAAACTAACTTTCAAGAAGTTGCTATTAAAGGCAACTTTAATATCACTCAGCTAGATTAAGCTCAAACTTCTACAGAAATAACTCTTTTTCACCCAAACAACTGCTACATTTTTTTCCCAATCATTAGACCAAAAGGTGTAAAATAAGTATAGAGATGCAAATACAGTCAAATTCATTTAGAGCAAACCTTGATTTTCTTTAACCCTGACTTTAATGAGGAAATATTTTTTAAAATGGTTTATTTTAATGTTGAAATGCCTTTATAAAAAATCAAACTGCAAACTTAACTCTGATTTAGTGTGGATATTTTTTTTCATGAAACTTCATTTAATCTTTTATCTCTTGCTGACAGTTACTTCTACAGATAGGAATGAGAAGGGACAATATATATGTGACTCAGAATCTTTACCAATAGTTTCAAAGATACAGAATCAGAATTCTAAGATTATATTAGGACTGATGATAAACAGATTACATCTGAAGTCTCAACCAAAGAAATTATTATTGCATAAATAAAGATTCTCAAGAGGTATCATCCAATGCAGAAGCTTAAAACACTGACAAGGAAGAAATATCAGAACCTTCATCAGCTATCTCCCGAGCAATAGAATATATTGAAAATATATAAACTTTCTTGGTTGGTTTCTTGGTTTGGAACACTATGACCAGTTTTGTTGCACAAAGGTTAATGAGGACCTACTATTTAAAGTTGATTTTGAAAGACTACAAACATCAGTGACAAAAATGGGATTTGAACCCATGAATTGAGGTAAAAAAAAAAGAAAGTAATCCTACCTATATACAGCCCAAATAAAATTTTTCAAATCCATGACTTTTCATGACTTTCCCTGATTTAGCAGATCATTTTCCATGACTTTAAAAAGCTTTCGTTAAAGTATATATGAATAAAACTTCTGATGTACATACAAATAAAATATATGCTTTTAGAGAAATTACAGGAATTTTATCATAAAAAAAACTATAAACTTACTTTATAAGTGTTAATAAACTCACATACATAAAAATAAATTGTTGTATCTACATACCTAAGTTTAATCATATAGCAATTTTTCAATCAAAATGTTTCCAATTTGGCATTATCCAGGTTACCATGAATAATAGAAAAATATAACCCTATAACATTTATATACAATATCCCTAAAGATAAACTTATATTTTGTGCAAAAAATCTTAACTAATTTTTATTAAAAAATAATTATTATTATATTAATAAAATTTTAATCTACAATTTAAGAAAAAAGCAGAATAATATACTTTTACCCACCCATTAAGCTTTCTTGCTTTGAGTTTCCTTGGTGAATAAATTTTACTTGACAATATGGGCTATAGGATAATACATAAATACCAAACTCAGTAACTTCAGCCAAATGACAAGTAAAAACAAAATTAAACAATTCAATGCATTTTTTTTTAATCGGTAGTTTAGCGGATCCATGACTTTTACTCATTTTACTTGAAAAATCAAGACTTTCCATGACAAAATTAATCCATTGTCTAAATCCATGATTTTCCCTGACTTTCCAGGTGCGCAGAAACCATGTATATATTATTAATATGGTAAGTTTCTTGAAATCAAATGGTATTTATGATAATGCATTTCATGCCATAAGAGCCATTTGTTAAACAATTGCTGAAGAAAGAAACTGAATTAAGGCATCAAAGCAAAGAAGTGTAAGTGATAAAAATAAATATTTGGGGATAATCGAAGAAACACATATTTAAACACACATATAAATATAGGACTCAAAGTAGTTATGTATATAAAAACTTCTAGAATTTTCTTTATGATGTGAACTATGCACAAGTTTTAAGCAATGTTTACTGTTGTCACTTTCCTCCTTTGCTTTTTACTCCTTACATTAAACTGTAAAGAAAACTAAGCAGCTTTTATTCATTTGCATAAATGAAGAAAAAATGTCATTTTCACTTCTAATTCATTTTTATTCATTAATATTTTTTGCTTTTAAAATTTTCTATAGATTGGTTTTTAAGAACACTCAAATTTGACAAATAATCTCATTCCCTTCATGTTTATTATAAATGAATTTGACTGTATATGAATGCACACAAGCTACCAAGTTTAATCAGGATCAAACATTAAATAATATAGATTACAGAAATATAAGTTACTTATATTTCTTTAATGCATCAAATTATATCTGTGCAAAAATCCTGAATGTAAAACACATATGAGTAAACTATTATAAGTAAAATGTGAACACACTTTTTTTATTTCTTATATATATTTTAGCATAAAAGTGCAGTAATTCCATACTGTTAAATGAGAAATTCACTCCTAAAGTGAACCAAGTTCATATGAAACAGTTAAAGAAATTCAGTCAAAAAGTGTCTGGATCTATATTAATTCCTGGAAATTTAAAATCATTTCAGAAAATGCTTAGTAACTAGACAGTTTTCTAATCTATGTTTACATACATTCATGTAAAATAACATTTTATTAACTCTGACAAATAATTTTATTTTATAGAAGGAAAAATGTTCTAGGTTCACTCTGGTTGTGAATTGCTCAAATAAAACCTTTATCTATTAAACATTAATCTAACAGTGGGATACATTGTTAAAGTAAATTATAAAAGCATAAAAAGATACATAACATATTGAAAAGAATGTTATATATTTACAGTTATAAAAATGATCGCAAAATGATCAAACACCTAATAATTCAATCATAGAATAATCAAAAGGTTCAGATGATTTTGTTAAATAACAAACAAAATTAAATTTTTTGTTTCTTAAAGAAAATTTTAAACTTTCAATTTACACAGACTACGTATGTTCTTTGAATGTATGCATTACCAACTACATTAAAATGTTTCTAAACAATTTAAAGAAACTGTCATAACCTATTATGATATAAGAATTATAAAATAATAAATATTTTTCCAGTTTGTAAAGGTAAATACATTTTTATTCCCACAATTAAAACTTCAGATAAAATAATATCTATCCATCTTATTTTTAAGGTATGAGTGTACCATGATTTATCATTATTTAATATATATATACATATTTAATACTTTACAAACCCGATGTTTAGGATTTTTAAAATGTTTTATTTTTGCTTTGCCAAACCTGTAATATAAATAATAAACCAATTATGAAAATTCAGCTTCTGGAAGTGGGTATTATAGAATCATAAAAATCTAAACAATTAGTTATAATGACTGCATTCTTACAACAACCATCATACATTTTGTCTTTATGTTAGGACTTCATTATCTCCCATTCAATTTGTTAGAAAAATTTAGTCATACATTTTTTTTAACTTAGACCTGACAGTCAGAGGTTTAAAGAAAAATAAAATGATATAAGCTTATATGTTCAATATACATATATCCGTAAAAACACTTATTTCACAATAAAACATACATAAAGATAAATGAAATAAAACTTTCCTTCAAACAAAGGGAGCTAAATATATCATGACAAAGCATACAACCTAGTAAAATTATCTAGCAAACGTAATTGCCTCTTAAAATTAATAATTGCAGCAAAGGCAATCTGTAATTTGTTTTAAAAAGTTTTTCAAAATTATTAAAGTAAACAAGCCTGTTTTGATAGTTAGTCTGAATGTTATGAAAGCTGAGTGAGCTTTAAATTCAAATTAAGGACATTAATGACAATACCACAAGTGTTAAAATTACAGTAAATGCAGATAACATGTTAAAAAAAAAAGAATAAGAAAATAAAACAGGTATTAAAGACACAATTGTTGATCCATTTTTATTCTGAAATTTTCAACTGTTTTCTAATTTTGAAAACTAGAAGTGAGTCTGTAAAACTAAGCACAAATATAGAAAAGAAAGTTTGTGGTAATACTTGGCTATTGCAAATGTTGTTAGAATAATCACTAAGATAATATATATATATATATATATATATATATATATATATATATCTGTAATGAGACTGACTTCTCGATGGGGGGTTGCAGTCATGGCCATAAAAATGATACCGTTTCAGCTAAAGACCTTTATTAAGATAACTTTGAAGGACAGGTTCCCACTTCATCATAGGGACAAACCCATTTATATATATATATATATATATATATATATATATATATATATATATATATATATAAAATTTTAATAACCATACTAAGAGACCATCTGACAGCTTATTAAACTCAGAGTTAGCAATTTTTTAAAGGGTGAAAAAGTCACACACACACACAAAGAAAAAAAAAATAGCTTGGCAAAAACTATTACCTTAAAATTTCATATATATATATATATATATATATATATATATATACTATAATACGAGGAATGGTTGTCAAGTCGAAAATCGCCCCAGAATTAATAAACTGTAGTAAACTTGGGGATCTGGGGTTTTTGGTTACGAGGAATCGATTGGCATCGGTTTTGACGCGCTAAGGTCACGTAGTTCGGCGCTACAGATAGGGCCGGGTTCGAACCCCGGTGCGGGCAAACTTTTTTCTCATGCGTCCAAACCAAGTGAAAATTGGTACCCGGGGGTTTTCGACCATGAGGAATCGATTGGCTGTAGTTCTGACGAATTAATAATAATAATAATAAAAGTCTTTATTGATTTGTCTTTATTCCTTGATATCGGTTTCCATTTTTATTTTCTATCAACTCTAAATATTAAATTAATGTAGCAAAGTATATATAACACATAAAAGATATAGTAAAAAAAAAAATAATGCAAACAAAAATTTTGAAAACCAACCACAAAAAATTAAAAAATAATGCTTCACTAACGTGCCGAAACAACCTCGCCGTTCAATTTCCAAAGACACACTAAACACAGAGCATATAACTTATCAAAGTCCGTCGCCGGAATACCAGGAGGTGCCGCTCTGACGCGCCAGTGCGTCGGTGGCATCGAACGTGTTAAGGAACTGATTTCGATTTCAAATCACCGTCAACAAAGTTCGACATTTCAACATTCATCAGATTTCAAGCTACATTTTCAACATGCAAAACGCACCTCTACATGAAATGCTTCAAGGAGCCGGAATTTTGGAACAACAAGCGATCAACTCAATTATACCCGCAAATGGACAACTAGAAGATACCGTCATTGTCAGAATGCTTCTCCATTCAACACACTTCAATCTTTACACTGCTCACTTTGTACCATTTCTTTAATTGTATATTTTTTTGTTATCAATTACATTTTATTTTATATGACTTTTCAAACTTTACCTTTGTATAGAATAGTTCCCTTTCCAAACAACTTTGTTTAGAATAGTTTACAATGGTGCACTTTAACTGGTTATCTTTTCACTAATGGTTTCACAAATTTTCTTATGGCATGTATTGTTTTGATAAATCACAATTGAAAATTTAAATCTTCGAGTTAGCTTCGATACCTGTTTTCTCCGAGCGGAGCTCGGTCACCCGGTACTATATCTTTATGGAATAAATTCACAATAATTTAGCTTGCTCTATGAAGATGTAGTATTTGAAACTGTAATTTCATTGGAATAAGCAAATATTTCAGATGTATGCATAAAAGTTGTTATATACGGAATTGATCCTCCTTACACTTCTTTGGTAATAAAATTTAATTAAAAAAAAAGAGTTACCATACTCTAAAACACATTATTCTGTTAATATTATTGAATCAGTTAGTTTACAAATGGTGGGAAAATATTTCATCTGTCTGGATTATTTTAAAGAAATTTTGTTATTTTATTCCCATTTATGAATGTGTTATCCTGATTCTAATTCTATTAAAAAGAATTAAATATTTTAGTCACTCTGATATTAGAAAAAAACTTTCCCTAGAAACTTCCTTAAAACATTTAACTATACAATGTTGAAAAATATTAAGTAATGCAGCAAATTTTGCTGTAAATGAAACATTATATATTGAAATTCTTTTTCTGTAAGTTAAACATCTTTAGTAATTTTAATTAAAGGTTAATCTCTAGTATAAAGAGAAAATTATGTAAAATGTACAGTAAAAATTTAACCTTTCATTTTTTTTCTATTTTTGCGAGGTTGTTCCTCCCCCCCCCCCTTCTTTCAAATTTTTGCTTGGTTTTTGCCACTGTCCCAGCAAAAATTAATATTTGCCTGCAGAATCCAATTCTGATCAAACTAATATTATCAAAAATGCAAATTCCCCACTTACTATTCATGTCTCAAGATCTATATATTATTTGCATAATTTTTGCAGTTATTTAATACATATTGAATAACTGAGAAATTATTCCTATACGATTTAGTCTTTAGAAGATTTTTTTCAATGTAACAATAAAGTTATTAAACTGAATTTTAAAATCATAAAAATATGAATATAAGTAAAATTTATGAAAAAAAGAAATTTCTCTCCTCTTTCATTCAGAATATTATAAAACACATTCAAAGCAAGAAAATTGCAGATTAATTGAAAATGAATAAATTTAAAACATGCCATTAAAAAAATTTGCTACTTTGATTAAAAAATTAACAAATTTACCAATTTAAATTAAAGATTTAAATCAACAAATTTCAGAAAATACTTTACTAACAATGACTAGAATATGAATGACAAAAATAAATAGCTTTCAGATCAACAAAATGAAAGTAATGAAATACTTCTAGCATATCATTTAATAAATATTCTATAAATGACAATATTTGACACAAATATAAATTATACAATAAAATATTCAATATTATTTCTAAAACAAAGTATAAAATTCAAAATAAAGACAACAGTATATAGAGATGTAAATTTTGATAAAATAATTTCAACACTTTTGTTTTGCTTTAATAAACAATTCACATACAGTGATTTTGTGCCAGTGTAACACTTAAATTTTATTCTTAAATGATATGTTAATTTTCACTAAACAATACTATATTGATAACAAATAACATAAAACTTTGGTGCACATGGATAGCTTTTAATGTATTCCATTTATTTTTATGGATTCACCTACAAAATATTCATAAATTTAAAAATTATCACAGATAAGCTTATATATAGGGCTCTAAATACAGATAAATCTAGAAATGTAATACAAATTTATCAATGATTGCAAATGAAAGAGCTACAATAAAAAATAATTAGATATCTATTTATGTACAGAAATTTAGCATACCATTAAAGTCCAATATTCATAAATTAGTTCTCAGATTAAAAAGAATAATTTGGAGGGACTTTTTAAATCCATCTTAAGGAAAATCATAAAATTACTTTTCTTTGTCTAGCTAATATGTGAAAATATCACACTAATATAGAATATAAATTTAAGATAAAAATTTCTTAAACATTTGTATGTAAAACAATAGTAGAACAATAATTCTTCATTGTATGGATATTTTTATGGAATTATCATACAAACAAGTCCAATCAAAAAGTAATTTCTCCAAAACTCTGCTTTTCAAATATATATATATCTAATAAAAAGACACATTCAAAGAAACAAAAACCAAAAATAGGTAGAGCAATACAAAACTGACTTTATCAACAGAAATTCAGTATATCAATTAGGAATGACTAAATGTTGTACTGAAACCTAGTGGTGCTGGGATTCAAGATTCAATTCAAAGGCTGGGCAAGATTGACTTAGCCTTTCATCTCTTCAGTGAGTAGACAAACTGAGGACCAAGCATGGTTGGGAACTCAATACGAGAGGTTCCTTGTAAATTTGACCACCTAATAGAAACAAATGCTTTGCACCCCAGTGCCCTTGGTCTCGGAAACGGAGATTGGCACCATAGGCCCTGGCTCCCTAACGGCTGTTGCACAGAGGAGTTTTTTAAATGCTGTACTGTTGATGATAATAAAATACAACCATTTTAATTACTCATAAATTATCAGAAGTAGCAGTAAGTCAGAAAATCAAAACTAAAGTGTTGGCCTTGAGGTAAACAATGGTACAAAAAGCTAATATTTTATCAATATTAATGACCACTTTAAGAACATGAAACTATTCATTCCAATATATTAACTTCATTGAATATCTGTAAACATATATGCATATATATGTATCCAATAAAATGTTATTCAAATATGCATATTAAATTGTATAAAAGAATTATAAAAAATTTCTAGTTATAACTTTGTATATAGTATTATACAAATCTGATATTACTGAAAAGGAATCTTAAGATTAAATATTCAAAGATACAATTTTACATTATCTTGATAGTAAGATTTGATCTTGAATTCAGTTAATTAATAGCATACTTTTATTAACTAAAAAAATATTTTTTATATAAAGAAGTAACTAGCATTGTCTTGTGACAATAGAAATATCATAACCATTGCAAATATTTGTAAACTTTAGTCAAAGTATTTTAATGAAAATAAAAATTAGGTGATAAGTTACAAGTAGAAACAAAACACACAAAAGTTAATTACCTGCTTTTAATGCTTAGTGTTCAATTTCCCGATTATTGCTATTTTAGTTTCACAATTTTTTAAATTTGCTCACATAAACTGTACTCTTATTACTATATTGCTTTATAATACTGATATTCATAGAAATATTTAGCATATGAAGATAGATAAAAACATTTTATCTGTTTTTACATAAGGTAAATACAAAGCTTTCAATATCTTTAGATAAAGTTTCTTTTATCTTTGGCAAAACATAAAAAGCAATAATTCTTCATTTTGTAAAATGTAAATATAGTAATGAGCAATTTTGACATCAAGTATTTCATAAAATCATAAACAAATGTTCGCTGCTGTATATATAATTTAATAAAATTCTTTAAATGCAACACGCTAAAACCTTTTTTAAACAGTGGTGATTGTGACCACACTTGAAAAATTCTGGGTACTACCAGACCCAAATCTAACATGATTTGGAATAATTCATAATATAATCTGATATTAGGTGTACACATACACACTTATTTTCATTTCATTAGCAAAACGAAATGTAAATTTTCAAATTTACTAAAAATTAATTTATGTTTCACTACTTTATTTCATACAGTTACATTTTATAGACTTGCAAACCTCTTAAAATTAAGTTTCAGACAATCTTTCACCATAACTCGGAATGCTATACAAGGGACCTTACTGATATTTTTCTTCAAATGAAAAATATGCAGTGTAATAATATTTGTTGAAAATTTGATTTTTTTTAATTGACTTAACAAATCCCAAAACCTGGATTAAAAAAAAAGAAGGAAAGAAGTAATCTCATGTAAATCTGCAGTCATAATCACTCCTGTTTAGATACACTTCTTACACACTTGTATGAAATACAGACCTGAAAAAATTCAGGGATAATTCAATAGGAATACTGAGACCTATCTAAACGGACGTCTCATAGGTTGCTTTTTCTTCCAAAGAAGACTCAACACTCACACTAGGCACAACTGATGCTTTAGCATTTATACAATTTTTTGTGGTTTCTATAGATTGTGGAGTATTTGTTGTATTTCTGCTACTACAGTGCTGACGACTAGAGGATCTAGTTGATATGCTGCAAGAAATATATAAATTTAATATCTGAGCAAAATCCAAATTTTTATTCAAAAAATAAACTTATATCAAAAAATATACAGAGTATCATCAATAAACATAATTGGGAAGTAAATTTTAAAGAAATTCTTTGTGAAGTCCTACTCACAGCTATCCCATACACAAATTGTTTCCGATTATAGAAGATGATAAGCACATTTAGAACAAAACATTTTAGGACATGCATTCATCTAAAAATAATTCCTGAAGAACAAAGTATCTAAGAAACCATGTCTCAAATACAGCGAAACCTCTCTGAAATATCACTTTTATGAAAAAAAAAAAAATCTATAAATAAAAATCTTTATATATAAAAACCTTTAAATGCATAGTTTTTAATATGAATGCATATTTTCATAGTTACAGTCAAACATCAATATTCCAGCATTGGCAGGACATATATGGTGCCAGTTTACCAATTTTCCAAACTGTAGGAGTTCTAATAAAAAAAATCAAAACTGACAATCAATTCAGAATTGCAGCATTTAACAAAATATTTCTTTAAAACTGTAAATATTTCTTTATAGATAAAAATAAGTATCCTCTTTACAAAAACCCAAACATTATTACAACTACAAGTGGAACAATTTGATATAGTTCAAATTAACAACTGTAAAATAGCAATATAGAACATTTTTTATCAAATAAATAAAAATACTGCAAATTAAGGTTTAATGGCAAATAGCATTGGCATTCTCCAAAATAGTTACTACATTCAATTAAATGTCAGTTTCATTTGTTTTGAAAATTTTAGATTTCTGCTTTTTTTGTTGTACATCACAGATGATACAATGCTAAGATCCACACAAAAACCTTTGAATGATGTTCCTTTGCCCATTTTTTATAATATTTTTTGTTTGCAATGGATAGTTTTGTGAGAACATTTGATATCTGTATCATTGCTATCAGCAGAGATGATTAAAGAAAACAAAAATAATTTTAAATGAAATGCAATGCACTAATGTGAAAATCCAAACTTAAATGAGAAATGACAAACAAACAGAAGAGCAAATTCCTTGCTTTTGTTTTTAAAACCTTCCAAATTCCTGGTCCTGTACAAGTCTATTTTTTTCTCTTATCAGTTCAATTTCAAAATGTAAAACCATGCTGTTTTAACCAAAACATAAATTAGCTGATGTAAAGAAAAAAAAAGCATATAAATAGTAAAAATTTCATTAGTGCCAGATTATAGGTTTACAGTAATCAATGTTTAACTGTATAATTTGATAGTAATATGGAACCCTGGAATTTTTTTTTAATTTTAATTAAAAGTTCATTGTAATTAACAAAACCTTTATGCATTCATTAAATATAATAAAACACATTAGCTAATCTTTTCAATCAAATCTGATTCTTAAAGGACACTACATTAGTTTCAATTTCAAACAATATATTTAGCAAAATCAATAAAATAAGATGTTGAAATTATTGAACTAGGATTTACTAAGCTTTAATTCTTGTAAAGAAATTTATATATATATTTTTTTAATATTCCAAATTTTTAAAAAACTATATTAACAAAACTCTGATAAAACTGATATAACCTTGTCCAATGATGTCCCAATCTATTTTTAGCAAGTTCATAAAAGAATTTAATATCTTTAAAGCATATTTATTGATTTTTTTATCAGCTATGTAAATTCCTGCTGAATAATTTAAAATTTTTAGATATCATTAAAGTGAAAAATTTGTTCTTTTTTGAAATTTTTTATTTTACTTTAACAGTACCAAACCCATAAAAATTCCCAAAATATCCGTTAAGTCCCATAAAAAAAATAAAATAAATAAATAAATAAATAAATAAAAAACATGAATCTTACAGATACTCTGTTAAGTTGGAAGGTATACATTCATGTTAATTCAGAATGTTTATGTTTCAACTTATCAAAATTTCAAATATAAACACTATCTGAGATTTAATTTTATAATTACTTCAATATTTCATACCATATAAAAGTTATTTATTCTACACATTTTAAAAGTTTTAATGCATGAAATACATATAGAAAGCTTTAAAAAACCACAAGTTGAAAATATTTTGACATGTAAAAAAATATATGATTTATGCTATGCAAATGAAAAACTTAAGCCTAGTGGTATTGAGGTAGTGCTTCACACTCTCAAGACACAGGTCTGAGGTTCGATCTCTGGCCCGAACAAGGTTGACACAACCTTTCATCCCCTCAGTGGGTGAATAAAAATGAGGACCAAACATGCTTGGGAACTAAACACTGGGAGTAGCATATTAGATTGAACACTAAACCAAAACATATACTTTGCATCCTAAAGCCCTTTGTCTCAAAAATGGATATTGGCACTATAGGCCTTAGCCCCCAAGTTGGGCTATTGAGTCAAGTAGTTTGGTTTAGTTTTTTAAATAAAAAACTATTCTATTTATGAAATACTTTATTTTATATTTAAAAAATGTGAAATATGAGAATACTTTTATTGTTTTGTGTCAAACTGATTGGCACATATGTAAATTTATAATGTGAAAAACACATTTACAGTAAATTAGTTAAAATATAATAAGCAAGAAATATACCTTTCCTGTAGTTGTGTCATTAAATTCATAAACAGCAAATACTGCTCTTTATTAAAATCCTAAAAACAAAATTTCTCTATTAATACCATACGAAGAATAAATGCAATTTGCAAACAGATATCCTATTAATTATACACAGAGTAAATTAATTTGCAATATTGTTCCTAAATGGCATAAAAAATTAAGTAATCATGTAATTAAAAAATTGCAATACCACATATCAGTTCTCAGTAGGATATCCAGTATCTACAAGGTATCTGCCAAAATAAAATTTTTCAAATCCATGACTTTTCATGACTTTCCCTGATTTAGCAGATCATTTTCCATGACTTTAAAAAGCTTTCGTTAAAAGTATATATGAATAAAACTTCTGATGTACATACAAATAAAATATATGCTTTTAGAGAAATTACAGGAATTTTATCATAAAAAACTATAAACTTACTTTATTAGTGTTAATAAACTCACATAAAAATAAATTGTTGTATCTACATACCTAAGTTTAATCATATAGCAATTTTTCAATCAAAATGTTTCCAATTTGAATTCAGGGTAATTTGGTATTATCCAGGTGACCATGAATAATAGCCAAATATAACCGTATAATGTTTATATACAATATCCCTAGAGATAAACTTATATTTTGTGCAAAAATCTTAACTAATTTTTATTAAAAAATAATTATTATTGTATTAATAAAATTTTAATCTACAATTTAAGAAAAAAAACCAAAATAATATACATTTACCCACCCATTAAGCTTTCTTGCTTTGAGTTTCCTTGGTGAATGAATTTTACTCGGCAATATGGTCAATAGGATAATATATAAATACCAAACTCAGTAACATCAGTCAAATGACAAGTAAAAATAGAATTAAACAATTCAATGCATTTTTTTAATAGGTAGTTTAGCAGATCCATGACTTTCCATGATTTTTACTCATTTTGCTTGAAAAATCAAGACTTTCCATGGCAAAATTAATCCATTGTCTAAATCCATGATTTTCCCCGACTTTCCAGGTGCGCAGAAACCATGTATCTAGTGGGATATCCAGGTACCAATCCAATATCTAGTTGTGTATCTCAGAAGGATATCAACTATCTATTTCATCTCTAATAGCTATAGTACTAAAAAAAGTTTCTATAAATGTTCATCAAATTATTATCAGTTAGAAAATGACTAAAGCTGATGCTACACTCTCAATAATATAAAACATTCAAATTTAAAATTTAAACTGCCATGAGTTAAAGAGATTTTTTTTTATTGTGAACAATTAAAGATAATCATATAAAAACTAAATTTTCAGTTTTGTATTTAAAGGCTAGCTTGATAGAAAACCTAATTCATAATCATATATTGTGACACTAAAAAATATATCTCACCCCAGGTTCATGTCTAGCTGATTCATATAAATCAGCAAATTTGTGGATAGTTATCATTTCTATTTGTCCAAACAAACCACCTTGGGCTAATCGAATCAAATAAACTCTGTAATCTTGATGAAATGGACGAACTTTGGAAGGATCAGCAGAAAGGATAGCTGCATCTAAAAAAATAATATTATCATATCTAAGTGTATAAAAGCAAATAAGCAACAAAAAATAATTTTTTTGTGTAAACATTTTTAACACAAACAGTTTCACTTTCCATGCAAAAATGAAATCAACTCATAATAAAAGTACTAACTTATTGAAACATTTTTAGGTTTAGTGTTATTCACAGTAAAAACATAGTAATCAGTCCTACTAGTATTTATAATCATCAGGTTTATTTTTAGTATATTTCTTATGGTTTTTCAATTTTTAAATCACAGACTAGGTCAGAGAGAAATATTGGACCTTTTTTTTTTAAATCACAGTAAGTTATCAGTTGCACTTTTACATATACTCAGTGATAATCTACATACAGAATTCATTTTGTTAATTATATATAACAAAAATCTGCATATTACTAACAACAAGTCTATGAAAATTATAACCTTTCTCAATATTTTATTTTTTTATAATAAAACATGATTGTTGATAATAATAATAATAGCATTTATTTATTTATTTATTTATTTTTGCATTTACTGTTGATTTTTGTTTGTTTTTTTTTTCCCAAAAATTAATTCAAACACTACAGATACAGAAACATTTCTTAGTTTAGAAATACACACAAAATAAACTAGTAATTTTTAAAATATTGAATAATTATGATTTTTTAAAGGATATATTTATAAAAATAAAACAATTACCTAAGGTTGGTAAAGAGTCCAGTGCCTTCATTCTATATAAGTGGCATGGCACTAAATGTAATGAAATAAAAACATTTATTATACTGAAATAATTATTTAAATAATCCTTTAATTTTAAATAGCACAAATTTTAATCTAAAGGGTAAAATTTAAAAGTTAAGACAGCACAGTGTACAATTTACAAAACATGCATTTAAGACATTTTTTCATGAGAGATTTTATTTTATGAACATTCTTTACAAATTCTTTTCATTTTATTATAAGTACATTCATTACCATGTAAATGGAAGGGGATGAATAAAATAAAACTAAAGCTAACAAAAGAATAGAGCTTTCAATGAGTTTTAAAGTTATTAATTACATTAAGAGTCAAATACATACATCATTCATTCAAAACACAAAATTGTTTTGACAGTTGCCATTAACTGAAAAAATAGGTATTTTAAATGTTAAAGATAGATGCTACTAAAAATACACATGAAACTTACTGTGAGAATTATGCCCATCTTCAAAATAAATTTCATCTGTTTTCTTTAACAGAGGTGGCTGGTATGTAATGCTTTTAATAATATCAAGACGTCGATTAATCTCTGTTTGTAAACTCTAAAACCATTAACAAACAGTAAAATTAGAAACATGAAATGATTTTAAAAGATTCATAGCTTCCAACACACCAACTTTGATAATCTTAAAGTTTCACATACTAAACCTGCAAGTTAAAAATCTAGACTGAAAATAAGTTCCCAAGATTATATATTTATAATTTTAATGCATAATTTAATAAATCCTTATCAAAGAAATCTGCTTATTTATATGTAAAATGAATATAAATTTTTAATTTTTATGCATTTAGTTAATTATTATATACTCAACCCTCTTTTTTTCTAGAAAGATGAAAGATATATCAATGAAGAATTTTTATATGTATGTTATTCTTACATCTTTTGTGATTAAATTACATAACTGAGCTAATAAACAATATTGCATCATAATCAATAGTATTCAAATGAAATCTTTAGAATAAAAAAAGCACTTGACAAAAATCTGAATGAATAAAACAAGATCTAGAGGAGAATCAGACAAAAATTGTTCTATTAAAAAAAATATTAATTACAATAAATTTAAAATTATTCTACTTATTTTTTAAATGATTGAGTGTGGCTGATTTTAACTTAATTAGAAATTTTTTAAACTATTACTATAAATTCTAAATTTGTATTAAGGATAGAAATTCAGTTCTTGTTTTGTGAACACTGCTGGAATACCCACTCACATTATACATTGTTACATGGTATGGTATTGTTAGAATATATAGTATACCTTTTGAAATGCTATAGTATTTTAAAGTTCATTCCAGTAGCAAACCATGTGATAATGACAGCAGATGATATTTCTGTGACAAAGAAAGAATTTTCTACTACATTGTGAACAAAGAATGTTTGTGCATGTTCATTTTCCCCTCACTGCAGATTGTTGGAAATTTTATTTTATTTATTCATTTATTATTTTATTTTTGTTTTCAATTTTACATGTGATTAATTTTTTTTCTTTGAAATAAACCTCAAACTGTAAATTTTTATATGTGAACATACATCTTACAATATGACCCAAATCTGTACAATGTACAGTTATTTCATCATAATCAGAGAAACTTTTCTCAGGATTCAATAAGAATAGTTTAAAGAAATGTAGATGTTGTACTTTGTGTCAAAGAGTAAGCAAGACACAATGTACAAATGATGGGATTGTACTTCCAAATGATCATGTGGTTCTGATGACAATCCTGGCAAAAATGAAGTGAAATTACTGGTCTTGTAAAAGGGCTTCTTCTATACTCTGAATAAAATCCCTTTCACCCAGGTACTTTACTGGCACATGTAAACAAGGCTTAAAATATAACACAAAATGAAAGAAAACCTACAAAGCTATGATCTAGTAGTTCTGAACACCAGTTGAAACTAATCTACTTACTTTGGGAGCATCTTGTGCTACAGGCATATGTGGGCCATACTTTGACTTCAAAGAAAACCGTTTAATTTGACGATTTGCAAAAATAAAAAGCAATACAATTGTCTGTAAAACAAAGTATAAATTTAATAACATCTATATGTTGATAGATAATTATAAAATAAATAATAAAGACAATGAAACTTAGACAACAGTATTTAACCATTATACTTCAAAAATAAAAATCTTAAAACAAACTACTTGATGTACCTTTACCCTTTGCTCAGTACTGGGTTACATATATATATCCTCCTTAGAGTTACAGTAGCTCAGTCAGCAAAAGCAACAATCTCGTAACTGAAAGGTTGCAGGTTCAGAGATCAAGTCGACCTAAGATCCTATGTGTTCATTAAGGGTGACTGGGGTACATAAAATAAGTTTGCGGCCACAATGTCATCCAAGTTCTCAAACGATAGCTCTGGGGATGGCAGGCCAAGCCTGGGGGGTTTTCCGCTAGGTCCTTGCTTCTAAATTACGAGGACCCAGTAGGGGCAATATTACTCACATCTGTAGCATTCTTTAAGATACACATGCTACCCAGGTGGTGCTAAATAAGTAACAACTTTACAGCCATGTACTGACATATAAATGTATGTCAATTGCCAGCTGCATTAGAAAAAAAATATCCCACTTAACATATTAAAGCTTTAATTATAGATAGTGTTAAAACAATCAATGGAATATATGAATTGTTTGAAAGCCAATTCCAATTTTTGTAAATTTAAACGGTAAAAATAGTATTTGTTTTAGTTATTTAAGAATTTTATCTTGTTTGAATGAATGAATTTGCCTTTAGCTTTGAATGAATAATTTTGCAGCTTCTGGGGTATTCACCAAGAGCAGGGCACTGCGACCACAGGTCTATCTTTTTCCTGTTTTAACAAATTGTTTATTATTAAAGTGCTGGAAAACCCCTTTCATATTTTAGGGTTTTCTTCGCAAATATGTGGTATGCGCCTTATGGTGCAGTCACGCCACACTTGTAAGGTTATAATGCTAAATTTTACAATGACTCTCTACAATGTTATTCACAAACCCCGTTTAGAAATTTAAGGCTTTATCCAAAAAGAAGGAAAATGCGGCATACGTGTAAGTCCGCCACACCTGGTAAAGAAAAAGAAAAAGTATTATAAGAAACGCTCATGCCTCGCACATTCTTAGAAATAGAAGTTAGTAGCTAGGTATTATGAAATTAAAGAAAGGACAGTCTGAGGTCCGAATTATATAAAATTGTGGTCAACACTTCAAAAGAAGACCGGCTCGTAAAACTTACGCAAAACCGCGAGCTTTTGAAAAACACGATTTGAACAGAACGGAATTTAAGCCAGGTGTAATAGGTACAAAGATACCACACTTATAGATTTAAGAATGAGAAAGTATTTTCGGAAAATCATAAAAGGAGCCGCGCCTACGAATAACTCCCTATACCCCTTCAATGCATAAAAGGGTCAGTATACAAAGATATCGAGAAGGAAAAAAAAGGGGGGGTAAGATAAAAAAGAGCATGTTTTCAAGATGGGTATGTTTTCGAGAAGGGAGTTTAGAAAAAATATATAAATATAAAAATGCAAATAAATAAATAAATAAATAAACACGAGTGTGGGGGTACTAATCCAATGAAAAATCAGAATTTGAGAACTGACCACCTGAATTTTCAAGAGTGGCTATTTTCCCAAATGGGACGGAACTAAAGGAGGGGCTAAGGAAAAAGAGTAAAGGATATATACGGGGAAAAACGGAGAGAAAAATATATATTAGATAGAATGGAGATAGTGATATAGAAAAGAGAATTTGTTTTGTTTATTTTTCGCTGTAAAATTTTCAGCGGCCTTTTATTATTCAGCTGGTTAGTAACCGAGATTATTTTAACTAGAATCAAGATGGTTTTTCCTCTGCAGTGGGGTAAGTTCTATTTTTACTATTTTTTAAAAAGCAGTGACAATTGTAGTAAAATCTTGTGTACATATGTAAATAGTAAATAAATTCTTTTTTTTTAATCTAAATTCCTTTTGATGTCTTAATGAAATTAATTAACCTGAGCCGATAGGGTTGAACCTGGGTAACCTTATGGATTTAAAGTCAATTAAATTAAAATATATTATTAAGAATTAAATGAGTAAAAATAATATTTAAAGTAAAGGGGAGCAGCTCAGTAGCGCCCAGCAACAACGTAGCAAAAGGATTTTAATAAACCAAAAAACTTTAAAAATTGACGTACTAGAAACAATTTGTTTTAAATTCAACTGGACTGGCCTGTGATCAACTCATTTGTTTTGCATTCTATTAGACAGTATAGTCATAGGAATTAATGTCACACTTTTATTTCTTAAAACATTGGAGTCTCAAAATATTTCATATATAATGTTTGTAATTACTTAATTTAATAATGTAAAAATTTTTATCAAAAATTTTTATAGTTTATTTGTAACACACAGCAGTTTTAGAGGTTTAACCCCTTGAGGACCAGCACATAAATGCTATACAAGTCAACCGTTGTGAAAACCGTTGCCGTTTAACACCATCTAGTAACTAAATTTAGCATATAAAAATTAAAATAAAACATTCCGATCTGTAATTACATATATGTTATGCTGGTCTCTCAATATCAAACAAAGATCATTACATGGAGGCGATGCTAGACTGATAAGAGTGAAATTGCTGTATCACGTATACAAGACATTGTCACAAGCGGGTTAAGAGAACAGTAAATTTTTATTCTCTTCCAAAAAACAGTCTTTTCAAATAATAATAATAATAAGACAGTAAGTAATTATTAACAAAACCAACACCAACAGCAAAATTTTTAACATTTTTTTTTAATCCAAAGCATATATCTTCCTTTTAAGAGAGTTATAAATATGCACAAGAGAAGTAAGAGCACAGAAAATTTTTAATTTAGGATATTACACTCCTGCTAAAGTGAAATATTATTATTATTATAATTAAAATGAAACATTCATAAATAAAACAAGAAAATTCAGGATAGAAATTTAATAAATAAATTTTGTTAATTATTTATTAAATCTAAATTCTCTTTATTTGAAGTTTTAATAACAGTAAATATAATTACATTTATTATTAAACTTCAAAAAATGAGAATTTGCTTAATTTGTTTTGGACAATTCTCAAGCAGCAAACATGTGCAATCATGTCAAATTTATTACTTATCATAAAGAGTAAAAACACTGACATCATTATGTATCATCTTAGCATCTATATTTGAGGAAATATACTAAAAAAAAATACATGAACAATACAATAAAATTAAAAAATTATGGTGACATTAGTGCTTACTCTACATCCCTTATCCCTTTCATTTTCAAAATGTAAGAATATTAATTCAATTCACGAATCCAGTTCATTGTGGAAATACATCATTCTATATACTGTCAATTCTATTTCAAGCTAATAACAAATACTATCATAATGTATTTCACCCTTTGTAGTTTCTTTAAATAAAGTTAATATACAGTTAATATATTAATTTGTATAGTTTAAATCTCATATTTTTTTTTCTTTTGAAATTATCATAAATTGGTCATTTATTGACCCATTTACTTAAATTTCAAACTTGAAAAAAGTTCTGTAAAGATAAAAAAAAATTTTAATGTAAAATTACAAACACGAATTATATATTTTAAAATATAATTAATCTTTCAGCAATAATTACTTGTTAATTTGATAATAAAACCTGAAATACTTACTAAAACACCAAATGCAATACAAATTATAATAGCAACACCAGATAAGAGGTCAGCCATAGTCATACCAAAAAATGACGATGCAAAGAAAACATAATTTTTCTGTAAATGACATTTAATTCATCTGAAAAATTCATAAAAAAATTTTACTACTAAAATTACAGCTATTCTTTAAGTTGAAGAGTATTATCTACATTAAATCCCATTTTAAACACATAAAATTTAAATAAATATAATATTGAAAAAATAAATAAGAATTTGAATGTTATAAATGGGAAACATTCATATCAAAGCTATGGAAAAGCTGTAACATGAAAATTCTATAGTATGAATATCTTATAGTTCTATAGTCAAAAACTTTTAAAAAGTACACTTATTATATTTATACCACAACTGATAATAAACTGAATTTGAAATCTAGTATATAATCCCTACAACCAAGTTTGAAATTTTCTTTTTTTTTTTTTTTACTGAGTTCAAAATGTTTATGTTTAATGGGTTTATAATGAAGCCCATTTTGAAATCAGATATAAGTTCATAAAATGAACTAATTATTATAAAACATCAATACTATAATTACAGACATTTTTATTCCCTCCTTTTTTTAAAGAAGGGGTGGGGCTTAATAAAAAAAAATCTTAAACTAATGCACAGTTTCAAATTTAATTCAAACAGAACAATTTAGACAACATATTAAAAACTTAAGCTACCTAAAGTGAAGCTAACAGTACTACTATATATACAATTTATTTGAAGAAGTCAATTTTTATTAGAAAATCATACTACTACGATAAATTAGCAATCATTTTTAAAGATAATTAATTCTAAAAGACTCTACAAGAGTAATATATGAGAGTTATATATTTCCCAGATTTAAAAATAAATATATAGATACATACTTATGCTTACAAATTTTCCTGGATAAATATGGATAATTCATATACATACCAAAAATTTGCATTATTAAAATTATTCTACGAGCAGAACATGTGTTAATATGTGTAGTTTCTTTTTCCTGTGAATCCTCTTTTTAATCAAAAATACCTAAACTTACCAACAGTACTAGTATAATTTAAAGAATTTTTTAAAAACTAAAATCTATTAAATAGAACTGTAAGAGAAAACATTCAACTTATATTGCAAATTTTATTAAAATCTGAAATGACTTTATCCATGTCATATTTTCAGCAAATCCAAATCAAAGTTATTTGATAAAGAAATGCTATTTTAAATAAAATATACAATGTGTGAATTTAAAGCATTATTCTACTACCATCCAATTTAGAGTAAAATACTTAATTACGTCTATCCCACACTAATTTAAGATAAAAAATAAATAAATTAGAAGATCTCCCTAATCAGGAAAACTTCCGATTACAAATGCATTTAAATATATATAACTTTATTATTTAGTAGTGGAATTATGTTTAAAAAAACAGTAAAATAATTTTAAGTTTTTACAAAAATAAATTACACAAAAAATCTATCCGCTATGACAAAATTTCACGATCACACTAAATACGACTTAAGTAAATAAAACTCAAAATTATCATAAATATGCAAAATAATAATTAAGAATAGTTTCTGTTTAAAAGAATAATGTTTATTTTAAACAAAAGATAATAACTTTAAAATGATAATAGCCATAAAATTTAAATAAACATTGAATTAAAATAAAAATTCACTCACTTTCGAAATTTCGCCAAAGTCGGCTGTACTTAGGAAAGATCAAAACAAAACCGTGTTGAGCTGTAATAACATTTACAAGTAATAACATATTATAATTAAATTAATTTTCAAAGCATTTTTAATGAATATCTATAATTAAATTTAATTTTAAATTTATTGTTTTTATCTTGTTAAATTTTTAAGAAAAATGGCAATTTTTTTCTGAAAACATGAACAGTCAGAAACCAATTTATCTATTT
Organism: Pardosa pseudoannulata; assembly: GCA_032207245.1. Classification (NCBI taxonomy): domain Eukaryota; kingdom Metazoa; phylum Arthropoda; class Arachnida; order Araneae; family Lycosidae; genus Pardosa; species Pardosa pseudoannulata. The sequence goes on from CM063505.1 coordinate 36,958,266, forward strand.
CCGCATTACTCTAGCATCTGACATCCGTTACTTGTCTCGGAGATAATTTTATTTGTTTACTTTAGTTTCATATTTTGAGTTCATTTTTTTATGTTATAATTTAGTTTAATTGCTTGTGTATTGTACAAAATACATTTAAATTTAAGTAAGTATTATAGAACAAAATAAGATTTTTGTAAATCGACTAGACGTTTTATAAATGTAATTTCTGGATCATTAACAATAATGAGTATTTATATTAGTATGTAATTCTAAAATTAATTCATGAACAACTTCACTTTATCCAAAATTCTTATGTATTTAATTTCTAAAAATCAAATTAAACAGAAATCTTTAAGCACAGCTGTATAGAATATATATCAAATGTTGTAATTATGGTACAGACATCTAAAAGATATAAAGTTTTGTCATTTTTTCCCTTCATTCTACTCGTGTGAAGTACATTTTAATTTATAGTACTTCGTGCTGTCACATAATAAAAGCTTGTATTTAAATAAAAATTGACTTTTATATAGAGAATACATTTTTCCTGTATTAATCATCTGTATGAAAATGACAGAAGTGTAAGTAATGCATATTTTTCAGAAGTAAACTGTCTAAGTCAAAATGTACTCTTTAACACACAAGTATTTATGTATTTACTTTTAAACTTTGAAATTATTTCCGTCTGTATTTGGAAAATTTAAAAGGAAAAGTGGTGGAATAAAACTTGTAACTTAGTTCTTCCATCCATATTATTGCAGCTTATTACTTCTTGATATTAATGTTTGATAATAGAATATTAAATCTAATTATGTGTAAGAACTTGGATTTTTTTTCCTTTTTGATTTAGTTTTTATATATAGTTATAAAAAACTATCAGAAGGTAGTGTTGGAATTAATATGAATGTATTTAAAAATTTAAATAATGATTTATTTTAATTTTATGACTATTAATTCTTTTAAATCTTGAAATATTAAGTAAACTTTTGTATGAATAAGTAAATATATAAAAATATGCATATTTAATTAGAAGAACATTGAGACATATTGTACTGGTTAACCCTAAATTTTTCATAATTGTTACCTTATTTAAACTTGTTTCAAAATACTGTGATCAGAATTTAATTCCTTTTTTAATACTTCCCTCCAGAATAAACATTATATTAAAACTCATATTATGAATATAGACTCATTTTTGTTTACATGAATTTAAATTTACATTTACAGTATGTAATTTACAGGCTTAATGATAAATTATTATAATATTTGTTTTATTTTTTTCCTCCAAATTGTAGTATTTTAAATAAGAGTAAATTGGGTAAACATTCTGAAATTAGTTGAATTTTTATTACTGTTTGCATCAAATCTTTTTTAATTGTTATAATAAAATTTTGAACTATGTGATTGATCTGGCTAACAATGTTATCAATAAATCATTAAACTACTTAAAAGATTAGCTTAAATTAATGCAGCATTTAGATTTAATTTTTTATAAGTGCTACTAGTAGAATCTTTTAGTTTGAATTTTGCTGTCTTATTTTATTCTAATTAAAATATTTCTTTAGTTAAAATGTTCTAGATATGCCAAGATCATGGTTGTCTTCTGACCCATCCATAGATAACATTAATTTATCTTCAAATTTACAAATATCAAATGGGATAACAATGGAGGATTGGAATCAATCTGGAAATTTTGTTAATAAGCCTGTACGAGGTTGGTTGCACCCGGATCAAAAGATTGCAGATAGTGGTATTAGTTATGGTGTTCGGGTAAGTATAGTTTTTCTTTATCAAAATTCAAAATTAAAGTGTTGTATAATCAGTTTTATGAGGAAAACAGCTTTAATTTTGCTATCATACAAATGTCATAGAGTACATCAATATTTGTCAGTATAGTGATCAAAGGGTTTTAATAATTTTCCTGGTTTTATACAGTATCATATTAGTAAATATTAATTTCCCATGTTTTTTGGGTTAATTGTTAAGTACATTTAGAATGTGAGGACAAAGTCCTTAAATAGTTTGAACATTTGTAAAGATGCTTAAAACCAAACGGTTGGTAGACAACAAAATTGTTTGCAAAAAGTTTTAACTGAATCTACATAATCTGCTGCATACTTTGAATAAATAATGTGTAAATATTTCAGTTGTAATTTAACATTTTGTAGGTATAAATTGTATAATTGTGATATATATGTTTGTGTGTGCGAGTGTGTATGTGTATGCATATTTACATATATGCTTTGCATTCAATATTGAGGTAGTTTTTGGTTGAAAATTTTTTAAAGAAATCAAACACCTTGTTGTAACAGCACTACTTATGGGAACCATAGCCTATAATGCCAGTCTATGTTTTTTAGACCAATTGCCTTAGGTTGTGAAGCATATATCATGATTTGGTGGTCAACCTTATGTGAAACCCCATGTGTTTGATCCCCTAAGTATGTGTGGCCCTCAGTTTATCTACCTCCTGAGCCTTGGCTTTAGGGTGCATGAAGGGTACAGATGCATTATAGACACCAAGTTTTTTGTTGCCAAATTTGGCGATTTTTTGGGGGATTTTATGGGGTGATAAGTGGGTTGGTGCGTTTGCCCTGATTTTGGTGGTGGGGTATGGCAGCTCTAACTTGTTCTTGCACCCCATTGGTGCATATGATTTCTGACATCAGTATTCGTCACTATTCAAGAAATTTGCATCTAAGCTGTTCTTTTGGTTTACAGTCGTCTAGGTCAGGTTGTATTTTTTCTTGTTCTTATCATTTGGAATTTAGTAAATAATTTTGTTTTAGTTATCATTTTCTGGGATTTAGTTAATTTAGTTTTGACGGGTGAAGTTATTTTGGTTCTTATTATTTTTGAAATTGTTAAAAAGTATAAGGATATTCTAAATCAGGGTTGTCCGACTACAAAGAGCCCACGGGCCAGAATTCCGATCACTGATCACCTGGTGGGCCGCAGTTTGAAAAGGTTGAACAATAACCTGTTACCTCTTATATAATAACAATTAATAGTTGAATTATTAATAACAATGGAACAGAAGGATTATAAAACAATTTGCTTCATTTTAATGGGAAAACTGAGGCCGATCAGCCATCTTTACTGTCGATGTAGACATTCCTGCCCTTGTAAATTACAAGGGCGGGAATATTGATATCGATGTTTGTCATAGCCAGTCGAAGAATGTCTAACAATGAACTGTCGAAGAGAGAGCTCCTGTGACGGTTCTTAATAAACTTCATCGCCGAAAAAGCACTTTTGTATAATATGTGCTCCCAAACATGGAAGTTATTTTCAATCCTAAATCATGCAGATTTAGAAACCGTTCACTTGGAAGGAACTTGAAGAACTTGGGCCCCTTTTCAGTTCTTGTTTGAAAGAATAGGTCAGCCTGGAGATCACAGAGCTCTAATTGTAGGTTGGCCGCTTGTTCTTCAATGCTTGCTGTGACTGGGTTATTAAACAGAGCCACATCATTCTTGATGCTCCCAAATCTGAAAATTTTGTGTTGAATTCATCAATAATAAGTCTGCAACTCAGGCAGAATTCAGAAAAATCCAGTTCTTCCTCACACTCCAACGCCAAACAACTGCAGCTGGCGAAGTGAGATAAGTTATTTTGTCCCAAAGTTTCAGGGAAAAATTTCAGCTTATTTTTCTAAACCCATGATACTATAAAATATCGAAAAAAGAAATATGCTGAATAAGAAGTTAGTGGACCGCACAATCTGTATCAGAGGGCCGCATACAACCCTCGGGCCCCCAGTTGGACAGCCCTGTTCTAAATCAAACAAGATGCTTTGGTTTGGAACATTTTTGTTTTGTTCTTATTTTCTTGGATTTAGTAATTTAATTAGGACGGGTGCAATTATTTCGGTTCTTATTATATTTGAAATTGTTAAAAAATATCAGGATATTCTTAGGTGTGAGGTGGGTTTTGCATTTCATTCTAAACTCCAAGTGTATGGGAACAACAGTATTCTGAATCTAAGTAGTTTTTTAATTTGGTTAAAATCTATAGATATAAATGTTGACATGCCTTCCAATTTCAGACATCTTGGAGGAAAATATAAAATTAATAAATTTTAAATATTTGTTCAAAAATAAGATGTTAAAAGGCATAAGTCAGTTTTATTTTTATAATGATCTTATACCTGATTAATTATCTGAAAACTTAGATAAAATTGTAAAAAGTACTTTTTGCTTCTTTTGAAATTTTTTAACAATTTATTTGGTTGAAACTATTACTTTCATAATATTTTTTTAAATGTAAAATATTTCTTAGATGATACAGAATTTATTAGATTGCTTTTATTCAAACCAAAATTAATTTATAACATATCATATAAAAATGATAAGAGCCATATTATATATCTACTAAGATATGTATGTATGTATTGCATATGCAGATGTAAAATACAGTAATATGTTTAGCTGTTTGATATTCTTATAGTTATTAGCAAAAGTTAGTTTTTATATTTGCATTATCATTTATATTTTAAGATTTATAACAATACATATGATTTTGTTTCTGGTGTTAATACTTTATAGACATATATATCGAAAGCTTAGTGACAGGTAGATGTTTTGTTGATTCTGTTAATGAGTTTCTACCAGTATTTTATCATCTTAATAACTCTTTAATTAGTAAAAGTTCTTGGTTCTTATGTACATTAATAAAGAAAAGGGTGGGGGTTTCAATTTATGTATAATTTAAATACTGAAATGCAAGTTATGGTTATTACAATTATTTTATTTTAAATCAGATCTTTGTATCAGAATAAAAAATGGTATAAGGTATAAGGCTACAAGATTATAAATGATTATAAATATTTCTTGAACTGAAATAATAGTTTTTAACATTGCTTATCATTTAATACTTGACATAAAAAATGAAGAATTTGGTCTAAAAGCAGTAGTGTGTTCTATAAGTATGGTGATTATTCAAAGCTTGCAACAGAAAGTAGAGTAGTGTATAGAAGTAATAGAATATTATGTAAATAGTTTTTGAGTGTGTCACATCTAAAAGATATAAGGAATGAAATATTTCACATCGAGAAAATGTACATAAAAAATAGGACTACTAAACAATGATTGAATGGATAGGTTCCAGTCTTTTGAATAAAAACTTTACTATAGAACTACAAAAGACATGCAATATTTTAGATGAAGTTCAAAGTACCTGCCTAATTAGGTATATAGATTTTTTAATAAAGAATTTTATAAATTATTGAATGACTAAAAAAATTTTAAATTGTGTACCGGCATATAGTGTTTGTTGATACTGATTCTTATTGGAAATAATTATTGTATGTAATTCATGAAATTTATTTGATTGTGGTAATTTTATTTTACTTAACAGTATATTGGGTGCCTTGAAGTCAACACTTCAATGAAGAGTTTAGATTTTGATACAAGATCACTCATTGCAAAGTAAATTTTCTGTGTTTATTTCTTTGAATAAATGTTTCAAAATTTTTAAGAGTTGGAAAAAGTTGTAATTATACATTCATATTATTTCTTTCTTTGTTTTCCCTTTTTTATTTCAAAATATTAAATGTATGTTTAGCATATTTTTATATATTTAAAGAAACAAAATTAGGATTCATATTACTTTTTAAAAATTTTTTATATGTATTCTTTTCTATTTGAAGAGAATGTATCAACAAATTATGTGAAGCAGCTGGATTGAAAACTGCAGATAAAAAGAGAAAGGTGTGTGCTTTTTATTTGTAATACATTTATTTAAAACATAGTTTTCAAAAAAAGGGTATCAATTTTTTTTTCTTTTTCTCTTTATAGGTGGACAAAAGGCTTCTTAAAATGATTGCTGAGAAACCAAATATGGATCATGCAGGTGCCAATGTTAACTTAACTATAACTAGTTCATATTTAAACCTCATTTCTATGGAAAATGGAGATGTAAGTACTTTTATAAATATATACACACACACACATATACATATATATATTTCTTCATTATTATTATTGAGTATACTTGTATACATGTGTCAGACAAACCAACTGAATATTTAAGTATTTTATATTATATGTATATGTACTCTAGTGACTACCAAATATGGTATTGCCTGAATATTGTATATTTATTACATGTTTTAGCCAGTAATTAATTGGGAATGATTTTAAAAATTATAGAACTATAGAAATGATAATATCATTTATTATAGTTTCAATAAACATGATCAAAATGGGTATTAATAATCAGAATGATAATTTCTGTCTGGTTTTATCTCATAGTAATTCAGTTTGAAATAAGTAATTTTTGTTTTTTTCTTGAATCATGTTTACAATTTTCTGGGGTATAAAAAAATACAATTAACTGTTATTAATTACAATTACTTGTGCCACACATTAACCAATCAATGTTTCAGCTAAAACATTTTACTTATGTCATTGTTAAAAGTTAGTAGGTATTATGTTATTTAATCTTTTTAAATAGTTATAATAACCCTATGTTTAATTTGATACATATTAAGTAACTAATCTACTCATCTAATACTGTTAAATTATTTGTTTATCAGGTTATTGCTTATCATGAAATGCCAAATATATCGTTTGCCTCTGGTGGAGATGCTGTAAGTATCTTTTGAAAATGATGTAATTTCATTTATATGTACGTATATATATATAGATATAGATATATGTTGCATGCTCTATATAATTTATTATTTTTCTCAACAGGACACATTGGATTTTGTTTCTTATGTTGCCAAGGATAATCGTTATGGTCGTGCTTGCTTTGTTTTAGAATGTGGAGGTGGACTTGCTCAAGATGTGATAACTACAATAGGACAGGCATTTGAATTACGTTACAAACAATTCCTTAAAATTGTTCCAAATTCAAGAAGTGAATCTGAAATGTAAATTTTATATTTGAAATGAGTTATTTTATTTATTTATCTTGCTTAAAATTTTTTGGATTTGTTTGCAACTTCCTTAATTATTATAGTAACTTATTTGTATATTATCTATTTTTCTCTGATATTTTTTTTTATTATAACTAATATATGTATATTTTATTTTTTTAACAGTTTAAATGCCAAATTAAGAAAAAATAGTCCCAATGATTTGAAATTTGGTTGTTATACTAATTATGAGTATATAAATACAATAAAGATTTAAAATTAGGTGAAAAAACATTTTGCGGGTTTTGTTCCATTATTGGAACAGTGGCATGTTACATGGTTAATTTTTGTATATTTTTAAAAGCTCATGAAAATAGTTAAAGTCTAACAATTATTACATCTTCTTAATATGAACTGTTTTGTTTATTTATTTTTTAAAAATGTACAATATTATAAAAGATCATTATGAGACTATAGATTATTATGCACATAAATGAAAAATGAATCCTTGAAATGCCAATGTTCCAATAATGGAACAGAGACATAGAAATGTAAATTTTACCTTTAAAATTTAAAAATAAAATTTTGTTTTTGTTGTATTCCTGTAGGATATGTTGTCTAATGATATATTTTAAAGTATTGCATTTTTTCAATTTAAACTGGAATTTTGGTAAATTTAAGTGTAAGGGAAAGTAAAATTGACAAAATATAGTAAAATTCAAAAAATTATAAAAAAAAAAATAAAAATGAAATTTATTGTAAAAAATGCTTTATAATGTAATGTTCAATTGTATGTAAAATTGATATTGATAAGATATTTTACATGCAGATTTTTTATTTTAAAAATCATGTTCCACTATTGGAACACTGGCGGGTAAACAGTTAATATATAACTGCTTCTACCATTATTTAAATCTTTGATGTTTCATCTTTTTATATATCTAAAAAAAAAAGAACATTTTCATAATTTATGCTTTTTAAAAATTCTATATTCTGCTTAAAATTTGAGATTTTTTTTAAAATTTTATTTTAAGAGATTTTAATGACGGAGGTAATATATTAAAAACTTTGTCCAGGGGGGGGAAACATTTAGAAAATTCCTGATATTTCCCTTGTAGTTCTTTGTAATTCACTATTTATTCCCTGATAGTTTCCTTTATTCATTTCTCCATATTCTCATTTAAGAGCAAATTAGCATTTTTTTAATACAAAAAAGGTCTATGATTAGAGTTTTAAATATTGACCAACAAAATTTATTTAACTTTTTTTTTAAAAAAAATTCTCTTTTTTAAATAAAACTTCATTTTCCCTGATAATTTCCAGTTACTAGACACTGTGTTAAAGTCATATTTATATTTGCTTATCCAAATCAAATTCATGTAGAATTAGGAGGTTTCCTCTGTAAAATTCTCTTTTTTATGAATGTATTCTGTTTCTTTTAAATTTCTACTTCAAATATGGGGTGGGGGAATTATTGATATAAACAACACCTATCTTATCTGTAAAATTAAGGCGTATGACCATATATCAATAACTCGTATGGTTCAAATATCTTTCTTTCTGTTTTAGGTCACAGGCATCTGCTCAAAATGGAAATTTTATTCCTTCAAGAGAAGACCCTGAATATTATAATGACCTACCAGGAAAAGTACCTCCAGATATTATCTCAAGCTCCACGCCCACAGATAACACATCTATTAAATCCTTCAATCAGGTTAGAAATAAAAATTACTTTATTAGTGTTTTATTTTATTCTGTTAATGTCAAATAAGATTTCAGGGTTTTGTATATAAAAAAGGTACAAAGGTTTTTAGAGTTAAGGCTTGTACACCCTGCTGGTTTGTGAAGAATAGTTCTTGTCAGAAAATATGTAGCAAAATAGGCTACTGGATGACTAATAATTAGTCTTCTACTTTTATAACTTGGCTCTGAACAATCTGAAAAACTGCTTTTAAACAATCAATTCTGTAGCCTTGCAATCTTTGAGGTTTTTGTTTTTCAGTGAAAACATTGGTCCACAAATTGCAAATCTTTTCTCCAAAGTGTCTGTTATGATCTGTAGGATTATTTCATAATGCAATACTTTTTGTAGAATACAGACAGTATGTCCATATTATAGAAGATTAGAAGTATATTGCAGTTGGACAGCAATAATTAGGACATAAACATGTTGCATAGCTTTCTCTGAAGTACTTATATCTATACGTCTTTTACAAAATCAAGGATACTATTCCAACAAGATAGAATATTCTCATAATAAACAGTTTTAATCACAATTTCTGTTGGTGATTTTTTTTCTACCTTACAGTAAAATATAATGTTCATTCTTTATTGCAATTGGTAATAAAGAGAATAGGCAGAAAAGTGCCTTGAGTAGCCTATGTTTAAAAAAGTGCAGTTCACTTGTTGACATATTTTCACATGTCCAGATAAAGAAACAGATCTTAGCTTTAATGTAATTTCAAATTGTATTTCTATCATTAGCAGTAACATAACTTCTGGAGCTTTCTAAAAGTTTGTATCATCAAACCTCTTGAGTACATAATATTAATCTAAATTTCATTTTATATTTGTTTCTTATAGACAAGTCATGGTCTGAAAGAAATCAACTCAAATTCAAAAACTTACCCTGTTCCCTATGCTACCACACCTTTGCAGAAAGAACCACCTGAAAGCTTGATTGATTTTACAGGTAGTTCTAGTAATATATCAGTATATAGACGACCAGCACCAGGTATTGCATATGTCTTTTATTATTTTTAAGATGCAATTTTTTTTCTTCTCTGTGACCTAATTTTCAAATTTTCTATTTTAGAATATGTTAATACGACTGCAGTTATATCTAATGAAAGACACGAAGCATCAAAGCAGAAAAACACTGTGAAGCATGATATTTTTGATATGCGTAAGTCAGTTTCTTAATTTTCATGCATATTATTAATTTTTTTCCTGTTATTTTGAATTTGAGACATACAAGTGATCAGATGTCTTAAAATAGTGAGACAAATGACAAATAATGTGGAAAAAATGACAAAAAGTAATTTTTACATAAGCAAAGATTTTTAAATTATGTTAATATTAATAAATTTTGTGTTAATTTTAAATTATATTAATATATTATTTTTAAATCATACATGGATAAAATAGCTAAACAAATGTTAGTAGGTATTCAAAATCAGCTTTAAGTAATAGGCCCCAGTCTCATTAATCCTCCTGTAGCAAAACAGTAGACTGTAATGCCCCAAACCTAACCAAATCATAATATATTTATTACAATAAAAAAAGTTATGCATCTGAAAAAAAATTATGTATAAATTACTTTTTGGGTGGATCAGTAAAGAAAATTGATTAAAAATTGGGAGATTTGTTGGGTATATTTTTAATGGAATTGCTTTATGCTCTAAACTAGCAATATGTAAAAAATTTTAACTGAAATTTTTAAAAATGGGAAAAAGGTAAAGTTTGGCACACCTAAATTATTTTTTATCATAAACCTTAAAAAAAACTAAATTAAATTATTATGTTTTGATAATTCTTATATTCATGTTGTTGAGACTATATTTCTAAAAGTTTTGCCAGTTTTAATTGAACAGTACATTTCTGGATATTCCTAAACAGACCAATGTTATATAAAATGAACCAGTATAATACCACAATTGTACTTAATATAAAATTGTAGGCAGTAAATTCAAAATATTTTTTCAATTTTTAAAAATAATCAAATATAAAAGAAAAAGTATATTTTGTTAAATTTATGCATATCATTTTGTATGTGTGCAATAGTTTTTAAACCATTTTCAATAAAATTTCTGACTATATTTTTCATGTAAAAATAATTAAATAAAATTATTAATTTTCAAGAAAATTTTTGAACATGCAAGTATTGAATGTGCTTGCTTTTAAATCATCTTTTTCTAAGCACTCACTGTAAATTTTCTCAACTACTATTTGAAACTTGTGTCAGGCCATAGAATCTCTTAGTGGGTTAAACGATTAACTCTTGTGACTAAAGCTTAGGAAAGTAACTCACTAGCATGTCTGGAAATTCAATGTAATTTGATATATGTTTTTCTGTATTTTTCAATCTGCGAGTACCTTTTATTACAAACTGACATAATGACTGTTTCAGACCTGCCAACCCCAAAAAGTCTGAAACCAAATCATGCAATAACTTACCACGTTTATTGATTGATGTAATGACCTTATACCATATTAATAAAAAAAAGTATAAAAGAAAGTCAAATTGTATAGTATTAAATTTGTATACATAATTAATTTGTACTATATCTGAGAAAACAATACAAAAATGCTGAAAAAAACCAATAAGAGTTATTAAAAGGCCAAACTATTTTAATTTTTTTTTCTCATTTAGATAATATTTTAGTGTAATGCAATATATATATATCTATTTTTCTTTCTGTTTTTAGAACCTTTTGTTACTAGTCTAAGTTCACTTGAAGCAGAGGAAAGTTCAGTTGATTCTTTGTTAAATAGTCCCAATCCTACATTGCCTATATCTAGCTTCAGTCAGTTAAATCCATTATCTAAAGTGGAAACTGAAAAAGCCTCACTGTTGGAAGAACCTTGGTTTCATGGTCCTATAAGTCGACAAGAAAGTGAGGCACTTGTTATAAGAGATGGTGATTTTCTTGTACGTGAATCTCTCAGTACACCAGGACAATATGTTTTAACTGGTATGCAAAAATCTACAAGAAAGCATCTTCTTCTTGTTGATCCAGAAGGTGTGGTAAGTCATCTTTTTATGATTGCTTGATATACTAAATCTGTTTTATTGTTGCCATAAAAAGGGGATATTTTTCTTTGTTGAAAGTCTTATCTTATAAAGAAAAATCATGATAGCCATGCAAAAGAGGAAAAAATACCCTAATAATTTTCCTGGCATATCAAAGCTACACAGTATTTCTCAGAACTATGCTAAATTTTGATCTAGCAGAGGCTGCATCCATATAGGGGTGGGCTTCATCTTTAGTTTTTTAAATTATTTTCAATGTGAGGCATTTGCTCTTTATATCTTTCATTACAAACAAGCCTTAGATATTTGTAGGCAATTTTATTATGGGAGCACTGTATAGGCAGCCAAGATTACTCCCTAGGACAACACAAGGGCACTAGGTCCTCATAATTCAGAAGCAAGGAACAAGCAAGAGAGTCCCAGGCTTAGCCTGCCACTTCCAAAGGTATCATTTGGGAACTTGGAGACATACCATAAAACAATTTTACATTCTCCAGCCACCATTAATGATTATGCTGGATCTTTGGCCAGCATGAACACTCATTCTTGCAACCTTCCAGCTATAAGATTGACGACTTTGCTGTCTGAGCTATCATGGCTCTGCATTTTTATAAGTAAAAAGTATAATTTTAGATTTATGTTGACACAATTTTTCCATCCATGTGCATCTTATAATTTCCCCATTCTTTTAGAGTAGTCAAAATCCCATATGTCAAGGGTATGCCTCTTTTTCACCTGCAGGGGTATATCACAGTTGCAATTTCTCCCTCAAAAATCTAAATCAGCATATGTGGTGAAACCTGCTTAAGAAGTTTCCCAAGAGATCAAGAGATTAAAATTTCTCAACCAGAAATGCATCATAAAAAAATATTTCAAACTAAATTTTAGTTTTCAATTTGTGTTTTCACTTAATCTAGAACTTACATTTTCAAAACATTGAACCAAGATTATAACCAAAACCAAGAATAATATTTGAGTTGTTCTTGGCAAGTACAAATAGACTAAAAGAGCTATAAGTAATGTTACATTAATTTGCCTTAATATTTTTTATTCCTAAGAATTCATGTTTGATTTCTTTATTACAGATTTAATGTTGTATTTATAGCTTTTATTCCCATTTAGAATATTAAAAAAAAAAAAAAAGATTTAATTGGTTTGCTTATAAATGATTATATTTGACCTTACAAGCAGAACATAAAAACTCAGTAATTCAGAACAACTATTATTGTAAAAAAAAAGTCTGAATATTGCTAGCATCCATCAGTATTCAGTTCTTCCAAAAATATAACTTTTATAGCTCTGTTCATTAAAATTAAGCCTTACAATGTGATTCAGAAAAAAATCTGCTTATTAAGCAGAGGAATGTTAAAAAGTGAAACTTCTTAAATGGAGAAATTTAGTTTTACAGATTTATGATTAAAGTTGAGATCATAGAAGTAGAATGTCTTAAGCGAGAAAATTTCTTAAATGGATTTTACTATTTATGAATTGTTATTAAAAGTGATGAAATGTTTTTCTTAAACTTGAATTAGCATAGAAAAAAAAAAGCTAAATAATTTAAGATACATAATAAATTTTTAAAAAATTTACCTTAAAATATAAATATGTCTACCTTAAAAGGAAATCATAAAATTCTGTAAAACTGTTTAATAACAAGGTTCGTACGGTGCTTAAAAGTGCTTAAAAACTGCTTAATTTCGAAACGCGTTTTTAAGGCCTTAAAAAGTGCTTAAAGAGTGCTTAATTTTCCACTAAAGTCCTTATTTTTTTTATTGCCGACAGTTTTTATTTGAATATTTCGAAATCGTCTATGAAAATCATAAAAGGTTGTTCGGGATTAATCGTTCAGTGTGAATGAAATCAGACACTGCAGCGCTCCTCATTTTCCTTTTTTCTAGAAATTTGTCCTTTACTCCTTATTTTACGGAATTCCTCCTTTTTTTCGGCTATTCCCGCCTTTTATTCCTTTCTTCTTTGGGCCATTCACTCCTTTTATTCGTTTTTTCCTTCTCAACATTTACGGAGTTATGTAATGGTGGAACGGATTACAGACATCGTCTTTCCCATGTTTTGATAACATCTTTGTTTTTCTAACATTTTCTTTCTATGGGATATTCACCTCCCCCCCCCTCGAAAAAAAAGTCTTAGGCTATTTATTGGCGGTACAGGTGTTTGAAACTTAGCAAATAAAGTCAAAACCAAAGGGGGACCCGAATTTTTCGATTGTAGTGTCAAGAAATCTGTTTAACCCGTTTCTGAACCCAAGATGGAAAAAAAACTGTTACTCTGAGCCTGTGCGCTTAAAAATGGACTGACATATCAAATATTGAATTCAGGGGTGATTCTGATCCGAATGTTTTTTGTGGGTTTGTTCTAGAAAAAACAGATTTTTTCGGAAATTAAAAAAAAAGAAAGGAAGAAGCCAATTTTTGTATCTCACATATGTATAAATTTTGACGATAATGTGAAAGTTTTCTGTCCTTTTCTCATCCTTTTTCTCTTTGCCGCGTCCACAATTTTTTTTCTGGCAAAGAGTAGGAAAGTGTTATCAGTCGATGTTCGCAATACGTGCTTCAAGGTCTAAAAGCCGTGTGACGCAGTATAAATGAAACATATAGAACTTGTGTGGTTCTAGTTATAAAAGTACAACTAAGCCGCAATCAATGTTTTTGGTAAAAAAAACAACCGTTTTCCGGATTTCGATTCCAGAAAATGCGCATTTTTTAATGGACCATTATAGTTAATAATGCAATCATAATATGGGGCTCAACAACCTGCATACTTTCTTTATAGATATCTCCCGAACTCACGTGCATGTAGACCAATCGTAATACTGTTTTATATATTGGTATTTTTTTAATATCGCAGCAACAGTATTGAGATTTCAATACCTCCTATAGTTATTTCAAACGGTACTTTATCTTATTGACTGAATTTTCTGCTATGGGCAGTGTCTGTGAGAAAATGACACTGTTGCAAATAACTTACGAAATTTTGGATATGCACGGAAGTTTATTGTTGAAAAATCCGCACTTTTTTTTATTTTATTTATTTATTTTTTTTAATTTGCATGTGCATTGAAGTTGATGAAAAATCATAACTTTTAACGGCAATCCCAATAAAAATTAGCCCTATAGCTGAATCTGTAGGACGCGTCCACGGGTTCGAATCCCGCTCTTTGTTCGTAGCTGTTCAGAATCGTAGTAATTAAGTAGAAAATTCCGATGTCTTTAGCCGTCGGGTAACATAAAAGAAAACTGTAGCATTCTCAGACCAAACTAAATGGTTACAAATCTGTTAGTTTAAAGTACACTTCGAACCTCCTGGCTCAGATACCGAAAAAAATCCCGTCCTGTTCGATCATTGTCCCGAAATATTACTATTTAAAAAAAAAAATTTAGATGTCCACTTAAAAAAATAGCCTTATACATTGCATATATTATTTAAATCATGAGTTTAGACATTGATTAAAATTAAATCTAATGATAATTATTATATCTTTCCAAACTATTAAGGTATAGATTTTATTGCTATTTAAGAAATTCTGCAGTCACAAAATTAAAAATTTGTTTATAGAAATGTCTTCTAAAAATTTGATATCTAAAATGCACATTTATATTATTTTTTTTTTTTTTTTTTCAAATTAGGATATTTGAGAAACTTTTGATTTGAATCTGTTTTGAACATTTTTTGATTAGGAGACGCAAGTGATTGTTTATATTAGTAAAAATTATTTAGCTTCTGGTATATTTCATACTTAGGTACTTGTTTTTGTATTATGTAAATCAAATAAATATTTTTAAATTTTTTTCAATTTCGTTTTTCCTTCTTCATTTTCCTACTTTTTTCCCCTCTAACATTTAACATCTGGGTATATTACTTTTATTAAAAAATTTTTGAAATTGTCCATTTAAAATAATTAGACTTATACTGTATTTTTTAAACAATAATTATAAATCAATCTAACAAAAATTAATAGAATTTTACAAACTAGTTAAAACAAATTTTAATTTTACAAAATTTTTAAGTTTTGTTTAGAAGTGCATTTTAAAGCTTTGCTATTTGAAACGACTTTTAAATTATTGGTTTACTGTTGAAATCTCTATTTTAACAAACCAGCTTATAAAAAATGAAAATTTTGATCTTATGATTTTCCTTTTGTTTGCATATAATTTATCTATAAATGGTGAATGTCCATTTTATATATTTATAGTGCATCTTAGGAATGAGGTAGAAGGATCCTTTTTTTCAGTCATTTACAAAGTTTTTGTTCTTCATTTTTTATAAATTTTTTTGCAGTTATGAAAAGATTTAAATATATGTGTCTAGATTTAAAAACAAAGTGCATGAAGTTAATAACATCTTGTTCACCTACTCAAGGAAAGAAAATGTTTTTTATTGTATAAGACAAAGAAATTCCTTACACTATCTTGATACTGGCATCACGTCTATAGAAGATTATAAATTAATTCAGTATTAAAATAGTAAGCAATAACTAGTTTTGCATTTGTCTACATTTTTGGTCATTTGAATAGGCGATACATCAGTTGTTAGGTTTTAGTCAATGAAGATCATTAAAGATAATACTTTTTTAAATCTTATATATGTAAATCTTATATAATATGTAATCTTATGTAAATCTTATACAAGTCATAATTTTCTGAGATCTAACATTAAAGAGTAGAAATTGTTTTTAAAGGTTCTTTAAGAACCTTTCTTCTAAAGTTAAGTCCAACAAACAATACGGTTCCTCAAAATTTAATATAATAAAGTTCAACTGTATTGGTGAATTTATTTATTTTTTTAATTAGGCAAATTGAAGAAGCATCTGATTTGAACCTGTTTTATATTATTTTTTACTAGGAAACTTATTTATATTGATAAAAAGTTATTTAGATACTTTCATATTTCATATTTAAGCACTTGTTTTTGTATTAAGTAAATCAGTACATTAATTTTTAATAGTTATTCAACTACCTCTTTTTTTGCATTTCTCTCCTTTTTTTTCTCTCTTTTTCTCCAAAATTTTGACTTCTGTGTCTGTGAAATGCAATGATTTCTCACTTATACACACTCTCTTTTGTTCATGTTTTTGTTGAACCTAATGTAATAACCATTATTTTATCTGATATGTTTCTGATAAGAGGTGCTTAAAAAGTTTGAATGGTGCTTAATTTTTTCCATTAAAAAAGTGTACGAACCATGAATAAAATGTAAAACTACTTTTCTTTTATTCAAAATATTTGAAATTATAATCTTGGCTAGGTGATCACTTTTTTTACAATTCAAAAAATGTTTTCCAGAATTGTTGAAATTTTATAAAATTCCCCAGTTTTTGCTTTTGATTTTCCAGTGCTCTCTACTGTGTGGCCATGGTGAAAATTAGTGTTAAATATATATATATATATATATATATATATATATATATATATATATATATATATACATATACTGAACTTAAATAACATGTATTTAAAACCTTCTTTGAAAATGAAAATTATTTAGAATTTTTCTCTTAAATTTAATCATTTAACTTTTATTATGTTAAATAAGTTGTATATGACTTTATTTATAGTTGCTATTATTTTTTATTTAAATCTTAACTTTGTCATAAATTTTTTTCTTCTAGATAAGAACAAAAGATCAAGTATTTGATAGTGTTAGTCACCTTATAAAGCATCATCAAGATAATTCCTTGCCCATAATTTCTGCTGAGAGTGCATTGCTATTAAGAACACCTGTTTGCCGAACAAGATCTGCAAGCAAATCAGTACAGGTGTAACCATAATTTACAGCCATCTTTAGATATTTTCTCATCTATTGTATCTGTCAAAATGTTTCTCATTATAATACTCATTAAAATGAAGATCTTTTTACACCTAGAAAATGCACACAAGGAATCTTTCTGTTTTATATGTAAATGTATATTTTAAATCAAAAAAAATCTTCTAAGTTGGATTTTTTAACACTGTATTATACTGTTAAGTAAAAAATAGGGATTTTTATTTGTTAAGGTTATGTTTTAAATAAATAGAAGGCAGAAATCTCATTGAAATGTATTATTATTATGTGTTTAGCTAAGTATGTATTTTAACTGATACTGTAATTATGTACATTAAACTTTTTATATTTTTAATTCATTCTTTTATCTTTATGACTCACATCATCTGGACAATACATTCAGCCCCAAGTAAACCTATTAACCATCCAAGGTCAATGGGTCCAACTAGGAATGGTAGGTTTCTGTCCATCCTAATGGTCTATTAATAAGTTTCAAGGCCCTTTACTCAATTGACTTTTCTGCTTCCAGGATGATATTTAGAAAATTGTGGATTCTAGGTACAAGTGAAGGCACACTGATGAGGGTGATTCCTTTTATAAATTATTATAGAATTCAAAAATCAATAATGTAAAACTGACTTAATCCTAGAAACCAGGGTTGGAAAAAAAATCTTTTTTTTTTTTTTTTTTTTTTTAATAAAAAAAAAATTAGACTTTTTCTTTGATTTTTTCTGAATTTTAATTTTAATTATTATAGTGTTTTTATATTTTTTGCAATATACATGAAATAATTTGTTATAAGTAACATCTTATCTATCTAGTATATTCTGCACACTGATTACTTAAAATTAAATATATACATTTTAATCTAAATCCATTTTATTATTTTGTAATTGGATAGTGCAAACTAAATAAGATGTAAATTTAAAGAACAAATTAAATATTCATTTAATGCAAACTATTTATTTAAAAAAACAAAAAATCACAATTATTTCAGTATTTTTTAAAGCTACAAATTAGTTATTTCACTGTTTCTATGCTTTATCCACTATAATTTGTTGCAAAGGCTAAAATGAACAATATCAAAAGACGAAAACTGTCTTTCTGTTCTAGCTGATGAAGCCACGACTGTTGTTATTTGGTAGGTAAACTGGATTTCAAGTCATGTAATACTCTCTTTACCTCCCATTACATAAAATGAATTCCACTAGTCATAACTAGTCATTGTACCTACCCTTACTACATACTTTCTGATAACAACCTCCAAATTCTTGGAGAACACTTGCTATCTATTTACACTTATTTACTTATTGGTATTTCTGTGCTGATTCACAATTCTCCTGTTTTTGGAATATAGGTTTTAAAAGAAGTAAAAAAAAATGATTTAAATCATGCCAACCCTGCTAGAAACAGTGTTATACCATGCAACTAGTGTATCACTATTATGTACCCAGTGTGTGGTGGGGAAAAACATCCTTGGCCTGGCAAAAACTTTTTTTAGTTAGTTTTTATTCATCCACCCCATATACACGCTTCCTTTTTGAAATATATCTGTAATCTTTTACAAACAAAAATGAGTCAATTCTACAAAAACACAAAAATATGCATTTGTGAGGAACAATTTAAAACTAACTTATTAAACTTTTGTTTTAAATGATTTTGCTATCTCATTGAACTTTCACATTTACAAGATGTAAAATGTAATTACATCAAATTATATCCAATCAGGGTATTTCTTTTATTCTGCTACAGATGTAGTATTACTATTTTGACATGATTATAAATTTTTATAATCATGTTAAAAATAAAAAGTCATTATAATTTTTTTTATCAATATTTTTTGCTGATTTGGTGACTTTTTGTCTCTAATGGCTAAAAAAGTCACAAAGAAGATATATTACATCTGTTGTATATAACCCAATCCCCCACTTTAGGTCTATAAAATACCCAAGAAAATTCTTGGCTTATATATAGAAATAGATGGTAATAGGTCTGACATTCAGAGCTCACTGAACCATTGATAATTAACCTTCAATTCTTTTTATATTGAGTAATACAAGTCAGCTGCTCATATGAAAAATCTTGATAGATTTAGGGGGGGCAAAAAGAGTGGAATATTTTTAAATGAATTTAGCTTTTCTGAGATACATAAAAAAATAATTGCTACTTTAAAATATATAATTTTTGGGAGCTTTTTGACTGGAAAGCCTAAGCCCAGGACTAATGGTAAAACAGGCTCTACCTTCTGCATAGAGTGAAATTATTGTACTATTCATCTCAGAGGCACATTCTATCTGAATTCATGACACATTTGAAAATTAGTAAAATATTTTTTTCTTAAACTGTTAAAATAGCATTGAAGTGGAACAATCTATCTAATCCAAGTCTGAATTAAAAATAACAAGAACAATTAAACAGTTGTGTAATACCATAAAAAGGGTGGAAAAATAGCTGTTTTAGTACCATATTAAAACTTTTGATTTAACTTTAAAAACCACGCAAATTTGTATCAACTTTTTAAGAGAAATTATTTATTAACAATGATAAACTGTTACTAAATATATTATCTTTTAGTAATCAATTGATAATAACACATAAACAATTTTGAATATTTATTAATACCAACTGATTTTAAAGTTTTGAATGTCTATGTCCAAAAGTCGAAAAAAAAAACCTGATGTTGGTGGACAGGAAAGTTAAAGGATAGTGATATTAATAAACCAAGAAGCATGGAGGTTATTTTTAAATCCTTCACAATTAGCAATACCTTTCCACCATGTTACAGGATAACTCAACCTTGCAAAATCACTACAGTAGTATAGTGAAAGGAATATGAAATTTTATTATAAATATGACATTCTCATGCTTTTTTAATCATTAAAAACCAATTAATGTTACACATGAAGATGAAAATTAAAAAATTTTTACAATCAAGCTTGTTTCTAGACTATAGATTGATAAAAATATTTGCTCTGACATACTAATATGTCTGTAGTAAATAGTTAATAAATCATAAGTTAATTGGGAATAGAAAATAATTAAACAGTAAATTGTTCACAGCAAAATAGTCATCTAGGCAAATGTTGAATAGTTAAGTAACTAACAATAACTAATATATAACAATGTATTTCTTGCTGTTATTTAATTTTATTGCAATAGCTAGTAACACTAATTTTACAAGTTTTTGACAAAACTGTTGCATGTTAAAAACTTAGTAACTCTTTTAAACAGAGTGACCTAAGCAATAGAAATTAAAAACAGCTATAATCACAAGTTGAGTATGCATATTTTTCATTACCAGATAACAGCTTGTTTTGAATAATCTTAAACTATTTTTACTTTAATATAAATGATTGTGAGTGTGCTCAGTTTTCACAAATCCTTAACAATAATTTTTCTAGTATATCCCTGGCAGATTGAAAGCATTTTAATTCACCCCTTCAAACAATGTACAACAATGGTTATGTTAAGCCAATTTTTAATAGAAATGAAATATTTATTAAAAATACAACATAATAGTATTTAAAACTTAACAATTTTAGGTTTCTTGACTCTCTCTTTTTTTAGAGAGATTTCTGACATAGGTACTTCTTCTGCATCAATGCTTGTTCCCTCATTGATAGTTGGAAGAGTTACAGTAGATTCATCATTTTCTGTTTAAAAAAAAATAATAAACTTTCAATACAATAGATAAGTTATTTAAAATCTGAAGAAATATTTCATGGTATATTTCCAGAATTTACATATACAAGAAGTTTGTAAAATTTATAATTTTTCTGATGTTTTAAGAGAATAAAAAGATGAATACCTGTGTTTAAATTTTATAACAAGAACTCAATTTGAAATTACAATATTAATCAATTAAATATTTGTTTTTGAACTACCTTAATATTAATTATTAAGCTTAACATTAGTCCTTTAAATGAAATCATTTAAAAACCAAGCAGAGTTATTTAACTATTACAAAATTAAGATACACATGAATAAAGCTTACTTCTTTTACTCAGGGAAGGGCAGTCTTTCTTAAGATGATTTACATTTCCACAAAAATTGCATCTTCCTCCTGTGCATAAAAAAAATATATCATGATTAGCTAAATATAAAATTATAAAAAAGAAAGTATTCCCTGCAACAACTAAAATAACTTGCTCTAGAGAGTATTGTAATTATTCTTATTTTTTATTTTCTCCAGTGAAGGTTTTTTAGGAAAACATTCTCTCTCACTATACTTCACATCATTGGCTTCTTTATTTTGAATGAACTACATAAATGAGCTATTTCTACATTGTACGTTAAATCTACTAATTAAAACTTAACCTGATTTGTAAAATTTTCCCTTAGACTAAAACAAATCTAGTAGTTCTAAAGGGATTTATAGACTACATGAACATGTATATTATCCACATTAGATTGCAGAAAAAATTTCTTTTCTTCGTTTTTTTGGGAGATTAATTTTTTTACCTTCTAAATTAACTCAAAAGCCATATGATTTTTCACATGCAAACACACAATCTTATGGGAGATTAATTTTTTTACCTTCTAAATTAACTCAAAACCATATGATTTTCACATGCAAATACTCAATCTTAAGGGAGATTAATTTTTTTTTTACCTTCAAAATTAACTCAAAAGCCATATGATTTTTCACATGCAAACACACAATCTTTTGGAGATTAATTTTTTTACCTTCAAAATTAACTCAAAAGCCATATGATTTTCACATGCAAACACACAATCTTACGGAAGATTAATTTTTTTTACCTTCAAAATTAACTCAAAAGCCATATGATTTTCACATGCAAACACACAATCTTACAGGAGATTAATTTTTTTACCTTCAAAATTAACTCAAAACCATATGATTTTTCACATGCAAACACACAATCTCACGGAAGATTAATTTTTTTTACCGTCAAAACTAACTCAAAACTATATGATTTTTCACATGCAAACACACAATCTTACAGGAGATTAATTTTTTTTACCTTCAAAATTAACTCAAATTCATACAAGTTGATAGGTATGAGATTAGTATGCTAGCATCCTAAGAAATAATTTTTAATTCAGGGTTTTTTACATACAAAGAACCCCCAAGTTTGCTGTTTAGTGGGGAAACCTATGTCTGGCTTATTTCAGTTATCCACAAGACAAAAACAATGAATAAATAAGTAATAGAGAATAGTAAGATTAAGTGTAAAATCATTGTAATAAAAGCATTAATTGTACATCCTAAAAGCAATCATCTACTTCATTTGGCATTTTCCAAAACTGTAATTATTCATTAAACTAGCAAGGACTCAAAAACGTTTGGTAAGTTAGTATTTACACCTGACAGTATGTGAAGTAAAACAGATCAAATATTTATTGTTTGAAATTCTTTAAGTAACATATTACCTCAAACATTGGTTACTAAATCACCTAATGCACAGCTCTAAATTCTAAATACAGTGGCGATGTATTAAATATCAATAATATAGTATTAACTTACCACTATCTTAATTTAAAACTAACTATGGATGAAAATATTCTTAAAATATAAATGAAAGAAACATACATCAGCATAAACATTTTAACTCTAAACCACAAACATAATCTAAAATTATTAAATCATAGTTAAAATTCTAGAAACTCTCCTTAAAAATATGAATGAAGAGGCAAAAAATATCTAGAGAAATAGAAAAGAATAATTTGATAAGAGAGTAACAGCGAATTGAATGCATTACATATTACAAAATTAAATAGCTAAAACATTTTGCAAGTATATCTAATTTATGTAGTTCTAACACACAATTACCAAAACAACTGACCTGATTACAAATTTTTAATTGCATAAGATATGCAAAATTAAATTGTACAATAAAATGTACAGAAAATAAAAATGTATTTTTGGAAAATATGCCAAAAAATTTGAAGACTATCTTTTGGCACTGATGTGTAAATTCAGTAATTCATATATTACAGACTGATTTCAGAAAATGCATGTTAAACGGTTACAATAATAGAAGCAAACATGCTAAATCTGAAAAAAAATTAAAAGAGTTTACAATAGTTTGTTTTACTTTCTAATACAAAGGATAGCAAGTAATAACATTAATAATTTTATTAAGATTTCCAAAATTTTTAATATAGAAACTAAATTTATATAATAGTACATGAAAGTTATACTACTTTTGATCAATGATGTTAATATTATCATTTAAAGATATACATTTTTCTATAGTCAATAAAATAAAATATATACTGACATTTATAAGAAACAACATTTAAGAAGGTAATATAATAAATGGACTAAGATTTTATCTATAGTAATATTTTTGTATGATAAAATATTTATAAAAACCTGATTTTTTTTTACAACAAACTATATTAGATATTAAAATATTATAAATAGTCTACTTTAAGTTACAAATAAATGTAATTAATGTGTTTACACACTTAATGATCCAGTTAAACGATATAGGAATAAACTTCTAGATTTTATCTAAGAATATACCTTTAGGATAAACTCCATGTTTATTTCTGGGGCAATCTTTACTTATGTGACCTTGTTCTTTACAAATAAAGCATTTTGCAAAAGGAAATCCTAGAAGATAAAATAGAATGGACATTTAAAGCCTATATTTAAAAATTACTTAAAATATTATATTAATATGCTTTAATTTAGTCTTTATAGACTGTAATTCTAATCTCAAGAATGGCTTTGTTTAAATCTAGCTCCTTTTTATTACAGTTTATTATCAAATCTTTAACTTTCCAAGTATGTTTTTCTCACACTCTGAGCCAAGTTAAGTCTCACAAGCCTGTTTTTAAACAAATATAGAAATACTAAATATTTGCTGAATGCTAATTAACTCATTTAACTTTGGTTTGTTACAGAAAAAGCTACACAAATAACTTTTTAATAACATTTATTTTTAATTCCATAGTATGATAAAAATTAATTAAAACATAAAACTGCAAAAACTGAACCTAATATTGCATACCTATCTATGTTTATTCTATATTACATCATTATAGAAAAATCCTATGCCCCTTTACTTTAAATTTTACTTTTTGCTGTACTGTTTATTATACACATAAAAAATATATAATATGCAATATATATTTATATATATTATTACATATGTGTATGTGTATTATATAATATGTAATTTGTGTTTTTTATTGTGTATAATAAAAATTGTTTATTATACATAATAAAAATACAAAAGATTAATAACTAGTATGTGTTTATTGGTATTCTTTATTTCATAAATTCTTTATAATAATAAAAAAGCAAATGCATACTGAAATTACACTAGTATTTTTAGGTCCTTTTTTTTTCTCTCTGCATTTGCTGCAAATTATGATAGACAGTCAAGTTGGGCTTTACTTCTCTTGCAAGAATGATAAACAAAGGTTCTTATTGGGATTACAAGTAGAATGTACTGTTGGCTTTTTAAAACTAGATCTGCAAGACCCTTAGATCATTAAAGGTCAACACCTTGCATCAGTTACCTAAACTAACAAAGATAATTTTTCTCTTAGTTCACTTTCACATTGTCACTTACTACACATGTATTCATATTTAGAAAGATGAAGTAATTTTTATATCTTCTTCCAATTATCTCTATTCTCTCCTAAAGTTTCTTCATTATCAGTACCTTTAAAATAAATCTACTATGCTACAACATGATAGGCAGTGTTTTAGTGATATTAATTATCCATCTTTTTCCTGAACACAGAGATAAAATTGGGTTTTCATTAGGTGATAAAGCTTTGGACAAATTTATCTTTTTTATAAACATACATTTTAAAAAATGTTAAGCTATAAAAATTATCTCTTACATGTGTATTATGTTTTGGATGCTTGCATTTCAAATAAAGATTTTTTAAATATTTCATTAATATTTTAATAAATTGATTCTTAAAAACTGAATATTTTGTCAAAATTTAAGTATTTACATTTTACAATAAATACTATTCAATGTTTTGTCCTTAAAATAAAAGAGCACAAGCCTAAACTTAATATATGCAGTGTTTGTAACCTACTTTTATTTTATTTTCAGAGCAAAAAGTACCAGTAAACCAGTATTCAGATTTTCATTTACTGAGCTATTGGTAAATGAAAAGTCAGTAAATTTACAAGCCCAGCCTCTAACCAAGAAATTTAAAGAAGAAGCATCAACTGAATTAGCCCTTTAAGCAGCTTAAATTTGTACAGTAAAAATATATTAAATAACGGCAAGAAAATTTAAGTTCTACAAACCTTGCACATCCTTTGGACATTTAAAAGATGTATGTTCAACAGATCCACATTTAAAGCAGATGCCAGTATCTTGATTTGAAGAACCTAATTTTGTTGGACAATCAGCTAATACATGACCAGGTTGCCTACAGTTAAAACACAACTGAAAATAAAGAAGCAATTTATTCCTTCATTAACATAAATTATGAGAAAAGAAATGTGATAAAATTTGTTAGAGATAAAATTATGATTAAAAGATATACTTTGATAAAGAGAATAACCTGTTCATATTTTTTCTAATTAAATACTGTATATTTCCAAATATAAGCCCATTTGTATATAAGCCGAGGGTGCAATTTTTCTTCAAAAGTTTACCCAAAATTCAAAACCTGTATACAAGTCAAAATGAAAAAACAATTTCTAGAACACTTAAATGTGTCATCCAAGCTGAAAATGTCACCAATCAGGTAAAATGAGGGTATATATTTTCCAATCAAAAGTAAACGGCCCATTTCTTTTCTTTCTGCAATTAAGTATTCACATAAAAGAACTTATTATATTATAGATAAAATGAAATAGGGCATTTTTAATTATGTTAAGTAAAAAATAGGATTTTGACATGACAGGAAAAACCATGACAAAAAAATATAACACAACAAAAGCTTGCAAACCCTGCTTATACAAAATTCATACAGGTTTGAATAATTGAAAAATAAGGAGTCTTTTGACTTTTTGAAGGACCTCACTAATAAGAAAGTTATGATTGACAGAAACTTATAATTTTGATTATTCGCCCTCTTTAGAATTACAAAATTTCACAAAAAGTTTTTTTTTTTTTTTTAATTTTCATAAAATTGTTTCCTTTATCAGAGGAGTCTTTAAATAGCTGATTCTGTCTAAGACTAAAACAGTACCCCCACTAACCCAAGTACAATAAGGCCTAATTTCTAAAAGCATTATTTAAAATATGGAAAACACAGCTACCAATACAAGCACTTTTAAAATTTCAAATAACCAATCCCTGCACATAATTAACTCCTTTTCTAAATCATTTTGTAAAGCTTCAGGCTCTGGAAGATAGACTATCTATTGATACATGAAAGAACTTACAGTGAATGATTTGACCTTTTATAAAATTCCTTCAAAATATTTCCTGCAATAGTATGTTTCAAAAATGCAGAACCAAAAATATCTTGTCCATACTTTATTTTGTGATGGGTCATACGATATACTAATTTCTTACTTAGCATTTATTTTGTGATTTATTTCAAATTAGGCTGCTATTAAGAAAATAATAACTTATTTAAAAACTTAAAAGCCAACTTAAAAATTAATAGCTTTAAGGGCCTTTTATCAAGCTGCCCCTAAATTTAAGGTTTTTTAAAGCATTGTGTGAACCTGGTATAGATACAAACAATAACACATTTCAAACAAATGAAAGATATAATACTGCAAATATTAAAAAATACAAAAGTAAAAATAAAATTATCTACCTTAGATGGATTAAAAGTTTTACGAAATTGAAGCTCCTCTCTCCTCCTTTCTTTCCTCAAGATGTCTTTTATCACTTCAGGTGGTAATCTTTTCACTCGAAGCTTTTTTTTTATCATATAAAGTTTACGCTCAATTTTTGGTGGAAGAAGTAAAATACCATTTTCAGCCCTTTTCTTCTTTAATCTTTCTAAGTAAGTTATCTTTTTCTTCTTTTTTGATTCTTTTACATCATCTGTTTTTGAAATTTCAGCCTGTTCAAGATTCTGTTTAAAAGAGTGTTTCATACTTTTTACCTTTTTAGATGTGTTTTCAGGGGAGGGATCAGTTTCATTACTTGTCTCTTTATTTGCTTGAGTGGGACTAATATTAAAAGAAACTGAAGCTTTCTCTTCGCTTTCATTATCACTTTTAGATTGTACAGTTTTTTCTTGTAGTAAATTACCTTTTTTACGCTTTTTTGATCCAGAAGGTTTCGTAGTCAATAAGTCACATGAAGATGCAGAGATTTTGCAGTTTGTATCATGGTTTCTTTTCATTTGGCCTTTCTGTTCTGAGGAATTATTGTCACATTTCTGGAAATCAAATTCACCCCATTTGGTAGCATCTCCAGGTAATTTCTTATGCTTTTGAGCATTACCTGCTCTAGCCCATCGAGTCATTTCCTAATTGAAATATTTATAAATTATGAATAATCAAACACACTTATTAAAAAATTAACAATTATAATTTTACACTTATAATTTTAATTATATATGTATATATAAAATTTATAACTAGTATTAAAACATGTTTAGCTTCATAGTTTGAGATATTTTCATAAATTTTTAATTATTTATTTTCAATGACAATTTTAAAATACTAGCAGGAGAATCTTTTAAGTACACATAAAGGTAGATTCTATCAGACGTACTGTTTTAATATTAGGGTCCTTTTCAAATTTTATAGGTCCCCCCCCAAAAAAAAATATAAAATAAAATAACATTAAAATATCTAATATTATTTAATTATAGAAAACATTTTAAAATTAAATATTAATAATAAAATTCAATAATAAGCAATACACATAGGGAAAAAAAAAACAGATTAAGTGTGAAAGTTTATGTTTAGGTTAACAAACAAGCCCCTATTCTTTTCATACAAAAAAAATTATGTAATATTAATCTGGCATTATATTTCAAAAGGATTAAAAAGAATATAGATTAGTATGAATATATCAGATACTTGTAAAGTCTCATCTTTATAATATGAAAACATCTTTGTAATATGAAAACACAAACACAGGGAGAAAATTAAGCATGTACTTATGAATAACAAATGGATATACTGTCATCAGAAATATTTTCATGGGAGAAATAAATTCCATAATGGACTTTTAAGAAATTTAAAAAGAAAAAAAAAACTTGGAAGGCAAACAACGCATCCTTTGTGATGCATTAACTTTTAAATACTAGGTTCTTTGCATTTTTTATGCACTATGTAGAACATCAACATTACTTCTAACAAAGTATTAATTTTATATAAGAACTTACTAAAGCTATAAAAAAAAATTCCTACTTCTGCAGTTTGAAAAAATTAACTAATTGTCTTCAATCATTGTGGTGCCTCAAATCTTTAGATCAAAATTCAAATCATATTATTTTGCTGTATGTATTATAACCTGAAACTATTATTTTAAGAAGCAGAAAGGTTTAATATCAGCCAGAGGAAAAATTTAACTCTTAGGCAAAAGTTTAACAGCTTAACTTTAAGGTACATAACAAACAGGTTCATGATTGATTTCAAGCAATGTGCATCGATCTAATTTCGATAATTTTTAGCGTGAAAACTCGTACTACCAGACATTCCCTACAGTGCTTTAAACTAAAAATCAAGTCCCATTACTAAAACATTCAAACAACTTACGCTTGAAACAGTAGGTATGATTATTTATTTTTTAATGTAATGATTGAGTGATTTAATTTCAAACTGAATATAGATGCAGTTTTAAATTAAAATAGCTCTCCCTTTTAATGAAGGACATTTGAATTAACCCAAAATTATACTTCTTTGGTATAAGAAAACGTACAGTCTGTAACAATTCTCACGAGAAAGCTGTATCAAATTCCCTTATATAATATTTCCCTTAATATTTCACCCGAATTTAACTATTACAATTTTCATATATAGTCTAAATGAGGTTATGAAATTAAATTTTGACTTTAAAAAGAACTCATAATAGGATTATTGTTTAGGTCACATGAAGTAGGCTTTATTTTATTTGACAAACCAGGCATGAATGTGAAATTAATTAACAAAAATGACAACAAAACTTACGATCTTACTACGGTCTACTTACGATCAGCGTGCTTATGTTGATGTTTGTGTACGATTGAATGAGATATTAAATGAGGTGAGTTGTTTTTGTCTTTTCAGTAACTTTTATAATTATTATTAATCTGTGTAGATCATTTAAGAATGCCATAAATTTATGTTAGCCTGATTATTTTTAGGCTAGAATGTCTATTTATCATACTAAATAATTTAAATTTATTGAAATATTTAAATTTGTGTTACTAGTATGTGCTAGCAGAAGAGTGTATAAGCATAACTAAAGATGGCAACAGTTTGCATTTGACCCATGAAATTTGTTTATGAGACCGTAGTGCGAAGCTTTACGTTAAAAGCCATTCTATTTATTTTATATTCTAATTTTAGTAATTTACCCATATAATTATTATAAGTTATCATAGAATATACTGGAACAGATCCTTTACTTTAACAACCGAAGTCATATATTTGTCCTAGGTTAGGTCTCACGGGCTCTTATTTTTAAATAGTATAAAAATACTATTATAACTGCTAAATACTTTCGTAATTCAATTCAGTTTATTGTGTAAAAGTCCACACATATAACTCGAAAACAAATTGTGTCACAAACAAGAAAATAATAAAAATATGAACCAAATATTATATATTTTTACTATAATACTTTAGGTAATACCTTCATTAATATACATCATGTAGTAATAAAAATATGTATAATGACTAAAACCCTTAAAAATTGCTGTAAAATAACAGCTGGGGAAGAGGAGACCAGGGATGTTCGTGCTCCGGGAATTAGGTACTGATCGTCTCTGGAATACCCAGAGTAATATAATTAGGAGTTATTTATTCTTATTATTTTCTGTTTATTTTGAAAGACAATCAACGAATACAACATACTATGAAAAAAAAAATCCCAACAAAGACCCCGATGGTTCTCTTAGTACTGGTAAATGGGTCATTCTCTTAAATTTCAACCATTTCAACACCCAGAGTCAGATTTTGATGAAACTTTGTGTACTTACTTTTTTATGGTTATAAGTAACATTTTAAGTTTGTTTTATACTATTTTAAATAGTTTTAATTAGCCATTTAGAAATTTTGTATAATGTCGTTGAAATGTTCATATTTACAAAAAAAAAAAGTATTTTGTAATAACTAATGTTTAAATTTTCTTGAAAATTTTTACATAACATTTTAAGGCAATAAGAAATTTAGAATAAAAAGTAATTTAAAAACTTGAGAAACTAGAGAATTGGAAATTTTTTTTATTGAAAATTGTAATTTCTAAAATAAAGTACAAATTAAATTCATGGTTTCTTGTTTTAAAATTGTCATAAATATGGGAATTTAAAGTATTCTTGTTTAAAAAAAAAAAAAAAATCATTTTGACAAAGATATGTCAATTTTAAGAGAAAAGTTTATACATATATATATATATATATATCTGAAACCTACCCTAATAATTCTAATAAATTAATAACTAACATTATAAATTAGAAAAAGGTTAATATCATAAATATCCATGACTTTTTTTAAATATTGTCTACATATTAATACTTAATACTACATAATATACTTAATTGTTATTTGAAAAAGAAAAGGGCAAAATATAGCTCTTATTCTAAGATGAAATATGGAGTATGGGTTCATCCTTCATTGTTCTTGGTTGTGAGTTTGTGACATTTCCTCATAAGAAGTAAAGTTGACCTTGTGCATAATGCTACCATAAAAAGGGTCAACAAATCATGTAGCATAGTATAAGTGAATGCATAACTGACAAGTGCCTCCGAGCCATAAAAAAAAATTAAAAAATCATTGTAACTTTCATTTGAGTAGCATGAACTGTAATAAAATAAATGCCAACTTAGTTCAGTGATTAATTATGTCAAAAATATCAGTGATAAATAATGTGGTTTATTAATCCTTTTTCTCCAATACATATGTTTGTGTGTGTATATATATATATATATATATATAAAGTTGGTTCTGGACTATTAGCCACCAGCATGCAAGGTAGCATTTGACAACCCCATATTCCTGCTTGCAAGATAGTATTTTGCCAACCCTTATGAATGCATATACCTCGTAGATAGTCTATCAGCTGCCTGTAAGCATGTACACACTGCACACCTACTAACCTTGGCCTTGTATACATAAATTTTTTTTTTCTTTCAGTAATTTTCTCTTTTTTTTTCTCAACTGGAAAATCTTTTTATTAAAATTGGCCTATACTATATACATGCTTTTGGTAAAGGTATAAAGATAGTACATATTCGATCAGAGAAGAGAATATTTAGTTTGCAGAGGTTCTCAATCTCTTTTCTCTTCTGGAATACTTATAAAAAAATTTAAATTTGTGATATATGAAATACTCAATAAAAATTAATTTTAACCCGAGAATACTCATAAAAGGCATGGCATGCCTTATCACCTCATATTCTTTAATGTTTCTTCACAATCTCACTTAAAAATTTTATGATTCCCCATGTAGCTGACTTTAAGGTTATAACCTTTGATGCAGAGAATCAGTTGAAAATTTCTGTAAATATATGTCGACCGAAATAGCCTTGATCAAGCATGTCATACTCTATGCATCATTTCTGTCACATTTCATGAGTTGGGGAGCCTGTTCTTAAATAATTTTAATTTAATAGGTTATCACAGTTTTGATGAGGAAATGAAATATTTAAGAAATTTATAGGATACTGTTTCTTCAAGAGAAGATAGTTTCAATGTAGAACACAAACTGGAGGAGGAAAAAAATAATAGTAAATATAAACCATCAGCTGAAATCAAAGCTATTTCAGAAATAAAATCCTCTAATTTAAAAGAAAATTATTATATTTTTTAAGGGATGGCAAAATGGATTAAAGAAAAATCCAATTCTAATATTATTATGTTTTTAAAAAACACTATTATCATATTGCTTTGAAATGCATGCATTTCAAAACATGCTACTTCTCCTTTAAAAACTAGGAATCTATCATCATCTGAAATGATACACAGTTTAGAAAAATATACTAACAGTTTCATTGTTTTCATTGAGTGTTTATTTTGAGAGAGAGATCCTAAATGTAATAAGGAGTATATAAAAGGTGTGTTGGATGTCCAAAGAAAAAAAAAACTAAATTTGTTTGTGAAAACTGACAGGAAAATATGTAAAGAACATGTGAAAAATATTTGCAGAAAATGTGTAGACTAATCGCAAACAGCATTTTTAGATGTTTTCATGAATTTGTTTTGCTTTTTGTCTTTAGTGTAATGATTTTATGGTAGAAAATAGGAATAAACATCCCTGAGTATCAGATAACTTGTGTGTTATTGTTGTTCATAGGATGCCAGGTTAAATAAAGCTAAAATTGGATATCTGTATTTCAAAATAAAGCAAATAATGCTGTTTGTAAAATGAAGTAATACAGAACAAAGTATGTTTAATACAGAGCATAGTAAAGACTCATTGGGTTCTGATAATAGCAATGATGATTTTGAGTGGATATGTATCATAGTTGAGTAAATACACAAATATTAATGAGGATCCACTTAAGGATAACTACCATTTTCTTTTCAACAAATTCATTAATATTTTCTTTGTAATGAACTTCTGTAAATGAAGTGATAAAACAATGAAGAAAAATTTGTTTACTGATGACAAAGTAGTTTACTGAGAATGAATGATGAAAACAATTTTCCCAAACAAGAATTTTAGAACAAACAGCACTAGAGATTTTATTAGTTATTCTAAAACACCCCTATAGTTCCATGTATTGAGGAAAGTGGGCAATAACCTCCTGTACCAGCATTTCCTCTAAATATATCTACAGTTCCATAAATTGATGAGGCTTTTGGAGCAGTAAATACTGTTTGTAAATTGTAATATTGTTGTATCAAAACATTTAGTAAAAGCAGTTTAGTTCGTTATATATATTTAGTCTTTGAAGGGTGGACAAAGAATACTTCATCCAAAACATTTTTCAAAAGAAATATTCATTTAAGTATTTCTCTTGACAAAAATGAATTAGTTCAGCTGATATTAATGTGTTGGTTGCTCCAGGAACAACCTGAGTTAACTTGCAGATTATACAATATAGTAGAGATAGCGAAAAATTGATTTTAATTAACCAGTCAATCATGAAGTGAATAATGTCCAATCTTTGAAATAATGGACTACAGGTATAGATATATTTAATGCTTTCAGTGATATCAGTGAGACATCTTTTAAAAAAGCTGTCTTACTGATTTGAAAGTACAAAAATTATTTAATTAATATTAGTGACAAAAGATGGTATAGATTCAGTTATAGGATGCATAAATGAATTTATAACCCTATGTCAAAATAATAAAACCATGTTTGTTTTTTTAGATGTAGTAATGTTAGTCTCAGTAATGAAACTGGCCATAAGACAATTTCCTACCTAGACTTTGTAAAAATTAGTTATCGACTTCTGCCTTTGCTTTATGATATAAGGTATAGAGAGGATTTCCAGCCATATGTCTGGGATTATAAGATTTCAAAATTGTTAATTACAAAATGGAGTAAAATTAAATCATTACACAACTGTGACTATTTTCTTTCTTGAAATAAGCTACATAATAGTCCCATTTACATATGCCAGTCAAGTACCCTTCATTTTACCCGGGTAAAGGGATTATGCTTGAAGGGTCGGAGAAACCTGTTAACATGGTCAATTATTTTTACCCTCCTTTATGCCGGAACCATCACCAGAAGTCACGTGATCATACAAGAAGGCAATCCCATCATTCCGTTCTTAAACTACTTCCATGCTGACTAGCCACTGTTTACAAAATCCGACATATAAATTTGAGTTACCCCAAACAAACACTTATATTCATCCATTTTTTGTTACTGATCCTGTCTATCCATTAAAAAATTGGATAATGAAGCCCTTCACAGGCAGCATTACTGCAGCTCAGCATCAATTTAATAACAAACTAAGTAGCTGCAGAATTTATCTAGAACATGCTTTTAGCATGCTAAAAGGAATATAGTGGTGTTTACTTAAAGAAAATGATTCTTCCTTAAAATATGTAGAGCTGCTAGTTCTGGAAGCTTTCTGGAAAGAGTTCATTTCTAGAAGCATAAAAATTGTTCTTTGTTAGTGAAACAATTAAAATTAATAGAAATAAAGGTATTCCTTTGTAAAGAATGGGATTTTGTGTTGTAGAAAATCTAAATTATTCTATGCTATGGGATGTAATGAAACAGAGCGTTTTTTTATTATTATTTGAGGGGGGATCAGGTGGAAAGGGAGGAGCTAATTTAACATATTTTTATATTTCAGCAATTGATCGAAAAATGTTAATTATTTCGTAATTTTTCTGTAATATGTTTTCACAAAATTGCTCCCTTTTTTTCTTCAGCTACTTTCTCAGTCTCTCCTCCAAATTTTAAAATTCTGTCTGTAGTCTCTTTTAACACATTTTTTAATGTTTCTTCCATCAAATTATCAAATTCAGTTTTCTTAGTTTTCTACCAGAACCTATAACAAAACAAAAATTTTACATTTTATTAATAATGAGTTAAACTTTATTTTGAAATATTAGCTAATAACATGTATGCTTCGTTTTGCTTCATTCAGTTGAAAAATAATGATTAATTATAACTAACCAATAAACTAATAGTTGGTTTCAGATTTTATTAAATTCTGGAATTAATATTTTGAATAGTTCTACTTTGAAGGACTCTCTAGAAGTATTATAAGTCATCATCAAAATATTAAAGAAATAAACACGTAACTGAATATAAAAGTAATAAACAAGAAAAGCTCAAAATGTATTACATTTAATAAATTATTGAACAACAATGGTTAAGATTAATAAAATAAGATTAAAACAATGATTAAGATTATTAAAAATAAAATATCTAATGCAAAATCTAATTTAAAAGTAAAACATTAATGCTAACAAATAATTATTCAAATGAACAATAAACTAATAGAAATATTAAAGAATATAATTAAGGAAATATATTAATGAACTTACTTGATACTAGGTGTTCCAATCCTACATCTATACGAATGATAGTATTAACATTGTCCCTACCACCTAAAACTTCGTCCATTTTTGAATAAAATTTTAAATGATGAGATGAAGCACCGCTTTTCTTCAATTTATCTTTTGTAACGCAATACTTCTTTTTTAAAAATTTAATCCTATTCTTCACTTGTGTGTAATTTTTATACACATATTTCTTTGCCAGATCCTGCAATATTTTTTTATATGTGTCACCATTGCGGGCTGTACCATCAAGTTCTTGAGATAGGAAATGCTGGTGGTACAAAATAACTAATTCTGAAGTTTCCTTTTTCGGACAGCGCTCAATTTTTATACCTTTAGCAGCAGTGAAGTTGGCCATTTGAAATAAATAGTCTACAAGCACAAAGGATGATGGGAAAGGAGAGAATGGGGTCTGCAATTACCCAGGTAGAAAGGTGGGTTCTTTCTTCCCTTCAATATTTTCCCTAACCAGGGATAATTCTTGAAAGGGAAGTACAATTCATAGATCTACCCTGCATTTAGGCACATGTAGACTGGGCTAATATCTTAATGCATAGGATGGTGTCTTTCAGTTTTAAAGTTCATAGGTACAAATTCTGCTGTGGCACAACTGTCCATAATAATTCTGAATCAACTTTAAACAGTAGATTCTTGTCTGAATAGTCCTTTTATTACAATAAGTAAACCAGAGCATTCTAAACCTTTCCTGAAATACAGATAACTTTATTTTAGGATCAGGTGAAAGGCCTTCAGGATGCCACCGAGGAAGATTTCCCTCAATTTTTATCCTCAAAAAGGAGATTTTTGTTCCTACTTTAGCATCTCCCTCCTACTTATATTTAGAGTGTTCAGACCTAGATTTTTCCAACTGAAAGGCACCAGAATAAGTTTTATGACTTCAGTTGTGCAGAATTTTACTCAAAGGTATTTTTCCATTCTCAAGCTAATTAATCCTCTGACTGACGAGGCTGTATATGTAGTCTGTCTAAATGTAACTCGAGTTGATAAAAGCATGAGTTGACTACTTCTAATATATTGTTCTGAAATATAAATATTAAAAAAAAAAAATTTTGTTTGTTTTTTTGTTTGAGAACTTGTTTATATATTATAATTTGTTTTGGAGAAGAAATAAAGAAAAATTGATTGCTACACAAATTTCCAATAAAAAATTCCCAGATTTTTTAATGTCCTTTTATCAAGTAGAATAACCGGAAACATGCAATCACACATTTAGAGAATTTTAAGTTGTTTGCAGTGTTGAAATTCACATTTTTTTTCTTATGATGAAACTTTACAGCTGTTTTCAGTATTAACTACAACTATGCATATTAATAAAAAATAAAAATTCTGAATTTTTTTTTAAGATAGGCCAGAATTTAGTTATTGAAATACTGTTATTTTTTTTTAACAGAATATAAAATCTTTTTTAAAGATTCTTGTACCTTTTTACAAGCATCATTGGCAATAATGACTATTTTTTATTTCACCCTGTATTTTTATGATCTTTTAAATTCTCTGTTTCAAGTGTTGTAACAACACTGTAATCAGTATTTTTGTTTTGAAACATGTCAATGAGAGGATTGTAAAATAATAATCTTACCCTAAAAGTGTTGCAGATTATCCTAAATATTTAATAAATAGAAACTAAAAGAACTAGAGTTGTTATCCTGTATTACTTTTACCCTGTATTTTTATGATCTTTTAAATTCTCTGTTTCAAGTGTTGTAACAACACTGTAATCAGTATTTTTGTTTTGAAACATGTCAATGAGAGGATTGTAAAATAATAATCTTACCCTAAAAGTGTTGCAGATTATCCTAAATATTTAATAAATAGAAACTAAAAGAACTAGAGTTGTTATCCTGTATTACTTTTACCCTGTATTTTTATGATCTTTTAAATTCTCTGTTTCAAGTGTTGTAACAACACTGTAATCAGTATTTTTGTTTTGAAACATGTCAATGAGAGGATTGTAAAATAATAATCTTACCCTAAAAGTGTTGCAGATTATCCTAAATATTTAATAAATAGAAACTAAAAGAACTAGAGTTGTTTGTTTGCATACTTTGTTATAGCACATATGTGCATTGGTGATTATGTCTTTCCCGAAGACCGCAAGCCTCATTTCTGTACCTGTTTGCCTAATTTTACTGGAGCTGATATTGTGGATTCGCTAAAAGCCTGTCTTGTGGACAATTAAATAACTTCAGCAATTATATACTGGACTGTACATTTAATTATCTACAAATTTTGTATAATTAAACATTATTAACAACAAATGTAGGCTGAAACTCCGGAGAATAACCAAATTGTGCTGAGCCACCGGCACTCCCCTCAGTTTCAGCTCTCTATTCTAGTGTCTGTTCTCTTACTTTTAGCAGACCTCTCCTCCTATGCTGTTGGTGAGGGCCAGGGATGGAATCTTCTCCCTTTTTTCTACACTCTCTCATTGTGTCGGTTTCCAGCAACTCCTTAGCGCCGTAAAAAAGTGCAGGCATCCATTCCTTGCAAACATGCATCTTGAGTTTAGTATTACACTTGCCAACTTTTAAAAATTGGCATCAGTAGAACTTTTTTGAAACATCAGTTTAATGGTTGGTTGACTTTTAGTGGCACAATTGTAATTAATAAAAGCTAAATTGTTTTTCTTTTTCCAGAATTAAAAGTTAATTGTGATTAAAAAATCAGTATGCATTCATTGCATAAAACATATTAGCTAATTTTTTTCAATTAAGTTTGATTCCAGAGAAATAAAAAATAAACCTAAATTTCATATCAAGTAAAACCAATAAAATTATATGTTAAAATTATGAATAAGTGTACGTTCTGACCCAGCCTGAGGCACACAAAATATCAAACTATGAGAAAACAACTTAAAGAAATCTTTTAGGGAATTTTTTTTCAATACTCTTAAATTTTTAAAAAGCCTTATTTACAAAACTCTGATAAAACTAATATAACCTCCAGTCCAGTGATATCACTATTTATTTTTTTAACAAGTTCATGTGTGAATTTAATATCTTTCAGCAACATATTAATAATCTTTTTCCTGAAATAAATTATAATTTTTGAAAGATAATTAGTTGGAGGCTGAATATTGAGTTCAAAAATATATCAAAAATAAAATAATAAAGTCACTTGTGAAGTTCACAAAGTAAACCAAGACAATTTGGGAAATGTACAAAAATTAAGTTATGAAGTTCCTAGATCCTAATTGATGGAAATTTAAATTAAATTTAGAAAATACTTAATAACTAGGGTATTTTCGAACATATATACATATGTATGCTTATAATATAAATTATTGACCTTAGTAAACAATTTCATATTGTAATGAAAAAAAATGCACTTTATTCGCTTTATTGTGAACTTCTCAAATAGATGGCAAAAATGGCTATACATTTTATGAAACATTTTATTGATCTGCCAAAGAATTTTATGGTATTTTAGTATCAGGAAATCTGTTGACGTAAGATTTGTCACATTTCAATAGTATATTATAATGCAAACTAAATTATATTATTAAATCTACTCAAAAAATTATTTTTTCATGACAAAAGTTTAGATTTATCTTAATTTCAACAATTAAGTGCTAGGTTAGTCTAAGCTTTCATCACTTCTTACACTACAGTTCTGGCTTTTTTAGCTAGAAGAGTACACATTGAAATTCCACTGTTTCATGCAAGTGTGCACATTTCATGCATGACAAAACCACCAAACCCTAGTTGATTACATAAAGCAATTTTAAAAAATAAATGTAAGATTTTTTTTTAAGTATATTGAAAAATTAACTGGAAACATCCAAATGAACTTAAAATTTTTGGTACTAATTTATTTGAGAGATATTCATCAATTACTGTATTTGTTTTGTCAGCACTGATGGATAAACTGATAATAAAAAAAAGTTATTCGCTGTACAGTAAAAATTATGTACTACAATTATTTTTTCCATTTTCAACACGTGCATATTTATATCAGTACTAATCAAAATTTTGGCACTGCTTCTCTGATACTTTTATGCAACAAGAACTTTGAAACATTACAACCCATATCTGAATATATAAGTTTTGAAACTTTATGCTTAATATTTAAATTACAAATTTTTCATTGGCATTTTATCATTACATTTATTAATTTAGATTGAAATATCTTTTTACAAACCACATTAATCACATTATGCACAGCAATCTGAATTAAAAACACTGAAATGTTTCAAGTTAAATTTTAAAAACATTAGATCTTACTTCAAATGAAAATATTAATTTTGTGAATTATTTACATCCTGTATGATTTTGTTAGTTAAAAAATATTTAATTTATAATAGAAAGATAAATTGTATATATGACTAGATTGGTTTTACTTCAAGCAGTTTCTACACTAATCATATTTAATCTTAGGCCTTGTCCTTCAGAAAATTTTTTAGCTGGTGAAAAATACTGTATTCATATTGATATAGTTTAAAATATTGGAAAGA
Source organism: Pardosa pseudoannulata (assembly GCA_032207245.1). NCBI lineage: Eukaryota > Metazoa > Arthropoda > Arachnida > Araneae > Lycosidae > Pardosa > Pardosa pseudoannulata. Next base: position 36,998,158 of record CM063505.1, read on the forward strand.
GGGAGAAAAAATTTTGTATACTCGAAAGTTTACCAAATTCTATGATTATTTAGTAATTAATAAAAGTCATAAAATACAAGTTTTATTAAAATGAATAGATAAAATATTTAATACATTGTCTTTTTTTTTTTCCAACTACTTAGTCAAGAATATATTTTCAAAGTAAAAAGAAAGACCTAAAGCAGCTAAGTAACAAGAGAAGTATTAGATAAATACAGCAAAATGTGATGGCTTAAAATATTAAGATTTCACAGACTAAAAATTAAATGTACACTATATACACAGCAAATCAACTTTCAATTTTACATGTCATTTTTTGCTTGTTCTTCTTGACTGGGGGCAGGGCCCTGAAGTGGTCTTCGGAATAAAAGTATATGAGGTTCTGGAAAAAAAGAATGTTTCAAATCTAAATAAAAATACAATAGAACATGACAAAGACCTTAAATTATTAAAGTATTATCTCCATCACTAAATTTTTTTAAATACTTTATCTACTTTTACATTAACCATTTTTTAAGAGTAAGCATAAAAATAAATTATTGGGATTACTAGTAATTAAGGATTTTATAGCTACACACAGGCACACATACAAGATAGTTGATAAATTCAATTCAACACGGGTGTATGTTTTGCAGCATATGTCCTAACATATGCAAAATCTGATGATAAACTTTAAAGCATATAACAAATGTTTAATTATCTGCAGTTACTAAATAACACTAAGCTTAAATAACTACAAAAACATTATTTGCATACAAGTATGACAACTTTATGATTTAATCATCTTGATACTTTCTGAATTAGCTTTTTAGATTGTATTATGCTACTCTGTAAAGTCTCATTTCAGTTTCAGGCAACTAAATTAAAAAATAAAAAATAAATTATTAAAAAGAAAAAATTCTCACCTGTTTTCTTCTCTCAAAACATATATTTCTGCCAAATACACACACGCACACACACACATATATATATATACACACACGCATATATATAGATGCATATATATATACTTATATATACACATAACTATACACACACACATACATATATATATATATATATAGAGAGAGAGAGAGAGTACATTGGTTGCCTTTTAGAGTCCTTTACAAAAATAACCAAATTAGTTTCAATACAGACTATTGGGAAATATATATAGTGCAGTTTCTTTAAAAATAGGGTATTGAATTCTCTCCTCTCGCATATACACACTTTTAACAAACAGAAAGAAAATTAAGAATTTATTAAAAAAAATTATATTTGACAAATTAACAAAATTGCATTTATATAAAAAACTAAATTTATTCCTTTTTAAAAACATCCTCAAACTACAAATACCTATTCTTTCCACACATTCTCAATTTATAGAGAAAAAATTGGAATGAACTTTAAAGCTGTGTATAATTGATGAAAAATTGCTTTTAAGGTCATCATAATCATATTTTTGTTTTGAATAATGATTTAAAAGATATGTTCTTAAATAAAAACAAAATTTACCAGGGAAAAATTGCTAGCAATATAATTAATACACTAGTATAAGTTAAACTGATTAAAAAATGCATCAACAATATTTTCACCATTAACTCTTACTGAAAATTTCTCATAACTTACAAAACATTTAAACCAAACCTAAAATTAACAACATAGAAATTTATGATGAAATATTTCATACAGTAATGTTAATATCATAAAAATGGTTACCTGGTTCATGAACCATATAATGAATCCAGCCATGACTTTGTCGAACCCCTAAACTTCTCCACTCGTCTTCAGTCATAAGATGAGTTTTTGGAACCATCTTTGCAATTTCTTTTGGAACAATAACATGTCTGAAAGAAAATTAGTGCATCTATATAATTAAAAATAAACAATATTTAAAATGAGTATAACAAGCCATGTTTGCAATAAGTCATTTTAAGATAGAAACAAAAGATGCATGGTCTACATATGTATGCCAGTTTTAAATAAACATAAAATTTAGTTGAATTGCAATTACATATAAATTTAAACCAATTAAAACAAATATAAAAGCTAAATTTTAAATATGGTGACTTATAGCCTTAAAAAGAAAATTATTGTTAAATGGAAACAAAGATGTGATTATAATTTTAAGATACTTGTTTGGCACTTAAAGAAAATTAGTTTTTTCAATCATGACTTAATATCAGAGAATTATGATATAAATATACATTAGCTCCCAAATTAGCCTGTAGTAATTTAACATCTATAATTACATTTTCTTAATAAAACCACTCTAAGGTTTTTAAAATATGTTACGAAAACTTAATGAAGATTCTAGAAAATTATATAGCAGACTGGCTTAGAAGGTTTTTTTTTATCTTTTGTTACTTAAAATAAGAAACAACATTAAAGAATTAGTATCTAAAGTTATATTAGCTGGTTAGCAATTATTTCAGGTTTGGCAATATAAAGGTTACCTACTGTCACATAAAACAGATTCTAAACATCAAAATAGAATTCAATTAGAATATAATATCCTGAAATTACTTTAAAAGATTTCACATATTTTTAATTTATAACAAAATTTATTCTAAATTCTAAATACAGATTTAAAGTAGAAGCTTCTTAGAAACTTCCAAACTACAAAAAAGATGCTAAAGTAATGATTGATGAAACAAATACTACAGACCACCTTAGAATTAATGAATATCTTATAATATATACAATATAAATATCCCTAAAAAACATAACTTAAAATAGATATAGTTACGTCAACTTATAAGGAATATCAACAGTTTATTTAAAATGTTAAATTTATGAATTTAAAATGTTTAACTATGAGATAGTGAAATTAATATTTAAATTCACATCATTTCTACCCATTTGATCTTAACATTATACATTTAAATATTATTCCTTTTTACACCTCATACCTCCATTTTAGAATTTCTATTACATTCAGAGATAAACACACTAAATTTTACTCAAAAAATTAAAACCATATAAATATGAACGCATTGGAAGAGTTAGAAAATAATTAAAGTCCTTAAACGGATAAGATTGTGTACACACATAAAATAACTTTAATTACACGACAATTTAAAAGACTCTTTAAGAAAGTTGTACATAAAATTAATATACACTACTTCCATTTTTTAAATTACTTAATCATATAACTTGCATGCAATTTCACCTACCTGTATTCGTACTTATCATCATAATATTTATCAGAATAGTAAATATTTTTTACCGACATATCGCTCATCAATTAGATAAAATAATTATATTGAAATTAAGAAGTAAAATTAAGTAGTTCTAAAAATACAACTGTAAAAGAAAATTTTAAATTGTAAAAACAGTTTTAAAACATATATATTATGCCAAAATTCGAATTCGCCTCCACTAAATATTGCGATACAGTTACAGTGAATTTAAAGTAAACCGTTTGTGCTTTGTGGCAATTTCAGTAAATGAGGTACATGGAGTTACCATTATTGAACTACTTTCTTTCATTTTATTTATGTATTTATGTTTAAGCTCGAATCATTATTAGTTTATATTAAGCATTTTAAGAGCTATATTCACCAAGATTTGAATACTCGGATCTAACCGAAAATCAGCATTTTCTTATTCATCATTGAAAATACGCAGTATTCAGCTCATTTCCCTCGAATTCTGAGGATTAATCGCCGAATCCACGGATATACATTTTATGCATGCGCACTGTATTGAAACCAAACATAGCTGATACACCTACCTAATATCATGTAGGGCCTCCACGAGCACACAGAAGGGCCGTAACACGACGCAGCATGGACTCAACTAATGTCTGAAGTGGTGCCGGAGGTAAGTGACACCATGAATCCTGCATGGCTGTCCATAAACCCTAACAGTACGACTTGGTGGAGATCTCTTCAGAACAGCACGTTGCAAGTCATCCCAGATATGCTCAATAACAGAGGCTTAACTTGGCAGTTTCAACTTGGGGAGGCAATGGTGTTTAATAATGATTATTCAATAATCCTAAAACGGTAATGTTTTAACCCTTTTTTAACTATTATTTTTATTATTGTTTATTTAGTTATAATGGCAGAATCTTAACAAACCTGTAAAATCGATGAAAAACACAAAATATGATGGTTCCTTTCGTTTATTCTTCCGAAAAATGTTCTCTCTCACCAAGCTTGCAAATACATCTGTCGCGATCGAAGGGAGGTCAGATTAAGCAGTAAATACCTGATAAATCAATTAAGTAAAAATAAAATTCAACTAAGTACAATTGAATTAAGCTGATTTTTCCAATTAAAACACAAATTGATTTTTTTCCAAAGATATAGACATAATTCATTTTCTTGAATGCAAAATACTACATATCTACACTCAAGAGCCAAAACTTTATGATCGCCTGTCAATGACATGTTGGCCCACCTTTGGCGAGCAACACAGCTTCAACCCGCCTTGTCATGGATGCCACAAGTCCTTGGTAGATGGACGGAGACAAATTGTACCAGATGTTTAAGCAATGGTTACGCAAATCCGAGATATTGCGAATTGGTGGTCTTTGAACTCTGAACCGCCGTCTCATGACATCCCAAATGTGTTATATTGGATTTAGATCCGGTAAGTTAAGCCTCCAGGACATTAAATGGAATTCAGCATCATGCTCCTGGAAAAACTCCAATACAATTTTAGTCTTGTGACACGGGGCGTTTTCTTGTTGGAACATTCCATTTTCAGCTGGAAAAGCAGAGGCTATGTAAGGGTGCAACTGGTCCGAAATGATGTTCAGATACCCTGTAGCATTCATGGTCTGCTCCACCACAACAACGGGTCCCAGAAACGCAAGAAAATGTCCCCAAAAGTCTAATACCGCCACCACCGGCCTGTGTATGACCTACTGTACATTGAGGGAGCAACTGTTCGCCTAAAAGACGGCATATCCTGACACAGGCATCGGCGTGATGAATGACAAAGCGTGATTCATCTGACCCGGCAACTCTCTCCCACTAATCCATGGACTAGTCGCGATGTTCCCAGGCCCAACGTAGGCGCAATTGGCAATGACACTTAGTCAGCAAAGGCACATGAGTGGGACGTTTGCTGCGTAGCCCCATATCCAACAGTGTCCGCTGAACAGTGTGCTCCGATACTATTCTACTTGGTTTGCATTGTATTGGGTTGTCAGCTGAGCTACTGTATGGCTCCGGTTGTGCTTCACCATCGAGACAGTCTCCGAAGACCTTTTTCTTTGATAGCTTGTGGACGTCCAACACCATGTCGTCTACTACTGGTTTCACCGTCATTCATCCACTTTGCCTAAGTACTAACAACTGTAGTTCGCGAACAACCCACGAGTCTCGGAAATACTTGTTCCGAGATTTCGAGTAATTACAATCTGTCCTCTATCAAAATCGCTTAGATCCGCAACCTTTCCCATCGCATACAAGTAAGTTAAAAAATGATTCTTCAGACTCTCCAGCAGTTGTTAAATACCACTTTCACCTGATCACGTGCCTTCCACGTCATCCAGGCGAGTTCATTGCAAAATGTAGGGCTGGTCATAATGTTTTGGCTCTTGAATGTATCTCATATAGTTTATTTTCTTTACCTTCTTGATCTTCCTTCTCTTCAATCAAGCACACGTTATCATTAAAATGTTAAGTATTGTTTCCCTTTTCAAATGAGTTTAAATATCAGTGTGTCGTTCACCAATGGAACACTAATATTAAAATTGCAGTATATTCTGGAGTTCTTACATATTATAAAACTAATAATTAGTATTATTCGAAATTACAACATGGATTGAACTTCAAAATTTGGATGTACATTTGGGGTTTAGTTTGGTTTGAATTTGGAGCTCTACGGACTACTGTTTTGCACACGAGGGCTAATGAAACCGGTACCTACTACTTAAAGCCGATTCCGAACGGCTGCAGTCATCCATGCTTTTCCAAATACTTGTAAACCTATATCGATACACAAACATTAAAGATAAACATGAAAACTAAAAAAATACATTAAAAATACCCTACTAGTTCGCATGACATTTACCATTTCAGAGGAAGTTTATGCGCTTTAATCAAACATATCTAATTGCCCCGAGTGATCAGAAAGTCCATATAAACTTTAAAAATTCACAATAACCGGAAAAATAACCAAAATAAAACACGGTTTTCAAGGTTAGTATTGCTAGGGCATGGGATTTTTTTTAACAGAAATAAAAAACTCAAAAAGAGTCGATAGAGAGCGCTGATGTACACTAGTCAAAGAAAAAGAAACGCAATTAACAAACAGAATGTCTCCAAATCGTTTATTACAACAGTATGTGTTCCACATGACAACCACCACACTGGATAATACACTGTAGGAGAGTCACAAATCCAGCAACGACAGAGTGCAGCACATCTGGTTGTATGTAAGACACCTCTCGGCTGATCACATCTTTCAAATCAGAGAGATTGGATGGATTGGGTCGATACACCCGAGATTTCGAATATCCCCCAACAGATTCTTCCTCAACTATGATTGTAGCTCAATTCGGCCTGCGAGATTCGCGCCACCCCAGTTTCATGGGTACGAAATCAGCTAGTACATCCAGTTTTATTCTAATTCCTATCATTCACAATGCGGCCACTTGCTGGTTGTACAAGCAGTGTGACGGACATTTCGGCAGCGCTACGTTATGTAGGGCTGCCCAGTACTCTCGGTCTACCAACCACTGCTGGGAAAAGCCTGAAAGGCCTAACGTCCTAATAGCTCTGGATTTGCGCATGGATTTTATAAGAGCTCAGTGTGTCAGTGTCTGACATCCAGGTCATAGGTTTGTTACCACTGCTCTTGGAATTTATAAGAGGTGAATGAATCAATTTCTGACCCACGGGTCATGTGTTTCAAATTACTGCTCACTTATAGGGGTTTTATAAAAGAGGAATGTCAAGTGCGAGTATTTTCGATGCAGTGCATTTGCGGAAAAACTGAATAATGTAGTATATGCATAAATACCTTTACTTGCAAGAGGTGATTAAGTTTGTAAAATTTGTAGAAATTAAGAGAAATATATTTAAACAAGAAAAAAGAACAAAGGGAAGTAGGGAGATAGGAAAAATGTATCAGAATTTGTGCCCTCTGCTGTCGATTTTTCTCCACTGTATTTTTTTCTTTTCAAAATGCCGGCTGCTTGTTTTTATTCATGAATTTGCCGCTATTCATGAATTTACCCCGTTTTATGATAATTTTACTATGGGAGACCATGTAGGTGGTCAACCTTAATGAGTATGCAGGAAAAACATAAATGGCAATCAAGTCTTACTCAGGAATTGAACCCACACCCTTCAGCGTAGTGGTAGACGAATGTTTTAATCATTATGTCAACCGGGCGATTCACTGTATTCCTAACACTGCATATTTTATTATTTAGGTTTCTTATGATTTCATTATTGTTATCAGAATTGTTGTTTATTGTTTATCAGAATTTTAACTCCCTGTTCTCACAGTTAAAAATACATCTAAACTCATGAAAATCGTCTGCTTAGTTCTGTTGATTGTTTACACTTATGATTAATTACTTATGTACTTAATTCCTAAAATGTTTCATTTGTTTGTAACTTATAGATCTTATTTTTTATATGGACTAAATGATACAACCTTTTTGGGATAGTTCTATAGAAAGTCGTATAAGAAATTTTATAAAAAATGGAAACAGAACAAATTTGTATTCATTGCACTAATTTGAAATTAGATTTGGCTGAAAAAGAAAAAGAGATTCAAAGACTTAAGTTACATATAAAAAAGTTAACGATATTATTGATTAATGATAAAATAAGTAGTTCAACAAATTTAAATTTGAGTTTTGAAGAAAATAAAACAAAAGAGACTGAGTTTATGAACAGTAAAATTAATGAACCTACTTTAAACATTTCTCCTTGTGATTTAATTGACTTAAGTTGTGATATTTTAAATATCAAAAAGCATTTCATTCTAGAATCAAAATATGTGCAAACTGATGACCCAGGTAAAGTTTTATGTTTGTTCATGGTATTATTATTAATATTACTAATGTTTCACTATGTGTATTGAATAAAAAATTTCTTAACTACTTTCTGTAAATTCATGTTCAAAAATATTTGGTTTCTCCTTATGGTTTTTTAAATATCTCTTTCAGAGTCATTAAACAATCCTGGAAACATAGATGATGAAAATTATGAGGTAGTGTCTTTATTTTTATAATCATATACACAAAAGGGAATTTAGTCAAACCTGTCAATCTCGAATCTCTTGGAAGTAAAAAAATAATTCGAGATACACAGGTTTTATGAAAATAAACTAAGAAAATTTCTTTACGCAATAGAAAAGATTGAAAATTTGAAGTACTTTTAGTTTTATTTACATGCACAGCTCTCTTTCATTGTTTTGCAGCCGTTTTTGAAGTTCTTTTGTACGATATCTTTGTTTTTCATGATAGTAAAATAGTACTGGGTGGAATTCCAAATTTAGCGGCGACTATGCTTTTCTTCATAAAAGGGTTTTCCTTCAAAAATGACAGAATTTCCATTTTTTTTTCGATGGTTAAAACATTCAATTTTCTGTTAACATCTGCCATTTTTAGCTCTAAAATTGAGACAGCAAGTTGCGAGATGATACTTTAGTCATTAGTCTATAGACTGAGAACCAGTTCTTTTTCCAAACAGAAATTTCTCCCGTCTCTTATTCCCCCCTCCTCAACCCCGATCACTTATTATTCTATTCCAGAGCAGAGAACCCGATTTTAGTACAATTCCCACCGACTAAATAACAATCCGAGAGAGAAAACTAAAAGTGTATTTCCTTTAAATGGGAACTTGTGCTTTTGTCAATGCAATAAGGATCCCGGTGTTCTTACGAAAATTTGAGATAGACAGGTTTAGGAAAAAATAATTTGAGATAGGTTTGGAAAATACGTTAAATTTTTATTGAAAATGTAGGGAAATTGAAAAAATTCGACATAGACAGATTTTTGAGATAAGCAGGTTTCGAGATAGACAGGTTTGACTGTATTTAAAATTCTTTTCATCTGATCATATATAAGTATTTTAATTTGAGTTTTTCTTCTATTTAACATTGTTATAATGATTGTACAGATGCAAATACTCAACTTTTTTTTTGACATATATGGTACTGATATTTTTATCTTAGAGTTGGATATATAAGTTTAAAGTGTTGATTGAAATTCCCTGAAATTGTATAATACATTTGACTATATTTGTAATAAATAGAAATTGTAATTATATTCTGTTTTCACTGAAAGAATTATAAATTATAGCATAATATAATATTATTCAAGAGCAAAAATATTTATATTAATTGTTATATAAATTTGTGTTATATGTATATATATGAGGATGTAAAATGGTTATTCTTAGAATGTATTCTGGAATTTTTGTTGAAATCTCTACTATTTTAATAGTGATTCAGTTTTAAATGTTCTTGATTAAACTCTGCTTGCGGCTTAACTTGTTTGAGCCATTTTTACCTCATTTTCTTGCTATTTTTGTGGTTCAGAAATAGTCTGTAGTAAAATAATAATTATAAAGAGAGATATTGTAACTGCTTAATAATTATAGAGGATAATTTAATTTAGTAAAAGAGACAAGTCTTCAATAGGTAGAAGCAAAGGACACTGTTCCACAATTTGATAATACCACAAATAGATACCACAATTTGAAGTTAAAATTTAAAATAGTATTTGTACATACGATTGCAACTTTACTTTAAACTGTACATGAAAAATGTGGTATGTAATACATTTTATAAGGTATCATTTCTGACTTGAACTTAAAATACATTATTATAATATTCTTGATATATGAAACAAAAATAAAACATAGATATATAGCAAAACTAAAGAGAAATTAAGATCCAAAGCAGTAATAATATTAACTAAGTGTGGCATAAATATCTAGATAAGTATTTTAATGGGACAAAGTCCATCCACTTTCATGATTCTTTTTAAAAATTATAGAATAGATATTTAATTTGTTCTGAGGATTGCAGCTAGGAAAAAATTCTCGAAGCTTTATGTTTCAGTGCAATAATTTTCTTTCCTTGTATAAAGTGAGGATATTTTCAAGGAGATTCTGATTTTTAGATTTTACTGGAAATATCTGTTTTGACTAGTTTTAGGGGGACGTTGGTACATGCCATGCATCTCATAATTTGAAAATGATTAACCATAGAATGTTGAAATTTTGTATCAGATTGTATCTTTGTTATCATATAATGTTAAAATTTTAATATGATATAAATAATATGAAATATAAAATTGCAAGAACTTATACAGTTGATTATCTTCTAGAATTCCTGTTCCAAAGAGGGAAATTTACATGACTATGTGTATGATAAAAATTACCAGATGTATTATAATTCTTCTACTGGTTACTACTATGATGAAGTAAGTGCAAAATGAGTGCAAAAATATTTAATTTCTAAAATTAGTATGATATTTACATTTTGTATTTTTAGTTCATATTTTATGATTTAAAAAAATAGCTTTTAAAGTTTATGTATATATATATATATATATATATATATATATATATATATATATATATATATATATATATATATATATATATATGTGTGTGTGTGTGTGTGTGTGTGTGTTTGGGGGGGGGTGTTGAAAGAATTTGAGGAAACAAGTACACTATATTAGTTAATAATTTATACATAAATGTAAAGAAAAGTTTAATTATTCTTGGGAAAGTTCAGCTGCTAAACTCTTTAATTTTTATCTTTTTGGTGAGAAGAGAATCTTACAAAGTAAATATTTTATTTATTTCTGTTATAAACAACACCAGAGAAAATATTATTCTGTTATAGTATATCTAGGTTATATTTTATGTGTATGCAATAATCAGATTTATATTATAAAACAATTCACTCATTTAAATGGTTGATAATGTTACAAAGACAATTAATCTTTTATTCTCAAGCCCGAGAATGAAAGCTATTAGAATAATAAAATAATTAGAGAATTATTTTGTTATATATTGAACTACATAAAAATCATTTAAGTAATTTTGTTAATGAATTCTGTTTTAATTTTTTTTCTCAAAAATTACTAAGGGAATTATTAATAAAAAACAGTTCTTACAAGCTTCCTAATTTTAAATACTTATATATATATATATATATATATATATATATATATATATATATATATATATATATATATATATATATGTTACTTAAATTAATTTCTCTAAAATTTTATTGCCAAAATTTTAGTTGTTTGACACTAAATAATTACAGTTTCATCATGAGTACTTATATATTTTATAACTAAAGTAACATTTATTTTTCAGAAGTACATTGATTGCTTTTTTTAACTGAATATATTTTACAGAAATCTGGTTTGATGTATGAGCCTCAAAGTCGTACTTACTATAGATATAATTATGACAAGAAAGAATATGAGAAGGTTCCTTCCCAAGATCCTTCAGATGAAACAAGTGGTTATCTGTGTGAAACTGTGCTTGATCAGGTTAATAACTTAAATTTAAATGATGAATCAATTAATGATGGAAAGTCTGAATCAAAGGTAAATGTTGTGAGTCATATTTTAGAATGTTATGTAACACAGGAATGATTTTAATATGATCAATCAAAGATGCTTGTCAATTTAGTTTTAAGTAAACTTTTCCTGTGTTTCTTGCATTTATTTTGTATTTTGTTAATTACATGCTTTTCTCTGGTTGTTAATTACAAAGTATACTAAAGTAGTATGTAACGAAAAGTAGTATGGCTGAACAATGAACATTAGGCTAAATTTTAAGCCAAATATTTTTAAAAAAGGTTAATTTTTAGTTGTAATTTTGTAACTAAACTGATTTTCTAATTTATTAACTAAGCATTAACAAAATTGCTCTTTTTTAATCTTTGTATATTAAAAAATTAACAATTTCATGAATTTTTTTGTATTATATAATCTTGTGATATATAATTATATTACAATACTTTAATATTTATAATTATATAATCATATGTTAGTACTGTTTATTATTAATATATTGATGTTATCAAGGTAAGAAATTTAATTGCTCTTAATTATCAAGAAGAAATTTTAACTTTTGATTCAAATATTATACAGAATTCTATTTAACCCTTTGCCTGTCCTGTATATTACATATCATATACACATTTAATGTTTTATACTCTTGTCTATCCTATGTAATACACAGTGCTATAAATTACATAAAAGCTAATGTGTAAAATATAGTTCATTGTGTTCATTGTGTACAAGCTTATAATAGATGTGTATATAATATGTAATATACTGACAGGCAAATGATTAACAAAATCTATGTATTTGTTTTTTAATGATGATAAATTTGCAATAAGAAAATATTTTTACTCATGTAGCATTATTTAATACATTTATGTTGTATGCAACTTAAATTGAGTAAATGTTAGATTTTTTAACCATTAAGGCAATGAAATGGAACTCTGCAATATTCTTTACATATACAAAAAAACTATTATTATCTTGAATTTATTTAGCCAAATATTTAACAATATTCAATAATAGGTATTTGGCTGAGTATCTATTCAGTATTCAGCCCTACCAAATATTTGTCAAAACAGCCGAATACCATATATTGGTCAAATATTTGTTACATCCCTATACCAAAGTACCATAAGTTTTTGTTGATCTTTCATATTTGATTGTGGTAAGGTAACCACTTTCACAGGGCTTTAACAACTCATAAAAGTCCTCCACTCAGTTATTAGAATAATTCTTTTTTCCCCCCTAGTTCAGTATGACAACACTTAACAAATACTTCTTTAGCAATTGTGAAAGAACACTTTTTCTCATCAGCTAGAGAAAAGAACATACAGGATGAATTCATAAAGGCAGTGGTTAGTACAGAGTGAATGTGATAAGATTTTATGACATACTAATGAATGAGACTTTATGGCTTCCCTTGTGAAATTAGGGATTTAGTGGCCATGAATTAATTCACCAGATGAAAACTGGCTTAGGAGAGATTGCTTTGGAAATTCCATGGGACAGTTAACTGAAGTACCACAAGTTTCCTTTGTTGGTATTTAAATGATAGAAATATTTTAGAAGCTTCTGGAACACCCAATAACAACATAGAAACACCATATAAGAGTGAAATAGTGAGCTTCTAAGATGGAGTATTTTATAAGAAAGTAGGGATGAGGAGTACTGATGCTGTTGATGAACAACTGACTTATGCTATAACATAGCCAGAATTATTTTTTCAGGTTGGGGTCCAGAGTAAAATGGACTTTCAACCTCATAAAAAAAGTTTCCTTACACATACACATACAAAATGCATACATAAGTCTTATACATCCATCCATAGTTTTGCAAGCATATATAAATGACATCATAAAATGGATCAGTAACACTGTACACAATTTGTTTGTATCTGAAAGATATATTTGCAACCACAATTTGTCTTTTCATTTATGATCCAAGTTTTTACCAGGTTTAAATTTGCATGGGAAATTATGGAGAATATTTAATTTGTGCTCCAGTACTTACCAGATGTATTATAAGTGAATTAATTTTATGAATAACTAGGAAAAAAATATGGAGAAAGGATTATGGCAGATTCTTTTATTTTTCTTTTACAAAATTTCATATTTTGTCTGATAGTTAAATTTGAAAATAGCATGACATAATAAATAATTTACAAACTACAATTTAGTAGTTTATGAATTACTGTTAATTTATTTGTAATTTATAAACTGACATAGACAATAATACTTCTAACTTTTGAAGCCAGGTTGCTCAAACCTTCATCTGCATTTATAGTCATACTTATATGCACTGAGAGTAATAATAAATTTGTTTACCTCCCATAACCAATTCTAATACGAAGAAATATTTTTACTCTTTTTATGGTTGAAAACTATGTTTGAACACTTGTAGTGAAAACTAGTAATAAACTCAAGTTTTAAATAAGTTTAAAAAGACCTTGTAATGCATACATTGAAAATAACTCCCCAGACATTTCCTAATAAATACGTTCTTGCCTGAGTTATAATTCCAAATGTTGAAGCAGAGATTTTACATATACTGACTTATACCCCTGTGTGCCCAGCTAAGTTAGATGAAATTTATTGAATTTTCCCATTCATTTTGAATATTAAATAAAATACCATCATTGTTGTGTTACTAATTTTTTGATTTTTTAGAACCTCTTTATACTACCTTATGCAATCTGATCGATGTATATGCAAATACAAATGCTGTTAAATTTCTTTATTGAGGCCATAGTTTGGTTACAACTATGGACATATTTATATAAATTTCTATATACCTCTGTTTGCATGATTAAAAAAAATAAAATAATAGTAAACAGTAAGATAATTTCCTGAGTTTTACTGAATTCATGCATCAAAATATTCAATAAAAATAATTAGTTTAATCCAATTAAACACATGAGATTGTTATTGGTTGTTTTACTGGCAGGTGTTATGCATGTTATGTTGTTCTCTAAAGTAATCATGTACTGATAATAAGAAATCATCTATATCTTTACAAAATTTTATATGATTTAATTTACATATTTTACATATTTTCAGCATTAATTTTATACTAATATTTAGTTACTGCTTGAATGGATTAGAAAATTATGTTAGTGTCTTTATCACAGGAGTAATTTAGAGAAATCAGTAAGTAAATAGATAATGCTCAGCAAAACAAATAGATAAAAAGGTTATTAAAAAGATTATATAAAACTTATAATAAAGTATATGGTTCATGTTCATCATTAAGACTAAGACAATTAAGTTTTCTTTAATACTTAAATATTTACATTTTGAAACCTTGTAAAAATAATTTATTAAAAGGAGAATGATTATTTAATTCTTTTATCCAAAAAATCTTTAGTTTACAATACTGATAATTCAATTGGTTTCTTATTGAATTAAAATTTTTACTATTGTTTCTTTTGTATTTCAGATCCAAAATTCTCCTTCCATGTCAGAAAGCTATGTTAAAGAAGAAAATGAAATCCCTGAATCTACTGATCAGAAAAATTTTGAAGAAACTAAAGGTAAATGTTTATTTAAAAAAAAAAAAAAAAAAAAAAAAAAATGAAAACTCATGTTGTGTTATTTTTGTAAACTTCCATGTTTTATAAAATTATTAAATATAACTTCTTACAAATTTATATTTAAAAATTTTTAAAAAAATCATATAAAAAATTGAAGATACTACTTATTATCTATTATAAAATTTGAGCTCTTGTATAAAATGAAGTTTAAAAAATAGGAGTTTATCATAAAAATATAAAAGTTTGTTTTTAAAATATTTTCTGTTAACATTTTAAGGGATATTCAATTTAACAGGTCAAAGAGAGACATGGAATTGGGAGGGAGGGGGGAAATAAAATCTTTTCATCTTAAAAATGGTCAAAATTATGGGAATATTGGTGCTCATGTGTTTTATTTTCAAGGCATATTTGCATTTTAAATATTGTGTTTGAGCTGCAGCATAAGTAAAATGTTGGGGTAGTGGCAAAGAAAGGAAAAAAAAAGCACTTGAAAATTGAATAAAAGTAAAATTTTTATTATATATTTTATGTAGCTTTCGCTTTATTCTGCAAACTCAGCTTTAATGAAAATCTCTAAAGATGTTTAAAAAATAATTTCAATATGTAGTAAATAATTTAAATATGAATTAAAAATAAAATTATCATTTCGAATGTCTGCTTTAATAAAAAATGTTTATACATTTTATCTAGAGCATCAGTTATTGCATTATTGAACTCTAGTTCCTTGTCTCTCAGTTGTTGGTATGGGTAATTATGGTCCCAAGTAAAGTTTTAGATCCATCTACTATTACCAATAAACATACATAGTAATAATAATGTCAAATAAACCTTGTACGTTAGAAATTGTTGACGAATAGGATAAATAATCCTAGATCTAAACATGTACATCCATAGTGTTGCCCATAAACCATTGTGGTATGCTGTCATATTCTATGACTTTCTGTATGACATAATGAAAGGATATACCAAATCTGGTACCAATGGATTCAGAAATATAGATTTTTAACATGGGTAAACAGTTTTTGGAATTTTGTTTATATGATAACTAGTTGCTTTGTAACCAGGCTTTAGTCTGACTAATTAAGGTTCCCAAATTAAGTTTATATTTAAAATTTGAATTAATTTGTTGATAATATTTACATGTTCTCAACATAAATAGTTTAAAAAACATATCAACTTATCTTGATAAAATCAATAACATATGTATATAATTGTGTTTAATGCCTTTCATAAACTTAAGACATATAACAATGTACATACACACATTCACATATATACGAAGGATTCTATATGTATACACTAACTTAAAGCCCACAAAAGCAGAGAGGCATCAGAAACTTAGCAATAGAAGAATGAATGAGAAGGCAAAATTAAAAAGTAAGGTTAAATTGCCACTGTTGAATATTGAACCAAAGTAGAAAAAGGTAAGGCTAACCCTTCAGATATGATGCCTTGATAAGGATGATGATAATAACATTTATTTCACATGAGTAAATTTTTATTTTTAGGTAAATTTTTTCTCTATAAATAATTAAAAAAAAAACATTTTTCTGTAAGTTTGTACAACAATAAATTGCCAAATATAATTAAAATTCTTTTTTCGATTATATTTTTCAAGTTCATGATGAAAATTAAGTTAAAATGTATGCATTGTTCATTTCATGGCAATGATTTTTTTAAAATTATATTGTTAGTGTAATCTAATCTAAAACAAATTTGAATTTTGAATAAATATAACTTTCATTTCAGATCCTTAATTACCCAAACCAAAGATTGTGTACAAAGTGGCTAGTATTATATAATACTTAAAAATATTGATATTTTTCTCTATATTTTCAAATTTCAGCTTTTCAAGAAATCTTACTTGCTAGTTGTAGTTGAAGGAATGCCTTTTTATCCCTTTGCCTGTCCTGTACATGCTACTTTATATATACATCTAATTCTTTATATGCTTGTATATAACATTTGCTACACAATCATATAAAATATAAATATATAAAAGTTTGAATATAAAATATAATTCATTGTATATCACATATCACATGTGATTTACAAGCATATAAAGCATTACATGTTTATATCATATGTACAGGGCTGGCAAAGTGTTTATTTTATAGAATAATTCTATTTTTTAGCTATTTATGATTTATAATTTAGTAAGAGATGGTCAGTTTAAAAAAATAATAATATAATTTTTCTTTTGATTGATATTTTAATTTATTCATTTTTTGTATATCATTAAATATATATATATATATATATATATATATATATATATATATATATATATATGTGTGTGTGTGTGTGTGTGTGTGTGTGTTGTTTAATTACTATTCTTACTGCTTTAGTTATTATTTTTCATTTAGTTAACAAAAATCTGCTTTTACTTTCAATAGATATTTTAAATTATTTATATATCTTTAAATATTTTTTTATTTAGTTACTGTAGGTAGTGCTAAAGATTGGCAGCCTGAAGAAGGATGCAAGGTGACTAATTCTTTATAGAATTTGCAGTACATAAAGTTTTATGAAATTTTTAAATGGTATCTTAATTAATTAGTGCATATTTTAGTCTGTCATATGCATTTCTCTGAGTATTGGAGTTATAAAATTTTTTCAGTATGCGCACAATACTGATGTTCAAAGCTAAATTTTTATTCTAAAGATGTCTATAAAAGAATTTAATGGTTTCTAATGCATTCATTAGAAACTTTTTATACAATTTAGAATATTATTGACCATCGACCTAAAATTATTTCATGTACAGTTTTTGAAAGATAATTAAAATATGATTAGATTTAAATCCCTGACATGCCGTTTTCAGCTGTAGGACAAAATCAAATAAATTGTAAGTATTATTAGAAAGATTTGAGTTTATTTTTATTTTAAAACTGTCATAAAATAAAAAAATATATATATTAAAATAGAAGAAATATTATTCTAGAAAAACGTATTTGAATGAACTTAATAAATCTTCTCTTTGATATCAGTAGTTTCCCTGGTACAGAACTTATGATGTAAATTTAGTCCAAATTTTAATAAATGTTTATCAGCGTATTCAGATTTTTCTCCATTTGGCATTTCACTTACATCTTTCTGTTTTGAAGAAAATATTACACAATATTAAGTTCTTGGCTAACTATATCTGTACACATCAGTTTGTCCTTTTTTTTTATTTTGTACTTTTTTCTATACATTTTCAAATAGTTTAATTTTTAATTTCTTTTCATGGTAATAATTTTGTGTAGTAAAATTATTTAACTGTCTAACTATAACTGCATTAATAATTTTGTTTTATTGATCTGTACTGAATGAGTTTTGTAACTGTGATAACAATAGGCTGATTGAATATAAATTATTACTATTATTATTTTAAATGCAGGGACACTTGCCTCTTATAGCATTTGTTACTATCAAGCTGCATAAATTTCTTGGCCCTTTTATTGAGGGAGCACAATATACACAATACAGGCAGCCAATATTGATAAGAGAACACAAACGAACAAGAGCACAAAGAGAGAACAGTGGGTGCTCATAATTTAAATGGAGAACCAAGTAGATGACCCCCATGCTTGGCCTGCCACCTCCAGAGGTACAGTTTGGGAACTTGGATGACATTGTGACCATAAACATATTTTATGTGCCCCAGCTACCATTAATGAATATGGTAAATCTTTGGGATGAGCCTTGAACTCACAACCCTCAGGTTACAAGATGGTTATTTTCCCCAACTGAGCTGCTCTAGCTCTTGAATATAAAATTCATTTAATGTTCCTACATTCTGCCTATTTTTCTTAATGCAACATCAGAATCAAAGCAAAATGTTATTATATATGTTCAGTTTAATATAATATTTTTTGTATTATCAAAATGTTCATTTTATGTTTGTTTTATAATTTATGTTTGTGTATTGTACTTTATTTTTGAACTCAAGTGAATCACTTGAAATTATCAACTGGGTCACACAATGCCAAGCATCAGTTGTGGATGTCTGCTTTATAAAATTTAAGCTATGATAGTTTTTAATATATAAGGCTAGACTAATATGTATAAAGATATTTTTTCACTAACTATATTTAAAAAAAAAATGAAAGGTTTTTTTTGGAATGCATGTGAAAATTATATTTTCTTATGTCCAAAATTAAAATGAACGCAGTGAACTGCAAAATACTATAAGCATTATTGTAAATCAGAAATAATTTATAAATTATTTATTTTAAATTTTACCATTTTATAAAATATAAAAATTTTATGAAAAATGTAACTATAAAATTTTTTGAGGTATTGTAAATTTCTTATTCTAATGAAGAAACTATAGTGTTTGTTTGTATAAAAGTATATTTTGTGTATATAAAATATCTAAAAGTATATATTGTGTATAAAAATTTGTGTTTATGCAATTTTTTTACTAAACATACATTTAACATGTATCTATACATTCTTTTCTCTGAAATTTATTTATTTTACTTTTTAACAGTTAACTGTAGCAGATATGGTAAAACAAGTTATAGATGAACAAAATAATATGTCAGATTATGTCTATGATGAGACTTACCAAATGTATTACAGTGCATCAACAGGTTATTTTTATGATTCTGTAAGTTATGTACTTTTTTAGTAATTTTTATTAATAGAAATAAGTATAATTTATAAACAATGTATATTATAAAATAATAATAGCTTGTTAATAAAACAGATTACTAATTCAATATTAAACTCTTTTAGGAAGTACTGATGTTTTAAATATTTCTTAGAAACAATAAAGGAATATATTCAAATTATTTATACACTTTTGAATTTATTAGATAAAATTTAAAAGGGAAAGTTTAAATAAATTTTGGCCAAAATGCCAAAATTTTCTATTTTTAAAATTTATTGAAACTTGTTTTTATTTAATATTTTTATTTCTGTAAATTGTGCAATAGAACATTATAGTAAAGAAATTTGAAGCTTCTAAAATACAGTGTTTAAATTTTTTCATTTTGTGCTTTAAGACAAATATAAATAAAATGAGATAATTTATCAAATGATTAAAAAAAATTTTTGAACTTTAATCTTGGTTTTAAAAAAATTTTAAACTTGGAGCTTGATTCTGAAAACAATTATGCTTTTAAAATAAGCTGATAAATTAGTTTTCTCCCCCCCCCAATCCACATAATTGTTTTATCGACAATTTTTAGAAAAGTTAAAAAAAAAAAAAGTAGTCACTCTGTAGTCAAGGAAGTGAAATTTTATTGATGAATTACAAGATGGGAAAAACTGCCCATAATAATGTTTTGAAATTTATAATTCAATGATTAAAGTATCATTCTTCATTAAAAAATAACTATGAAAATTACATGATTTTTTATGAATTTTTAATTTTTAAGTGTAATGGATGTGATTACTAGTAAAATGAAAAGTGTTTAACATTTTATTTATGTACTACACTTAATATTTTTATTTTTAAGTATTATCTGAATACAAAGGTAAATCATTAAATATTGCTAAATGTAGCATTATTATTTCTTTAGTTTAAATTTAAAAATTAAAAAAAAATGTGTTATTCATTTTATGAAAATATGTTGTTTTATTTTCAAAACTATTTATATTTCTAATGTGTAATATAATCTGAAATCTAATTCAAATTTTGAAATCAATATGCCTTCATTTGGGAGCTTTAATAATCCAGATCAAAGGCCGAGCATGAAGCAGCTTATATTAAATAATTATCTTTCTAAAATTTGAGAAATCTATTGTAAGTATATCAATATTTTGCAAGATTATATAAAGTGGAAAATATAAATCTAGTTTGTTAATATCTGATTCATTTTTAAAAAAACTTTTATAATGGTTTAGTGACTAGTTTATCTTGTTTGGCACAAATTCTGATGAACTTAATTTTTTAATGTCAGATACATCACTTATAAAAAATTCTGTTTATCTACCAAGTTATTGAAACCACTGTTGATTGAGATATTGATTATAAAGTATTTGTAGGTGTGCATTTTTCTACAAAGTAACTTATCAATTAAATTACTAATTTGTTGCATGCAAATGTACACACTATTAATAAAAATTAATTAAGTAATTTTCAAAATTCTTTTATATTCCTTTTAGATCAGAAAGCTTTTGTATGACCCATCTAGTGGTAGCTATTACTTTTATGATGATGATAAACAAACATATGAATTTTATTGTCATGTAGTTCCTAATTCTTCTAAGGAAGAGAAGTCATCTACATCTGTAGACAGTGAAAACTTGAAAAAATTAGCAAGGAGAAAGAGATATTGGAAAAAAAAGTTGGTATGCTATCGAAAGTTTTCTGAAAATTTATTATTTTCTGTGCAATTTAATTTTTGGTATAAACAATTCTATTATCAATTTTTAAAACAAATCCAAACTTATTTAGTAATTATGGTACATTTATTTTTGTATTACAAGTAAAAATGTATTGTTGATGCTATGGATACAATAATCTTCACAAGGATAGTTCTGTAGCTGTGAAATACTTTTTCTTCATTAGAGATTGAATGAAGAAGAAAGATACAAAGTTCTATTTATTTTAAATTATTAATAAATAATACAGAGTTATGTAGTTATGTATATATATATATATATATATATATATATATATATATATATATATATATATATATATATATATATATATATATATATATATATATATATATATGCATTGTAAATCTTTGCATACTTGTATATATTTAGAAGAAATTTCCTTCTAAATTTGAGTGGTAGTTCCCTTTTGTTATAGATGATATTTATTGAAGTCATTTTAAGCACATTTTAGAATATTTGAGATAAATTGTTTTGTACTATGTTTAAACTTTGACAGAAATTACAAATAAATACATCTATACCTATGAATTAACTATTACTGTAAAAAGTATATGGAATGTGTTTTCCATATAATTTTTATATTCAACTTATTGAACTTTTTTTAGGAGCACATTGATAACTCTGCAGACACGACACATTCTAGTGTAAATTATAATGAAGATAATATAGAAGAATCTGAAGAATTTAGTTCACCAGAAGATGGAGAGATTTTTTCCTCTGATGATGATTCAAGTCCACATATTTCTATTGTGAAGCCTCCTGTAAAAGGATATGTTTCAAATAATCAAAAATGTAAATTAAAATCCTGTCTATTAAATTACTATTTATTGATGCCGTTTAAAAATTAGTTAAACTCTGTATAAAAATTAATGAAATTCACCAAAACTTAGATTATTTTTTAAAAACTTTTTTTTTTAATAATCCCAAGGCACCTGCCTGATAAGTATTTACCTATACAATGCCATGGGTTTTAATGACCATATTTTATTATGAGATCTCCATGTAGGCAGTAACTTTACTCCCTACAAGAGACCAATATAAGCTGACAACCAAGCCCTTACACATGATTCGAACCACTCTTTAGTGTGATAGGTACATGTTCTAATCCCTATGCAAACTAGGCATCTTTTTAAAAACTAAAGATAGCTATTTAATATTAAGTTTTTATATAAAAGTTATTTAAAAAAAGAATCCTTGATATTAGTTATCTTACCTCTAGCTCATTAGATGTAGCAGAGACTTTCTGAAAACAAGAGTATTTTTCAATCTTAATAAATTGTATAATTTTTTTCAAAATCAAAATAACCAATTAACTTATAAAATTATTTAAAATTAATAGATCAAATATTCAGCCTAAAATTAAAAAAAGTGTCAACTTAGCATAGAAATGTTGGATGTATGTTGGCTAAAGGTGGTAGTTGATTTTTAGGCTGGTTTTGCATTGAAACAGGAAATTGAAATAGTGGTTTAGTTATAAAAATGTCTTGTTGGTGAACTGAAATATTCAAATGTTGGTCCAACATATTTCTTTTTATGCCTTTTGTATAAATACCATTGGTTCAGAAAAACAAAAGTAATTTTCCTATAGCTATGTGCAAGTGCAGAACCAGTGGTAAATGAGACAGTTGTATGTCAACTGCCATCTTTAGTACTAGGGCTGTTTATCATGAGATTGCTGCAATATTTCAAGATTAATGTATGGGTAAATTCTTGTGTTCACAGTAAATTTTTCAACTGCATTACATTTTTCTCTGAGTTTGGAAATAAAATGCAGTTTTGTATTAAACTATAATTATAGTTTTATGTGTGTGGTTGGGTGTAGAATACATAACATCTTTCTGTGTTACCTTAGTAAGAAATTGCTTTTTCTCTCTAAACTTGGAGAAAAGTATGATGCAGTTGTACAGTTTACCATGAACAAGAATTTATAATTAATCGACAATAAGATGGCTAATCAAAACTTCGTTGACTCCTCTTATTATTATGTTGACCCATCCTAACATTATGCTAGCATTCTGTTACAAACAACCAATAGCCAACTGTTCATCTTCAGTTGGCTATTTGGTTACATTGAAAAAATGTAATTACTTTTTCAAAGTGAAGGACTCTATATCCTAATATCAATATATCTAAAATCCTTTGTATGTATTTATGTATGCTTGATAAACATTCCAAAAGGACTGGACCAATCATGACAGAATTTTGCATGGTTAATTAGGCATTTCAAGTTAGAATGCTTTTTAAAATCTAAATTGGATTTAGCAACTATATTTTGGATCTATTGATATATTTTCCTTTCAGTTATATGCTAAAATAATTAAAATCGTTTAAGTAACTTAATTTGTCTTAGTGTGTCTTTTTAATCTAATCTATTGTTTTAATTGTATTTTCATATTCTGTGGTTTGTTATCTCAACTATAAAAATTTGTTTACATAATTAGTATTGTGCTATTTATTTAAACTAAACATTTAAGTTAAAAAATGTGTAAATATAAAATCTTCTGTTAAACAATCAAGAATTTAAAAAAAATGTCCATGCTTAGGATTTTAGTATATCTAGTTTTTAATAAAATATCTATATTTTTTTGGATAATTTCATTTTTCTACCACACTAATTTTAAATTTTTATAAGGAATACATTTGTATTTATAAAATATTTAATAAAATCTATTTATATGTGAATATGCTTTTAAATAAAGGTACTACAGTTTTTGTAACCTTTTTTTTATGCTGTTTATTGTAAGACTTTAATGGGTATTTTATTGGATGAAATGACGTTTTTATTATATTTATATTTTTCTCTACAGTATTGAATTATGCATTCAAAATTTTAAATTATTCTTATACATACAGATTTATTTTCTCTGTTCTATTATAGATGACATTTGCTCACCTTCCATCCGAGCTATTGTTGAAAATTCTGAAAAACTTAAGATAGGGTCTTTAGTATTAATTACATGCTCTGGTGGTATTGTTGGACGAGATGAAACAAATGCTATATGTTTACCTGATTTATGTGTCAGCAAGGTAACTTGAAGTTTTTTATTTCATTTTTTATGTGTCTTGTGCATTCTTTTTAAAATGTATTCACTGTTAAAGAGAGCATTGAGAAACTAAAAAAAAATCTTGGGGAAATGAAGCAACTTAAGCTCAAAAGAAGATATTAAAATTGATTAAAAATCAGTTGGAACAAAAAATACCAATAATCAAAAAAGCTAACAAGAAAATTAATGCTATCATGGAGCAAGTGGAAACTTTAAAACAATAATGTGCACTTTTTAATTAATATATTAGGTTGAACTATTAAATATAAATGAAATGTAAAAAAAAATTGAACTGCAAGAATTGTCTTAGTTTTTTTTTTTTATAATTATTTTAACAAAATTCCTTAATCCTCTGGTTTTCCCAAACAGATTATTCTGAACACCTCCAAAACTGAAAAGAATATTTCTCCAAGTTTCATATTTATTTGTTTGTATTAAAATTTATAACCATTTTACACTTAAAACTATACCAAAAAAATAGTTTTATAAAATAATTGAAAGAAATTGTGTAGTAAATAAATTTGAATTATCCGGGAAAATTGGAAATTGCAGGGAAATATCACTAAATTTTTAAATGATTTATCCCTAGAGACCCTATACTTGCTATTTTTTATTACCATTCTAATTACGATTCTCATGATTTATGCTGAAAATGAATAATATATTAAGAACATTTTGTTTAAATCACATAATATAACCTGTACATTTAACACTTATATATATAAGTATATATGAACAAAACTTATATTTAAATCACCTAATATGACAAAAAAGTAGCTATTTGTCTCACTGCTATAAAATAACTGGCAAACACATCTGTCCTTGATACACATTGGAGAAAACAGTTGCTCATGTAATAGATCCCCACTTAGTCTCCTACTATTTCCAAATATTTCCTGCTAAATGTATTTTAAAGAGGTAGTCATAATCATTATGAACACCTTCTTGTTTTGTGAGAAAAAGGTAAAAATGTTAATTATATTTTAGAATTGACTTCAGTTTTTGTGATGAGTATACAGTCAAGATCAGCAACTCATTGCTTTAATCATAATCATTTTTAAAGAGCAAATACAGTTTGTTGGAATGGATGCAAAATTTACTATATTATTTACATGAAATGGAATTCTACAAAATTTTTGTTTTGAAGGTGTGTTAAAGTTAGAACTGATTTCCTTTTTGTAGAATTTGCATTTACATGTTATAAGCAGGATGCAAAAAATTTAATAGGTGAAATTTCAGGTCAAATGGACCCAAGATACCCTGAGGAAAAAAGATTGAAAAATTACTCTTAAAAGAAATTAAATAATTAATTTCTCATTATTGACAAGAGATATTTTAAAATATTTGGATGTAACTATTTTTGTTGTACTTGTAGTATCATGCATAGGGATATTGCTAAGAAATAACTTAGGTATCTGGATAAAATTTTCTTCATATTACTATACTCTTATGTATGTTTAAATTACAGCTATCAATATTGATTTGTTTGTTTTCTGGACAAGTAGATTCTAGTAACCCACAGTATGGAAATGATAAAAACTTGCAGTGTTCACCTTGAGATTTTGATTTTCGCATATTTAATGTACTTGTGGTCCAAAAATACTATTTTTGGAATTATGTCTTGTGTGTCAGTGTGCAAACACAACAATGATATTTTGACTTCTTGAGACTACAACCAGGAGCAAACTAGGGTCTTCCGAACGAGTTTTTTTTATTGGAGTCTATCAGATGCTATGTGTTTCCAGTTTGTAACTTTTAATGTTCTTCATCAACATCATCAAACCATCTAAGTGGAGGTCTTCTTTGCTTCCTAGTGCCTCCAGGTTTGTTCAGAGTTAATAGCTTAGTGCAGTTGTTATCCTCTAATCTAAATAAGTGTCCAAGGTACCTTATTCAGTGTGATTTGATAACTTTACTAATGTCTGGCTTTTTATACCAATTATAAATTTCATGATTGTAAAGAATTCACCAGACGTTATTCATGGACAGCATCACATTTTGACTTTGAGAAACCAAATTTTGAATTTGTATATTTTAGCAAAATTGTAGTTTTCTATCAACTTTTGAGTTATTTCCTCAGTAGCTGGAAGTAGTTGTTTACTTGCTACTTCCAGTTTACCTGTTGCATACTTCCAGTTTACTTGCTACTTTCAGTCCTGATTCTTGAGAAATGTACATTTTCATTTAAGTTCATGTAAAAGCTGTTAGCATAGCTAAAAAACAGATATTTTTAATGTGATAGTTTTCATATGTTTTGTAAAAGTAAGAACAAAAGCATGACTAACAGAAATAGTTACTTTTCTTTTTTATGAGTATCCAAAAAAGGCAAAGGAAGTCCACTCATATTTTAGTGATAATAAAAACTTTACAGTACCTCTCATGGGATATTATAAAGGACTCCTCAGTTAAAAGTAATATTTTATGATAAAAAACTGTTTCTTACGCAGTTACTAATAATTTATAAGTATTTCAATTTTAGGATATTTAATGAATATGTTTTCCATGGTTGTTAACTCAACTTAAATTTTTTAAAATTACCTTTGCCACATTTTTTTATGCTAGTTATTAAAATATATGTATAATTTATTGGAGCAGAATATATGTAGTTCATAAAAAATTTTATTTTTATAACATTGACTTACATTTCAGGCACATGCAGAAATAAAATATGATTCAGAATTACAAACTTATTACATTGAAGATCTTGGCAGTCAAAATGGAACATTTATCAATGAAAATAGACTTTCAGAGGTACTTCAAAATTCAAATATAGTTTTAATAAAAATTTTATTACTGTTTAAAGTAATGAACCTTTTAGTACTTTTAATGAAAATAAATAATGCAAGAGAAATTCTGTGTCAACATAAATGTAACTATCAAAGTACAGTGACCCAGTTAAAATTTTTATATTTGTTTTACTAGAAAAATAATTACATAGGTTGGGTTTTCATCTAATTGGAGAAGTTCCTGATTTCTTTTTTATATGATTGTTTATATTTTTTTTTTTGTGATAAGTCAGTTTTATTGTTTAACATTTGTGACAATTTATTTTTTAAAAGATTATGAAACAAGTATTAGAGACACTTCTTATTTTTTTTAAATAACCTTTTTCATATTTTGATTCTGATGATTCAAATTAATATACATATGAACAGGTTAAACCTTTGTTTCAGAATACAGTATAAAATGCAATGTCACTTAGACAATGATGTGGGGTAGTCAGAGATTACTGTATTTTCCTAGGGGAATTTAAAGTTGATGAGAGATTCGTTTAGCATTGAAAGTCTGAAATAGAGGAATTAGTTCAATTTGGAGCTCAATGGTAAAATTTTTTTAACATGAAGGCAAATGAGATTGGGACATACTGTTGAATGTTGATTCTATGCATATCTATGCGAGCAGTTGGAATCAAACTCATTACTCTAATACAGGGTTTCTTAACCTGTGGTTCATGGACCCCTTGGAGGTGCATGGGTCATATTTTGGGGGTCTGCTGACTACTCCTAATTTTTAAAATGTTTGCATCAATATTTAAAAAAACATTTTTTGTCACTGGCAACCTCTGTAAACCATCTGTCTGCCATTTCCCAATAGAGACCTCTACAATACAAGGAAAAAAACATTCGCAAACCATATAAAATTTGAAATTTTTAGAAACACAAAATAGCCTTTGAGTTTTACTTCACTTGGAAATAAAGTGACATTAAAATCAGTTCCGCAAAGTTCTTGCAAATTTTTAAAACAAAATATTTTACTTTTTCATTTGAATTCTTAATGTTTGTCTTGTCACAATAAAAACAAAACATTGAAATCGACTGAATATCGAACAAGATATGCATGTTGCTTTGTCGAAAACCATCCCTCAATTCAATCTGTTAATCAAGGAAATACAGCAACAGCCTTCACATTAAAAATTTTAATTTCTTCAAAATTTTTATACTATTGAAATAAAAATATTAAAGTAATTAAATAATAAAACATAATTCTTTTTGTAATAAATGATGTTTAAGCAATTTTTTTTTTCACAGAGGGATCCGTGACATATTTAAAATTTTTAAAGTTGTTCATTATGCCAAAAAGGTCAAGAAACACTGCTCTAATACTAAAAGGCAGCACCATAGTCATTTGGCTATCTCCCATCTGCAAGAAGAATTGGAGAACATTACTAGGAATAAAAAATTTTGTTAGACTGACATCATTGTCTGTCCTGTTTTGGAAGCTATTTAGAGAAAGGAACAATAGAGCAGAGAGAAAAGTATTAATAGTTAATGAACCAGGATTAATAGTTAGAATACACCTTCAAGCAAAAACAGTTTGGGTAAAAAAAGGAGAACTAAAAACTTTGTTGGAGAGTGAAAGATACAATAACATTTACTTTTAGTCAATTATAATGTGTGCAATGTACACACCAGGGCAGCTTATTTGCTGAACTTTCATGTTTCAGGTCAATTTTTTAGGTCTTGTGAGCTGCATATACACTGAGGATGGCTTATCTACCCAAAATTGTATTATATTATATATATACACTAGATGACCTGACAGACGTTGTCCTGTTCTAACACTGCAAATCCAAAAATTGTAAAATGTTTTTAAATAAATTATAAATTGGACCATTTTGATGGAAAAGTAAGGAAAAATTATTTTAAAAATACTTGACTTGACTATGCGTACAGTCATCAGAAACGTAATTAGATTAAATTAAAATTCCTGTATTTCCTGAATGGGGATTCGATCCTGGGACTTCTCGTATGGTAGCCCATTGCGCTGATCACTGTGCCACAGATATGGTGGTAGCAAAAGTTTTCAAGTGGTATTATAATAATCTCAATAAGCATGCAATTCTGGATTTTTAATAAAAATAAACATTTTCTATCGGATCAAATTATGAATCTAAACCATTCTCGAATCAACTTAATTACATACACAAAATTTCATCAAAATCAGTCCAGCCATTTAGGAGGAGTTCTATTACAAATGTATGGGCAGAAGATTGGTTTGGGAGTGCTATGGTCTACTTTTTGCAACACAAGAGCTAATGAGACCGGGACCTACTGCTTAAAGCCGATTCCAAATGGCTACGAACATCCATGCCATAGTGGGATTTGAACCCACAAACTCTGGTTCCGAAGGCCAGTGCTCTAACCATTCGGCCACTGTTCGGCATATGGGCAGTAGAATTTTATATATAAGGATATACAGACAACTTGTTTAGCATTATTTTGATCTTATTAAAATTTTATTTTTAATTTATTAAATTATATTGTTTTTAAATAATAAATATAATTTCTTTAATTTAATTTTTGTTCTTCAGTCCAAAGTCAAGAGTGAACCCAGTGCATTAAAACATGGAGATAAACTTTCATTTGGTTCATGTAAGTTGCTACTTCATATACATGAAGGGAATGAAACATGTGATAGTTGTGAACCTGGACAAGTGTTAGCTGAAATAAATTCTAATGCAGGTAACACTATACAGTTATTTCTAGCAAATAGACTGTAGTTCTTATGTATTTAAATGTTAATGAAATCATATATATATTTATGCAGTTGAATTTGTTATTCAAGGGGAATGCAATCAATTTCAAATCCAATTATATAATTTCATTAAAATTACATAAATGACTATCTTGTGTAGTAGGAACACCCTGTTTAGTGTGTGAAATAAGTAAAATAAAAAAAACAACTAATTATCAGCATTTTTCTTATTTAAAAAAATCACTTGGAATTTTCATTTGCTTTATGCAATATCTGAAATTCCCAAGTTCCTTTACAGAATAGATAACAATGCAATATTACTTTTAATGTTTCAGCAAGTCATCTTCTTTTCTGTAACTTCATCATAGCTTCCAATGTCTCAAGATATTCCTCTTTTATGTTCTACTTACTCCTATTTATTTCTTTCATTTATTGAAATATTCTATTTTCATTTTAAGAAGAGTTAATAAAGTGCTGTATTCCTTGGTGATATAATTCTTTTGCTTGATACCATTCTTTACTTTAATTATTTTGACTTTCTTTTGTAAATTTTTGTTTTTACCATAGGACCCACTTTTTTGATATTGTAACAAAAATAAGCAGATAAAAACTTTAAATTTAATTATAAAGACAAGGAGAAATGGGGAATTCTTTGTGTAAGTAGTAGTCATTTCTGATCATAAAAAAGTGGAAATAATATTGTACAACTTTTCATGGTTATTTAATAATCATATATTAAAAATAAAAAATGTTTATGTTAATATCTGCAAACTATAGCAACAAAATTAGTTTTTCATTTGCAGTTAATACAAGTTTCTTTGTTTATTAAAAAAAATCAATGTTTACATAATACAAGGAACACTTTTTATAAGTCTCTTTTAAACTAAAATAACATAAAATGTTAAGATAAAGATGAAACACAAAACACTTTCTGTTTT
Source organism: Pardosa pseudoannulata (assembly GCA_032207245.1). Taxonomy (NCBI): domain Eukaryota; kingdom Metazoa; phylum Arthropoda; class Arachnida; order Araneae; family Lycosidae; genus Pardosa; species Pardosa pseudoannulata. The sequence goes on from CM063505.1 coordinate 37,028,983, forward strand.
TTGAAAAATAGTGCAAACAAATATTCTATAACAAGAAACAAGAAAACTATAGGGAAATGTTTTTAAGGGAAATTTTTTCACTACTCTTCTCCTCTTTTTCACTAATGTCTTTAGAACAGATGAAGCATTTTGCAATCTCAATTACAGCAAATGCCAATATAAAACTTAACTGTTATCATAAATATGCATTAAAAACATTCAAAGAAAACAATTCTAACAATAAAAATATTCCCTTTTCTGTACAAATATCTATAATTGGATGTTTTGAGAGCAGATTAAGACTGATTTTTTGAGAGAGAATCAACTGATTATACATTTCTTCTAAGTCACTACAGCCCTTTACAGTTTAAGGCAGTCCCAATCCGTTTCCACTATCTAAGTTTATCCAATGCAATGTCCTCCAATCTTCCTTACATGAGATTTTTAAATCCCTTTCAAAAGAGTCAAGCCACCTAATTGGTGATCTTTTCTATTTTCTAGTTCCCATAGTTTTAGTAAATATCCCATAGTTGGTAAATAGCCCCCTGTTTTCTGGGTTAGTATTCTCTGCTAAATAACTGTCCTAGCTACTAAATTTGGTGACTTTTTATAATCTAAATTATATCTGGCTGTCAGTATTTTTGCTAGTTTTCAAAGTTAAACATTGTTTGCACTCTGTTGCAAATATTTTTCTTAGTATTTAGTGCTCAAAGGTCAATAGTTTGTTTTCCATAGATTAAGTTATTTTCCAGAATTCATAGTTAAGACCATTATAACATCTATTTGCTATTATATAGAGTCTGTTGTTTATTTTAATAGTCAAATTAGAGACTACAGTTCCAAAATATTTGAATGGTGATACTTTTTCAAAGTTATAATTTTGATAATACATTTAAAAAATATTAATCTGAAATAACTTTTACATTATTTGCTACTATCTGCTTTGCACACAGCCTTTGATCTTGAAAATTAAAGTTATTTTAGATTGCAATGTTTTATGTAATAACAGATTTAGTCGGAAAGAGGATAAGTAAATTAAAAATGTATGCAATGTTGTGTATAAACTAAAGCAGGGATTACCCTTTTCAGCAAGAATTTAAAAGCAAGCCTGTTTTCTCAGTATTATAAATGTCTTTTATGTCATAATCTTTAATGATGTTTGGTAGAAAGTTTCCTTTTCAGTGTTTTGCAGAGGTAACATTAACATTATATCTGCATATAGTATGAACAGTTATCTTATGCCTTACTTAAAATTTTTGAACCCATCCCATAGATGCTTCAAAAATTTTACCAGTGTTGAGTTGTCTTGTAAGTCAAAAGCATTCTTTCTCTTGTAGCTTTAGTTCACTAATTGTAATGTGGTATGTTTACTTTTGTTGAAACCAGAAGAATAATGCCCTTGAAAAATCCACAAATCTTAAATATCTTGTGTCCAAGCCACTGGCCATACTACTTAAAAAAGACTTTTGCTAAAGAGAGGTAGAACAGAAAGAAAAGAATATTACCAAAAATAGCTTGCCTTTGAATTAGATAAATCATAGCCACTATTCCCTAAGAGGAATGAGGAGATTGGGAAGTAAAGTTTACAGAAAACTTGAGCTCCCTTCCTACAAATGAATAAAATTTACATTAAGGAATTGAACATTCCTTTGCATAGTGGATATTCATATAAGTTCCTATAAGTGCATAGAACTTGTAGGAATTTTTGTAGGGAATATGAAATTCTTTTTATAACTGAATGTTTTATATCAATGAATTTCCATTGTATATATATATATATATATATATATATATATATATATATATATATATATATATATATATATATATATATATATATATTTATATATACATACATACATACAGAAAGTGTCCCAACAAGACTGGATAAACTCTACACAGCTATATTTGTTGTTTGAAATACATAAGAAATGCCCAAAGATAATTATACCTCTATGACTCATAATTTTTGAGAAAAAAGTGAGAGAAATCAAATAACATATTCCAGTTACATAAAAAAAACCCCCACCCCTTTCTTTATTCAAAATACAAACATCGTTATTTGCATAATTTTAGATAGGAAGATGTTCAACATGTCTCTTATGCATATGGTAGCATGTATGTCTACAGCATTAAATTGTTGACTGCACATGTTCCAGCCTCATAGTGTCCATTAAAGTACATGCATTATAGAGGCAAGCAACTGAGTCTATTTTTGGAATAACTGGGCCTTAATAAATAAATTCCTCAACCTCAATAAATAAATTCTCCCAGATGGCCTCACAGGAAGAAATCTAAAGGGGTCAGATCTGAAGATAATGGTGGCCCATGCAAGTAACAGTGTTCATGTTTTGAATAAAGGTCATGCATTTTTTTTGAAAATTGAGGATTGTTAAGGTACATTTTTTGGGGCATTTTTTATATATTCCAAACAACAAATCTGGTTGTGAAGAGTTTATATGGTGTTGTTGGGACATCTATATATATATATATATATATATATATATATATATATATATATATATATATATATATATATATATATATATATATATATATATACACATATGTATATAAATATGTCTTCTGAAGAAAAATTTTCTTGTAAATTAAAATTTTAACTGAGTTCTATCATGTTGCTACAAAAAACATAGATTTTTTCAGAAGTATAGTAATACCTAATATTAACTTGTGTAATACATTAACAGATATAAAATCTATCACAATAGTTACTAAAATCTCTTTTAAATTTTTTTCTTAGAAAATATTTCTAATAAAAGAAGTCTTACATGAAACATTTAAAATTTTTTTCATCTGTATTGTCATATAATATATTGCTATTTAGCAGAACTACAGAATTCTTTTACATATTTAAAAGCAAATAATTTTGTCTTTCTATTTTATTTTGTAGCTCAAGTGGCTGTATTTATGACAAAAGAGGAAAAGGAAAAACAACGTCGGCAGGAGCTCCTTCAAATAAAAAAGAAATATGGTTTAAAAGTATGTGTACATAGTAATTGCTCATGTTATGGCTGCTCTAGTAGTTTTTGTCCTTTACATAGATATAAAATGTTGGACATTGTTAATGCGCGCCGAGCGGTCCGCGAACGTCCTATCTCCTATATCGTCGGTCATTTGGGTATGACCTGCATGGGTCTCGCAAATGGAGCAGAAATGGGAGACGAAATGAATCAGCCGAAGGGAGAAGTGCAAAACTTAACAACGTTGATTTATTCAACAACAAAGAAAAACGTTTAAAAGAAACTATCGGTACAATCGTTGAGAGAGGAGCTCATTCTCAGCCACCTTCTCATTTTGCAAAATCTACTCGGGAGTGTCCTTCCCGTCTTCCTTGTTCCAACAGGAAACCTCGGTTCCAGGGGAGATCGACACCCCCCCTTTAACCTTCGCCCTTGAAGAAGTCGAGTCACACAAAAACAATTTCTTCCCTCTGTCGGCGCGATGACAAACGGCAGATTTGACACCTCCAACAGTCCGTGTGTCAAAAGGACCATTACTGCCGTTTCCCAATTGTTCGGCGTTTTGAAATGGTCGGCGCCTTACAATGAACCAAAAGAACAAAAGTTCGCCCGACCACCGACAGAGACGGACGCGACTATTACAGACATAAATATAAAAAACTTTCTTGTGATAAAAATCATTATTAAAACAGATAAAGTTGATAGATATCATCTCATAAAACTTTAATAGTCCTTGCCAAGAAAAAAAAAGCATTTATTAAGCACTATAAAAGAAACTAATTAGACAAAAAATTAAGTTCAAACAAATAAAAATATGAAAAATTTGAAGTTTTTTCTGATTTTTAACTTTGTAAACTTTTTGATTAAAGTTGTAAATGATTTTGTTGAGCTAATTCATGTTCAATAGTCAATAATCTATTTACATTAATTTATTTTGAATTGTTCTGGAGTATAAAAAGCTTTCTGATAGTTTTATTTTATTTTTTCGACAGAGGTCCAGTTTATCTGGCCCCAGTGTTGTTCCTGGTCATGCATGTACTGTTTTATACCTTTATATTGTAGCATAATGAACTACAAAGTAGAGAAAGTAGAAAGAAATTTCCCAAAGCCTGGCAAAAAAAAAAAAAAAAAAAAGAAACATTATTACATTGGTAGATTTGCAAAAGATTCAGCAATATTTCAGCTACTTGTCCACATCATAATAACATCTGGATACTTATCATTTTTAAGGGAAGAGCTTCTTTTTTTTTACCTCAGTATCAAAGTCTACTACCTGGGAATGGGTCCAGCATATCATAATTTTTTGCATCTTGTCTTGGGTTACTGGCAAGAATTTCTTCAGGTACAAGAGCAGGTAGAAGTCACAGGAAGCAAAATCAGGACTGAAGGATTTTAGTTTAGTTTAGTTTGGAATGCTACAGTCTACTGCTTTGCTACTCAAGGGCTAATGAGATTAGGACTCACTGCATAAAGCAAATTCTAAATGGCTATGAATATCCATGCCAGCAGTGAGATTTAAACTCACAAATTCTGATTTGGGAGATCAGCACCCTAATCATTTGGCCATTCTTTGACTAAGAAAACTGGAAAATGCATTATAGGTTAGTGTATTGTAAGGAAAAAGAACTGTAGGATGGGAAGCATTGAAGACAGTGATGATTAAAATACACTGTAACTTGTGTTTCGTATATGGACTGGATGTCCTGAGCAAGCAGATATTTCATGGCAGGGATTTTCCAAAGGTGGGCAAACTGTAAGAGCCAGCAATCTGTCATCAGTGATGGTTTTCCATCCTACAGGCCCAAAGTTGCACTCAGTGACTTTCACATGTTTTTTCATATGAAGAAATTGCTGTTCTGTCACCATAGATCAGGAATTTTTAACCTTATTCCCCATCTGGGAACATCTGACAGACTGGAAATTGCTGGAGTGTGCAGTTCAAATAAAAGTATAATGATTCTTAATATTTAATTATTTTATTGCAATCATAAGCATCGTGAACAATATCCTACACTAAAAAGGTAACAAAAAATTCAAAATAGTTGCATTTAATGGGATTTTTGGCATTGCATATTATTATTATCCTCTAATTTTTCAAAGTCATTTATATAAGTTGATATTCCCAATCTTATAGCACCTTCAAGATTTCTATCAATAAGTTGAGATCTGATTGTTGATTTGTGTTCATTATTGAAAGCAACAATTCACATAAATATGTGGAACTGAAACAGGATTTTAATTTGTAAGCTCCTCTTTCCAAAAGGGGATATTTTTAATCTTTGGCTAGATTCCAAATATTTACATTAAGTCTGCACGGTTTTAATACACTATCAGTCTGAATATTTAAAATATCATCTTCAATTGAAGATTCTTCTTCCTGAATAATTTTCTCCATAGAATTTTCAACATCAGAAATATTAATTTGAGGATGGAATGGGTTTACAAAAAATGAAGCCACTGGCTCAATAATCGAAAACTGCTGGAATCTATTTTCAAATTGTTCCAAAAGCTTTTGAAGGTGATCAGTAAATAAATTTGAGTCAAACAAATTTTCATCTATGATTTTTTTCATTTGTGGAAAATGATCGAGATACCTTTATGATAAATTTTCAGGAATTGTAATTTTAATTTAAAATAATTAATTGTAAAAACCATTTCCACTATATCTTTAAGTTTTCTCTGAAGTTAAAAGCTTAAAATATTCATTTTCTTGAAAATATCGGTTAAAATTATGGGCTGTGGGTTGTCCACAGTTGATATTGATATAGTATATAGAGGATAGTTGAAGGCACAAAAAAATAACTTCACAGGTACATTGGTGCCTGCAGGTGTAGGGTTAAGAACCCTTGTCATAGATGAACGCCTGCAGATATTTGTGACACACTTGTTCCATTCCCAGGTGGCTGACTTTTATACCAATGGATTACAAAAACATATCCCTTGGTATGACAAGTGTTACAATTCTGGTGTTTATTATGTTGGGAAGTAGCTGAAGTATTGCTGTGTATTTTGCAATAATTCTATTCAGGTAATAGTGATTTGTTTCTTTTTATGGGTCATGAGAAACTTATCTTCTAGATGACTCTCATAATTAAAACGTCAAATGGTTATTTTAAAAACTTATGTAATCCTTTATTATAGCTTTTGTAGGGTCTTCTCTGTTCAGGATGCTTTAGGTGGTCTACTTTCAAAAAATTATTATTTTGTAAAATATATTTATTGATATAATTCAAATCAAAATGTATATTACATACTGTGAATAGTGAAAAAGTAATACCCTATATAAAATGGAGGTTCTTGGTGAAATAATAAAAATGATCTGTTCCTTAGATAAACAAATGCATGCTTTTGCAATGACATTCGTTTTAATTTTATGTTATGTTATATTATTTTTTACCACTTTCCTGAATAAGTTTTGATCAGAATAAATTTTTAAAATTATAAAGCTAGAAACCTAAAGGGACAGCCAAGTGGGTAAAGTACTGCTCTTTTGTACCAGAGTTTGTGGTTTAGAATCCCACTGCTGGCATAGTTGTTTGTAGCATTTCTGCTTCAGCTTTAAGCAGTAGGTGCCAGAGTCTCATTAGCATGAGTGTAGCAAAAAGTAGACTGTAATGCTACAACCAACTAACCAACTAACCTATAAAGTAATATTTTAAAACAATATTAAGAATGTATTAGTTATATTTTGGAACTATTTTGCCATTACAAATTTTGTATTATATATCAGGTATAAAATTTTTTGAAATAGCCTTTTAGTCATAAGTGGCATATGTAAATGACATTAAATTTTATATTTCAGTGAGGTAGAAATTTTATTATTTCAGTTCAATTTCATACAGCTAAAAGACCACTGTCACTTTAATAATCATATAAAAATGGGTATCAGTAGTAAAAGAAAATTATTACTAAACTTTACTATAACACTTATTTTTAACGAGAAGGTTCATATTATATAGTAATAATTACTTATTGATATTATAAAATTATTGGTATTAATTATTGATATTATATTCTTTTAATGGTTTAAGTCTAGTGATATAATCATTTATACATGTGCTAAATAAACATAAGGTTTCATTTGAATACCAAGACAAATAGATTATAATTCATGAATCATTTGTAATATAGAAATACTTATGCGTGTTATAAAAGATGATAATTATATTTCAAGATTTGACTAAAAAATGAAATGGCAAGTCTTTATTTTAAGTTAGAATATTATTAAATGAAAAATAATAGTTTTTTAAAAATAATATTTAAAAAATAAATATACACTTTTTGATTGTAAATCTTTTCATATTTTGTAAAGGAATTTTTTTTATCAGTGTAGACATTTTATTGTTTTAAGTTTACTTTGTCGTGATTTCAGGGTTCAAACTTCGAATACAAAAATACTACTGTATCCAAAGGATATGAAGATAAAGCTGAATTTAGGAGGCAAACAGTTGGTAGTGACAATCCATATGAGAAAACACAAGAAGCTTCTGTTGACTGGTAAGATTCTTAAATAATTGTTTAATTTTGAAAAAAAATTAAGGAAAATCTTTGTAAAAATGAATTGATGAAAGGGATTAAAATAAAATATTAATACATGAATAATATAAGTTAAGACCAGAAATATATATATATATATATATATATATATATATATATATATATATATATATATATATATATATATATATATAAGACATTTCATTAAAATATATTTCTTGATACAGACTTTATGTTTGAAATCTAAAATCTGTGTCTTAAGAAATATATTTTATTTGTTTAGATTTTATAGAATATATACTGCCAATGCTTTACAGACTAAAAAAATTATTAATTTGCTGTGAATTATCGTCCAGTATCACCTGTGTGGTAACCAGGTATGAAAGAATAAGCTGAACATAGTTGTCCTGCATGTTTGTACAAGGTGATTAAAATGGGTACATTCTGTTTGAATTTCTAATTATAAATAGTTAAATATACTATAATTTCTTTTCATATTTTACTTTTTATTTGTCATTGAAAATTTTATATTATTTTTATATTATTAGTTCAATGCCAGAATCAAATAAAGGGTACCAAATGCTTAAGAAAATGGGGTGGAAAGAAGGTGAAACATTAGGAACAGTAGATTCTGGGTTGATTGAACCAGTAAGTAAAATTTTATTATTATCATTTCTACTGCATAAACATACATTGCTATTAATCTCAATATTTTCTTTGGTTCATAAGCACAGGAAAAGGGTTAGCAATTCCATTTTTTCTCTTTAGGGCTCACTGTGTTTCCCTGTATCCAATATAATGGGTACTAGAACTAGTTGTTACAATAAAGTTTAATAATTTTTCTAAAAAAAATTATTAAAATTTTTTTGCAATATGGATTTTAACATATGTTTTAGATATAAAAGATTCACAACATTTTTTTTTAAAGTGATTAAATTAAGGATAATTGAAATTAAGAGTTATGTAAGTACATTTTCACTGTAACACTTGTCTTACTTAAGGTCAGGGATGACTAACCTGCGGCTCGTGAGTCACATGCAGCTCTTTGAAGGATTATTTGTGGCTTTCGATAAATGTACCCAAGTTTCCTTTTCATTTTTGTGTTATTATATTTTTATATATAAAAAATTATTACAACTGTTGGAGCTACGGCAATGCTGGGTAAAAAAATTAGTCTTATTGGGCTTTTAAGAGATGATTCTCAAATTCCTCAGTTTATATAGATTCACTGCATAATTGACTGAGAACATCTCGTTAGAAAATATTTAAAATATCCTGATGTTATGAAAACAGTGTAACACATTGTAAGTTACATTCGCATCAAAGCAAAAAATCATCGACAATTCAAAGATTTTGTTGAAAAATTAAAGGATGAAGAACTTCCAAAAGGCATTCAATAAATATAATTTCTGTAAAAAAAGAATTTTTAATACCTTTTTTGCATACTTTTTAAATACATATTTAATTGGGGCTTGCGAAAAATTTCAAATTTTAAAAAATAGCTCAGACTATGAAGGAGCTTGCCCACCTCTGCTCTTAGTCATTCTGTTATACCAAATAGATTAATTTATTACAAGCAATGAGGAAATAAAAGTCTTTTTATAATTTAATTATGTTATTATTTTTGAATTTCTATTGAAAAAGGCCAATAATGTTTAAGCTACAAATATTTACTTAATTTTAAGTTAATGTGATAAACTGTAATAACTAATGTTTGAATTAAAGTTTTTAGAAATATATATTTTGTCATACTCAGCATAATGATTGTGAACCCATTTGGAACAATAATGGCATATTATTGAAGCACATTATTAATGGTCTACTAGTTGATTGTAAAATGTTTAGCATATCTTACACTATCTATACACTCATCCAAAGAAATCTGCTAAGAAGACATTTTTCTTGATCTATCTTTCTTGAAGGGGTGTTTTTTATTGTTTCATAATGTTTTTTAAGAATGTTTTTTCTTTGCTGCTTGTTGTTTTTCAGCTACACCTAACATTATTTTTTATTAATGGTTAGTTTGTTAAGATGGCATTAAAAATGGTTTTCCACTAGTGGACCACTTTCTTTTAGCCAGCTTAAAGGTGTAATCTTATTTCTTGGATGCTTGCTTCCAAGAATACATTTAAAGGCAGGGGGAGCAGGATCTGGACCCTTTTTATATATTACCCTATTTATATTTTCAATAATGCACTGCAATATTTTTAAAACTTGTTAAAATTTGTGCACATTACTAGTTTCCCCTGAAAGTGTTAAAAGATCATTTTCAACTATGGAAATAGTAAAAACATTTTTTTTTTTTTTTTTTTTTTTTTTTTTGAATGGAACTGGTCATAAGAGGTTGACAAATTTAGAATTACTTTTGGTGTACAAAGGAATGACTTTAAATGCAGATGGAGGTTTGATGATGAACAAGGTGGTTTTAAAAGCTAGTAGAATTAATTTAATACTATAAAACAGTAATTTATGAATTACTAATTATGCCAACTGTTTCAAATTTTGTTGTACAGAAGCTATGTAATTTTGTAAAGGAGAAATAAAGGGACATGACTATATTTCATTTTTCTTTTCTTGGTTGTTCATAAAATTGCTTTAATTTAAATTCTTCTAGTAAATACTGGAGAATAAATTAAATATGCTCCAGTATTTACCAAACAAATTTAAACCTGGTAAAATCTTGGATCATAAATTAAAATATACAGTGCATTTCCAAATATATTTTTCAAGATACAATGCAATTACATAGCATTGCTGATTCATTTATGACATATTTTTGTATGCATACAAGGCTATATAAGACTTAAGTATGTATGTGTGTGTGTAATGAATTTTTTATATTTATTTTTTATTTATCTATTTATTTATTTATTTTTTTTTTGAATCAATGTTTTTAGTATTTTGGATTAAGACTTAGAACTCTTAGGGAAAAAATATCTTAACTACATCATTGCTTGCTTCAGTGGTAGAAAGATTTCCTTTTGGCATTGTCACTGTTTTAGGTACTTTGCACAAGGTTTTTATCTGTTAGGATTTCTGGACTGAAAACAATGTGTCTGATTGTTCACGACCCTGAGATCCACCTAATGAACAAATAGATGATGGAGGCTATATTAAAAACAGATCAAGAAGTTCATGACTAAAAATAAACTTATTGAATGGCTACAGTCTTCGTTTGATTGTAGAAAATTTGGAGTATCTTAAAATTTATTTTATTAGCTGCCTTTTTCAAAGAGCATACTGTAATTACTTTTTTCCTACCCTCCAGAACTGCCTCCTGTTATATTGTACTCATTACTATATTTTTATAGTTTCAGATATTTCCTTTAAAAAAATAAATTCTATAAAAGTATAATTTATACCTGGCAAATTCTTACACTTCAACAACTAGTTTTTTCTGAACTATAAAATTTTAGGCCCAAGTACTACGGGACTGGTATCTCCAAGGTGACGGCTTTGTGTACAGGAGACAGTTTTCTTCTTTCTATCACAACGGCTTAAATTTTTTTTCAAGAACTTTGATTCGTCAACCAAAATTACTTTCACTTGCTTTATTAGTAATAGAATCTCATATAGCGCGAAGATTAGATCCTTCCTTTAGAGGCTTCAGTTTTGGTATATGTACGAGACGTACATGCGCAAAACTTTTACGTACTCGTAGATTGTTTTGAGTCCGTACTTGTATGCTGTACATATTTGAAAGTGTGAGTACTTGTACGTTGGATCCTGTTCTGAATTTGAAAATTTTGATTTTGGACAGGGATCTTAGACCCACTCATAACGAATGATGACTGTAGCATATTCAATTTAACAACCCTTTATTTCGTTTCTCTTCAACGTTACATTTTTACTTCCTTGTAAAAAATAATGGAAGTATTATAAAATTTCAGTGTTCATTTTTCAACAGAAATACTCATTTTGACTATGCCTGGTTGAATTTTTTTAAGTTTCAGTATTACGTCTCTGTGCACGTACAAGGAAACATAAAGTGTAGTACCTCATAATTTTATCCATGTTGACAGTGTCGCAGCCAAAATTTGTTTTCGGGGAGGGTCCAAAGTCTTAATCCAAAGCACAGTGAACTCCCAATCTCATAAAAAATTACATCACGTGCATACATACAAAATACATACATACATACATAAGTCTCATACATAAATCCATAGTTTTGCATGCATACATAAATACGTCATAAAACGGATCAGTAACGATGAACGTAATTTCATTCTATCTTGAAAAATATATAGGCACCTGCATAGTGTCTTTTTTACGTTCCAAGTTTTTACCAGGTCTAAATGTGCCTGGCATAAATACTGGAGCATATTCAATTTATGCACTAGTACTCGTCAGATGCATTTAAGCTTAATTTTATGGACTAGAAAATAAACTACAGTAGACTCCGTTTAATGTTATCGTTGTTAGTGTTATCAATCGCTTATTGTTATCGAAATCACTTGGTCCGGATTTTCTCCATTCATTTGTATGTTAAAATTATCGCTTTATGTGATCGTTACATCGGTTAATGTTATCAGTTTTCGAACCTCATTTTAACTGGCAAAGGAATATTCACAATGTATTCGGAAGGAACCCAATCTTTTCTTTCCCTTCGCTGTTGTTTTAATTTCCGAGAATTTTCCCTCTTCCACATAGGGAATTAACAAAGAAGTGGAGATTTACACGCTCCTGGAATTTTTCAGAAATACGCACACCCTGCTGGTGGTCAATGGTTGTCAGATAAGCAGAAGACAACACATTCTTATAAGAACTGAGAAGGAGCTTATTCACATTTTATGCTTTGCTCGCTTACATGCAGCATGTCTATATGGAAGCCAGAAAGCGAAATGATTTTACATTAAAACAAAAGATCGAAATTTTAAATCGTTATGACAGGTTACCAAAAATGAGTCAGCGCAATGCTGCAGCGCAGTTAAGGATTTCTCAGCCTCTGAATTGCATTGAAAGTGTTGAAACGTGTAGTACAACACCGCTCCGATGACTTTAAAAAACATTATCATTACGAACAATTTATCAATGAGCTTCTTAGAAAAAATTGTAGTCAGTTAACAATTGATCCATTTTTTTAATTATGTATATAATTCTTATGTTTTAAAGGATAATATATAGTACATAAATCAAAGGCGAGTTTTTTTAATTTTATTTTGAAATTTAGTACGTGCAACTTAAAGTGGGGAGGGGGGAATTTATCTAATTTTGCATATCGTTTACTGTTATCAATCGGTTATTGTTGTCAAAATCATGGTATCCCAAAATGATCACATAAAGTGGAGTGTACTGTATATATAAAAAGTAATTATGGCAAATACTTTAATTTATCTTTTACAAAATTACCTTAGGTAACAACAAAATTCGAAAACATAATGGCACAATCAGTAGTTTATAAACTATCATTTTATAGTAATAGATTAATTCTACTAGCTTTTAGCACCAGCTTGTTCAAACATTCATCTGTATTTAAAGTCGGGCATACATGCACCGAAAGTAATGTTAGATTTGTCAAACTCTTGTGATCTATTGCGAAGAAACGGGTTAACTCTTAAAATGGTTTCAAACGATCTTTCTACATTTGAAATGAAAACTGGTATTGTACACAAAATTTAATATTTATTAAAAAATATTGAGAAAGGAATTATGACATATCCTTTTATTTCTCTTTTACAAAATTATATATGTTCTTGTATGACAACAACATTCAAAAACAGTATGAATTCTGTTTTTTAAGGCCAACTTGCTCAAAACTTCATCTGCATTTATAGCCATACCTACATGCACCGAAAGCAATGCTAAATTTGTCAACATGTTATGTGAAGAAATGTTTTAAGAATTTTCATGGTTGAAAACGATCTTTCAACACTCGCAGAGGGAACTAGTGATGTACGCAAAGTTTACAAAGTTTTAAAAATTCTTGCAAAGCATACATTGAAAATATTTCTAGGAAAGACCTGTCTCCCTGGACCCACCTTATAATTTCGTCATTTCATGTTGATATTTTTAGAGTAAATAAGTTTTATTTATTTTTGATGAGAAGCAAAGGAGCTGTTAGTTTTCATTTACAAATTGTTTGATAAGTAGAACCAAAATTTAAGAGCTGCAAAGTTTAGAAGGATGTTTTGGGATAAACGTTTCAAAGGATCTCGCGTAATGAGTCTGAAATATTGAGTAGAGTACCTTTTTCGTTATATTAATGTAGAATATATACAAGTGGGTGTGCTTTATTTAAATCAAGGCATTTAAAAGAACGAATTGCTTCTTATCTCCTGTCTGCGCATTCGGCTTTCATTTTTTTTCCCTGACTTTTCTTGTTATGTAGGAAACTTTGTATCTATTTGATGAGTGATCTAAAAGAGAAAACGGATATTTTTCTTGTGCAACTCACTCCTCAGAAACTCTCGGTCTCATGCTTCATAATAATAGCTATTTAAAACGCATTAATCATCGCCGTCTGACAGCATTTACTTTTTTTTTCGCTCTTAAGGACATAGTTTTTTAGTATTGTGCTTTCTACTCTCAGACAGAAATTCTTTTGGGGATCGAAATCGCAATTTTCGAGGCAAGAAAAGCATAAAGTGGATCTGTATGCATTTTTAACACTTGTGAATGAATACTCTTTTAACGTTACCCTAGTCTCGAAGCCAAATGCTTAAGTGTCAGCTTAATTGCTCGGTTTTATTCTACGATGAGTACTAATATCCTGAATACTTGTGAAACACTTATTTGTTGCTATTGCTTAGTACTTAAATCAGAATTCAATTACAGTTTTACTCTGGTCTGCAGTGTCAAGATCAATGTTATATTCAGGACCGGAACTTAGTTCTTCGGCGCCCGTGGCAAAAACTCGATTGTGCCCCTACCACGAAATATAGTGGGGAAAATATATAAGCATTATTTCTCTATTTATAATATATTTAGAATGATTTTACAACTCGCAAATTAAGAAACTAATAACTTTACACTTATGTATTGCATAAAAAGGAAAGGTATTCATAGCATTGCATTCCTAGATTTAGCATCCGCTAAGTCGATGACTTCATCTCATTTCAAGCTGTTTGCAATTTCTTTTACAATGCAGAGTATAGGCATATTCCCTAGTCGTTCCTGTCCCAACGAAGCTTGCCGTACGATGGCCGAATAACTTGGGAGTTTTTCTTCGGTACCGGAGTTTTTGGTTTGGAATCTCAGTACGTTCATAGCCGTTTGGAATTGACCTGGATATCGTAACCTCTCGGAATCACCTTTAAGCCGTAGGTTCCGGTCTCATCAGCAAAACAGTAAACTGTAACGCTTCCAATCAACCAATCCAACGATGTGTTTAGATATAATTTTATGACTTTCGGCTTGCTTAAAATTTTTTTCACATGATGAAACTGTCGTTTAAAACAGGCTTAGAAAGATTCTCAACGCAGATACTAAATTTAGCTATATATTCTCTAGTTCTATCTGATGAATTCCGTAAGAAACGTTAGAAACAAGTTTTATATTTATTGAAATATATTCTGGAATCACATTTCCTTTTTTTATTGTCCCCCTTTTTATTCTAATTTGTCTTTCAACCCTACCATTTAAATAGGATTATGGAATTTTGGGAGTTATTTTCACCTTTTCGTTATTTCTATGTGGGGACGAAATGCCCACATTCAGATCCTGTTTTCCATTACAGAAAGTCTCTAGCAAGCAGTTTATGTACTATGTGGCGTCCCATACGACTGATACACCCGTGGCAAATGCTTCCTTTGCCACGCCCTAGTTTCGTCCCTGGTTATAGTTGTAGCCAGCATGTTCTTATAGAACCTAAATCTATATGTTCCGGTGTGCATATTTAATTTCGGCCACTTTCAAAGCTAACTCAATGTATTTACACCAAAAGTTAAACTCACCCAATACAAAGTGTCTCCGCAAAACAACTTTTAAGCGTATAAGTTTGGTTTGCTATTTATCTACGTTCGAAGTTTCATGCATTACTAACGGTGTTTCACCGGTCTCTTATCATATACTTTTTGTGCACCAAATTCATTAATTTTCATAATTCCCTGTAGTTTGGTGCAGATTAATGTTTGACTTATATCAATTAATTGCTGACCTAGCAATTTTAATTAAGTTAAATGTGCAATAGTTATTCTTAAATTAAAACAAAGGGATAGTATCAATTACCTCCAGCACTACTTCAGACATCAGTTGCGTCCATGACTCGTCGTGTTGCGTCACTTCTGCGTGCTTGCGGGGGCCATACATGATATTAGGCAGGTGTACCAGTGTTTTGGCTCTTCAGTGCACGTAAACAGTAAAATTTTAAGATGCATTAAGTGTATTCAGAAAGTTTGTTTTGATAACGCTGAACTAGTCAATGCTTTACTCAAAAATTTTTTGGAATAAAATCAATACAGAATTGGAATAAATAAATCTGAATTACTGTGATGTCGTGACAATAGCTGCTTCTATTTTATCTTGCTAATTAAGTGTGAACCCTGTTAATAAAATTAATGTTTTTTTGTTATATATAGTTTTGTTATTATACAGGCTTTCTTATAATATACATAACAGTGAAATCTAAAAATGTAATAAGCGTGCTTCAAAAGTTTTCTTAAGTAGTGCATTGCACTAAAGCAGTGTTTCTTAACCTTTTTGGCACAATGGACCACTTTAAAAATATTAAATATGTCACGGACCACTCTGTGAAAAAAAAAATTGCCTAAACATAATTTATTACAAAAAAAAATCTGTTTTATTATTGAATTATTTTAATATTTTTATTTCAATAGTATAAAAATTTTGAAGAAATTAAAATTTTTAATGTGAAGGCTGTTGTTGCTTTTCCTTGATTAACAGATTGAATTGGGGGATGGTTTTCGACAAAGCAAAGCGCATATCATGTTCGATATTCAGTCGATTTCCATATTTTACATAATTTTCATCATACTTCCTTTTTTTTGGACGTTTTGGGCTACAAAAAATATCAAATAATCAAATTAAATATTAAGAATTCAAATGAAAAAGTAAAACAAATATTTTGTTTTAAAAATATGCAAGAACTTTGCGGAACTGATTTTAACGTCACTTTATTTCCAAGTGAAGTAAAATTCAAAGGTTACTTTGTGTTTCTAAAAATTTCAAATTTTATATGGTTTGCGAATGTTCTTTTCCTCGTATTGTAGAGGTCTCTATTGGGAAATGGCAGACAGACGGCTTACAGAGGTTGCCCGTGACAGAAAAAGTTTTTTTAAAAAATATTGATGCAAACATTTTAAAAATTAGGAACAGTCGGCGGACCTCCAAAATATGACTCATGGACCCCAAGGGGTCCATGAACCACAGGTTAAGAAACCCTGCACTAAAGTGTTATCGAGTAAAAATAATAGCGTAATAACTGAATCTAGACTGTTATGAGTAGGTGCTCTTTTATTCCTATTAACTGAGTATGAACCTAGATTTTAATTTTAATATTTTACTGGTATCGGAGAATATCTAATAGTTGTTGAAGAAAAAGCCTTTTTTTTTTGGTCGAATTTTTTTTAATCTTGTGATTACGGTTTGTGTGCACCGCTGATCTAGAATGTTTGCAAGTAATCATTCTTTTTTACATTTTTAAATGAGGGACATTGACGTGCTTAACTTACCTTTGTGGCTTTAAAAGAATCTAATGAGAAAAATCCTCATATCTCTGTCCCATATCCTTGATTTTAGGAATAACAGACTTATGAATCTTCTCGTTTTTGGTAAATTTTAACTCTGAAATTTCTCCATTTCCTGTCGCGATGCTCATCTATCATTTCTCATTGACAAGAGACACCTCTGTAATTCCGAGAATTACAGATCTTTCTACGGTACTGCATTTTACTCTTTTTTTTTTACTGCTTCGAATATTTCTATGAGAACAATTCGCTTCTTGGGAATTACAAATTTCTGGGTACTGAGTGGGGATGCGGTGCCTATTCAACGAATGATATATGTGGAACCGGAGAATAGCTGGTCATTTAATATTTCTCTACAAACTTGGTCTGCTATCCCTTTCAACTCATCACGGCAACAATGCACAGAAACAAAATGAATCGAAAGCAATCTTGTTTAGAATCTTTACGTGTTAAATTCTAAACTTAGTCCTTTTTAAAGCTGGCAATTTTTGTTATAATGCAGGCTCATTTTTATGGTATTAATATTGTTCTGTTTGGTGTCGAAGTTGTAGTTGCCTACTTATGTTATTTACCTTTTATTGTCAAGTATAAATGTAAATGTTACTGCACACTTTTGGTCTCAGGCAGGGCCGTAACTAGGTTCTTTAGTGCCCGTGTGCAAAAAAACTGGTCTGTGCCCTTGCCACCAAATATAGTGATAAAATATATAAACATGTTATATATATATATATATATATATATATATATATATATATATATATATATATATATATATATATATATATATATATATATATATATATATATATATATTTATATATATATATATATTATATATATATATATATTTATATATATATATATATATATTATATATTTATATATATATATGTATATTTGTATATATATATATATGTATATATATATATATATATATATATATATATATATATATATATATATATATATATATATATATATATATATATATATATATTCAAAATGAAATCACAAAATATTTTGTTAATTCTTAAAATGTTTCTAGAATATTAATATTAAATTTATTTTTTCTATTTTTCCTTCTATTTTTCACTTAAAAATATTTTTGAACACTTTGGGGTATTATTTTACCGATAAACTGAATATGTTTATTTGAAGGGACTATTTTTTATTTAGACGTTGAATTTTCCTAAAAAATTGGCAAATTTCTAAATATAAATCTAGTTTTAATAGCTTTAATAAATTCAAAACAAAAAACAAATACTTCCTAATATACCTTAATATATAAATTATATTAAGGTACATTAGGAGTGTTTGGTAAACATTTTGTAAGAATCTATAATAGGTTTAGTCTCTACAAGCATTTTAAAAAATAAGAAAATTTATAAAAAAACAATTTTTAAACACATTAGATTTTATAATAAGAAAAGATTTTTTGTCAACTTTTCCTTATATCTACTTGGGGCGAATCGTCCACTTTCGGACCCCATTTTCTTCACGGTGCGGCGCACCTAAGACTGGTGCGACCGTGGCAAATGCTACCTTTGCCACGCCCTACTAGTTATGGCCCTGGTCTCAGGTATAATTGTGTAATCATTTCTCTCTTTCACCGTAGAAATGAGAGGAGAATTACGTGACTTAACGTGGCGTTTATAACTTTTGTTACTATTGCAGTTATATTTTTCTCTGCATCCGTTCCTATTTGAAAATTATATTTCTTTAAAATTATGTGGCAAAGTGCCTTTAGTTGATATCACAGATAGTTGAGAAAATGCGTTCGAAGTTATTGATATAATGGATGCTGTAATGTTGAATATTACTGTAATATAATTAATATGATATACTTCTTGTAATATGCGTTTCATTTTACGTTTACTCCCCTTGCCTACGGCCTTGACTTTAAGTCAAGGTCGTAGGCAAGGGGAGAGATTTAGGGGACCGGTCACTCACCGAAATTCTTAAAGAACGTTTCATGGAAATAAAATGACCATGTGTGAGGGTGCCATCTGCTTAGCTGTGCTTGGAAAAGTGACGTTGAGTTAAACAGTAGGTGCAAATTGTATTCAACAAGAGCAGATTTACTAGGACGTTTGGCAACTCGTCACAATGTTTTGAACTTTCTTTTGATTTCATTGAACACGTGGAACTGTAGTTTCCGTGTAAATTGGAATTCGATATAACTGATCTTTGTAGTGTGACGATGACTTTTTTTCAGAAGTTTTGTACTTTAAAAGAGGTTTTAAATGTTTTAAAGATCTTATTTTACTGTAAAAGAAAGAAAAGTTGCAAATTGATTCGTATTTCATTGTTGATTAAAACTGAAAAAATCTTTGTAAGTCCAAACTGTTGTAAGAGAAGTAATACATCAAGCATAAAAACGTGCATATTTTTTTTAAATTTGAAAAAAAGTGTGCATGGTTTAATGCTTTTTAAATGAATATACATTTTTGATTCTTCGAAATTTAAGCCAATTCTTTGCTTTTAAAAGTTATATACATAATTAGATTTAATAACAGGTAGATAGATTCAATAATTTTTACTAAATCTATAAATTATTGTATTTATTTATTTGTGACTCTCAAATTTTTCGTCTAATTTAAGAAAATAGTGCAAATATTTTTGAAAGATGCAGCTATCGATGGATGTTTTAATCATTAACCCCTTGACGCGCGATTGGAATTCACCACCAAACCACATGCTAAATAGTTTTTTTTTTTAATTTTTTTTAATTTTTTTTTTTTAATCTGCTTTTTAAAAAATTAATACATTTTTGGATTTTTTAATGTTTTTAGAACTTGAAACTAGCACCAGATGGCAGCACTTCTCTTATCTCTTTGAAATATGGTGTTTAAACTTGCTTTAAACACAATTCGATTTGTTACGCTTATGATCCCAAGTAACAGTTCTTACAAAAACGACAATTATAAATGGTTTAACAATTTAATTAGGAAAACATTTTAATGATAATTGCATTCATCATTTTCCGAAAATAATTAAAAAGTACATTATTATTATCCAGTACGAGTTTGGAGGGACCAAAGAAACAATGAAATCGGACTGATCACTGAGATTAACTATAACTGTTTAATTAATTTACATTAAAAATCGTTATATTGTTATTCTAAAAAGAAGGTTTAGTTATTCAATTCATGCAAAATATATTGTTAATAGTTTTAAGCCTCTCCAATATCAAATACTTAATAAAAATGTATACATAAGATACTTTAGTGGGAAAATAAGTGAAAACAATAAGTGAAAATAAGTGAAAGTTAAAAAGAGATTTGTAACTGTGTTCATAGATTTGGTATGGTTTGGAGTTCTACAGTCTACTTTTTGCAACACGAGGGCTAATGAGACCGGGACCTACAGCTTAAAGCCAACTCCGAACGGCTACGAACATCCATGCCAGAGTGGGAGTCGAACCTAAGAACTCCGGTTCCGAAGGCCAGCACCCTAACCAATCGGCCATCGTTCGGCTGTGCTCGTTGAAAAAATATTCTTTAGGTTATACATTAAGATACGAATGGTCTCAATATCATATTTATTCTACTGTAGAAGCTGGTAAAAATGAGTGGGTCAAATTGGTTGGATGGGTAGTTTTGGAGCACAACGGTCTACTTTTTTACTTCTCAATGGCCAGAGGGACTGAGACGTAATATTTAACCCTTTCGTGGGTCATTTATTTCTCACTCCACGTTTCCAAACTTTCAAAACAGAGCTGCTAATTTTATTCAATCGATCGAACAACTGATGACAGCGCAAAACCGAAGCGGGAATCAGTCTTCCCGTCGTTTCAGTAAGAAGACCAACATATTAGAATGGGTTTTGCGCTTCCCACAGGTGTATTTTGTAAGATCGTGTAGGTGGGAAGTAATCTTCCCACGGCCTACGAAAGGGTTAAAGCCGATTCCGAACGGCTTCGAACATCCATGCCAGTCGTGGGAATCGAACCCACACGCACTCCGGTACTGAAGAGCAGTGCCCTATTCGGCCTTTTTTCGGCAGGGGAATGAAAACTCGTACTGAAGATTTTTTTTTTGTTGTATGTGTTCGCATTTTAAAACAAATATTATTGAAATGAAGGACAAGAAACTTTATTAAAAATCGATAAATTTTATCAAAATAAATTATCGTGATTTTTTTTTTAGTACATTTTGAACATCACATTCAGGTTCATTCAACGCACCGTTTTATTTTACATTTCGTAAAGGAATTAATCAGGGAAGTTGAACTAAAAGTCGTTTTGGTTGGAGTATGTGAAATAATGATTAATTTACACGGTACCTTCTATGAACGCGTCTGTTTAAGGATCACTTTCAAACACATGATATTCACCAGAGGTAGCTGAAGTGAATATAGATTACCTGTACCTAGTTTAATGATAATTGTAATCTTTAAAGTAATTATAGATAAATCTTAAGAAAAAATTAATAAAACTTATAAAAAAGAATATAACTGAAATAATACAGGATTTGCACACTGTTTAAAGGGATCTAAAACTTTTTTTTTTCAATGTGAAAAAAAAAAGTTCTTTTAAAACTATTTTTTTATGTGGAAGTGTTTTTTTTTAAATATAAAATTATGTGAAAGTGGGTTTTTTTTGTTACCTTTTCTTTTAAATTTCTAAATAAAGAATATAACTAAAAAAATACAGGTGCTATGATGTGTCGTACCAAAAGGAATTATTCCAAATATTGAATGAAACAGTACAGTGCTTAAAAGTGCTTTAAAAATTTTTTTTCTTCAATGTTTTTTTAAATTGCTTTTTTTATGTGGAAGTGTTTTTTAAATATAAAATTATGTGAAAGTACTTTTTTTTTTTAATCTCCTCACTTTCTCATAATTGTAATCTCACATCTTTGTCATAATATTGATTGATACCAAAGCCATTTGATAATAAATTGCAATTTATTTTGTATAATATCTGTTTAATACAAATATAGTTAATGTGTCCATTTGATTGTTATTGCAATCTTTATTTTGATGTAATATTAATGGATAACCAGCTTCTTAGTTCTTTAATTTTTTTTTGTTATTTTATATTGTCAGCTCACATAATATACATAAACCGTTAAATTTGAAAATTCAATAAGTGTATTCAGAAAGTTAGCTTTGGGGACTTTGTCGATCCATTACTGAAAAAATGATCAAGAATAGAGAAAGTGCATGTTTGTAAACAAATAAGAGTGCTGACTACAACTCAACTTTTCGCTGGCAAACCATTGCTTGTTTTCATTGTATCTTATGACCTTCGATATGGATCACGTATACAATAAAACTAAATTTTATTTAAGGGAAGAGGAAGGAAACATTAGGAACTGGCCAAGTAATTCAAAATAGATTTTTTAAGCACTTACAAAATTATATATATATTTTTTAAATTAAATACTTTACACGGTACTATTAAGTATCACAAAGTACAACTACTTTGATTATGTTAACAGGAACAATAAACTATTAGATAAATAAGAATCTAATAAAATGTGCAAAACCTGATCATTTTAAGGACAAAAATTAATGGCATTTATAGGTACAGTACTTCCACATAACGGTACATAACGGAGCACCTGACCCGGAAGGGTAAATCTCCAGTAAGAAGGATAGCTAATTGGACATGAGAGCAGTTTATAATGATAACATGAGTATTCAAGATGCTGGTTACAGATGATAAAATTAAGATTTGAAAGATAAAAAGTAAAATATTAATATATAAAAATTAATTGAATAGCTAAAATAACTAGAAATTAATAAAAAACACAAAAAATTGGGAGTAAATATGATTAAATACGATTAAATAAGGAGAAAAGATATAAATGATAGCGTAGGTACAGTACTTCTCACAAAAGTATAGAAAATACATTAGAAATATGAGAAAAAAAACTTAGTAATAATAAAAAAAATTCTTAAAACTTAATAATTTTATATAATCTGTTACATTACAGTAAGATTAACTTTTTATTACCATTTTGAAAATGTTTGCCGCCATGAGTCCAGTCTTACCTTTTTAAAGCTTTTATCCAAAGCATTCGCAATATAGGATCTTTAGGAAAGCAATAAAATCCAATATTTTCACCTTTTTTGAAACTCTTAGTACAGCCATACGTACAACAGCTTGTTACCATTTTCAGATAATTGACAAAATTAAAGCCCCAATAATAAGCACAATCCTTAGTAAATTCAAATGTTTTGCCAACGAGGAAGTTGAGCTGCAATTTTTGCTGCACCTGACACTTCATGCGCACACTCTCTATAAAGCTATTACAGAATTGGAACATCTAAATCTGCATTACTATGGGGTATCAATGGGTGCTTCTCTTTTTAAACCCTGCGAATTAAATATGAATCTTGTTAATAGAATAAATATTTTACTTTTTTTTGTTATTATATAATGTAGGCTGACTTTGTAATATAGATAAACAGTAAAATTAGAAAATGCAAAAGGGCGATTTCACTCAGTAGGGCAAATTCTCAAATTATGACAATTCTGGCTTTAGTTTCAAACGGAAGGGCAGTTTATTGTTTGTCTATTGGCTGTTGTAAACATGAAAATGAATGGGAAGGGCGTTATAGTAGTTCGTGACGTTGCGACAAACTGCCTTATACGTGTAATCTAATATTTTGTTTAAGTATTGCATTGTACAAAAATGATGCAGAATAAAACTAATATAAAATGTAATAACTAAATCTAAACTGCCATGATGTCTTGTCAGTAGGTACTTTTTTTTAATATCCATCGTGCCTTTTTTTTTTCTCCTGCCAACTGAGTGTGAACCCTGTAACTGCATCGAAACTTGGGGGCTCTTTTAAAGTGAGGGTACGAGCACATGCCCTAAATTCACCGCTGCCGCAATTCAGGTCCTGCTTTGTACGTACATTGAGTTAGCTTTAAGAGTGGCTGATTTTACATATGCATACAGGGGACCTTAAGAAGAACCCTTAGAAGAACTAGACTGCTATGATGTATCGTACCAAAAGGAATTAATCCAAATATGGAATAAAACAGTCCATGGATGCTGTGGATCTGCTGCATCCCTTGAAATTTCAAACCATCAAGATTTTTATACTTTTTTTTGTATTTGAATGTCATGTGTCTTTTTCTTCGCTTTGACTTTTATTTTATTTATTTGATCTCATAATCTCTATTGAATTTTATTCATTTTATCTTTATATGTATGACATGTCGTGATCCAGAGTTAAGGCGAATGGAAAACAGTCTTCTTGATAATAATAAGTTTTATTAACTCATCGTTCTTAAGGAAAGCAACTTGCGCCATTTTCATTGTTCGTGGCGGAGCTATGCGTGAAGGTGTTGACCGCTCCATGTCCACGCGCCGATTGATACTTATCTGTTGGCAAGCTCATCAAATAGCTCAAAAATGCTTCGCCTGACCGGATGATCCTAAAAGCTTACGCGATCGTGGGTCTTTTTCATTTATTTTATTATTATAAAAGAGTTCCCTTTTTAAAATCGTTTTTAACTCACGTAATTTCCAACTACTCCTCTTTTAGACCTGACATATATATATACACACACATATATATACATATATATACATACATACATATATATATATATACACACACATATATATACATATATATATACATACAAACATATATATATATATATATATATATATATATATATATATATATATATATATATGTAATATGGGCGAGACTCATTCAAAATCACAACACAGTTTATTTCTGGTAATAAACATGAAATCCGTACAACAGGCAAACACCTTTACAACTTCGTGCACACAGACAATGTGATCCCGCACATACACTTTTCAAGTAGGGATTCCTAAGGTAAAAAGACTACGAATAATCCCTAAGCACAATTGATCACGTGATAAAAAATACCCATGTTTAAAGAGAACGCTCTAACTATTGGCTAAAGTAGTACAGACAGAGGCTGAATTAAGTCTATAGCGTGTCTGGAGGGAAAAATCAGAATTACCGCACAAACCCCGAACTCACTTTATGAACAAAAGTTATTAAATTAATATTAAAATACGTAAATAAGGGATTTTAATATTACACACACACACACACACACATATATATATATATATATATATATATATATATATACACGGAAATAAGGTCATCTGGTTAAGGACCCCATAACCATATATACATATATTCATAATGCTTTTTTACCCTGCTAAATGAGTATGAACTCTGTAAATAAAAATAAGCTAATTAAATTAATAATAATTTAATTAAAAAATGAAATATTTGGTTTATTTGAACAGCATTCCTTGTTGAAAAATGACCACCTGCCATTGATAGGAAACTATAATTTTGATGTAATGTACTTATCCATAATTGTCAAAACGTACTCGAGTTCACATACAGACACAAACACGTGACATAATTCCACAAATGGACTCAGGGTGAATCAAAACATGAAGATCAATCAAAATCTTGTGGTCAAATGTATGGACTATTACAATACCTTTTCCTATGCTACGTATAACGGGAAAGTAAAAAAGTGTTGATTTACCGCTTTATTGATGGTTACAGACACATCTAAATAATCGAAGTATTTTGCAATTGATTGATGTTACCATAATTTAGTGGGCGTGCCTAACCGTATGCCTCTTAAAATGTCGTCTCTGTCTCATCAAAAGTTCAGGAAATACCGTAATTTCCCCTGGACCCATTTTCCCCCATTACAGTCCTCCATCTGTCGCGGTGATATATCACCTTGCAGCATTTCAGCCGTTGATAGGAGAGTAATGGAAGCAAAACGTCGGAAATTCAGTTACGGATTCATTATTTTCTCCTTACTTACTTGTTATTCTGCGGATTTGTCGACATCCCTTCTCGACAAGTGTCTTGGATAATTAAATTGGGTCGGAGTCCTTTCTTTTGATCGAAGAAAGAGATGTTACGGCCACTCAGAGATATTTTTTTGATCTGATTAGCCTCCTTTCTTCTTTCGTTTTTATTTTAAGATGAATTCGTATTGTTAAGGATTGTTTGTGTTTGACCGGATATTTTTAAAGTTCATATTGATACTTTGTTTTGATTTCATCCAAGCAGTATTTTTTTTTAAGACCTGGAAAGTTTTTATTTCGAATGAATTAAGGCTAATATAAGTAAAATTTTAAAGTTCACAATGATCTTGCGTATCTCTTGTGCTACTATAGTATGAGTATGTGAAATAAGCTATTTTATACTAAACTGTCCTAAGGCACACAATTCTCTATGGTTTGGTTTGGATCGCTACGGTCTACTGTTTTGCACACGAGGGCTAATGAAACCGGGACCTACTGCTTAAAGCCGATTCCGAATGGCTACGAACATCCATGCCATAGTGGGATTCGAACCCACGAACTCCGGTACCGACGATCAGCGCCCTAACCAATCGGCTAGAGTTCGGTACACTTCTCTATGCGGCCTCGATTTGGGTATCGGCGATAAACACCCATAATCAAAAGTTACAGACAGTGCAAAACAAAACACTTCGGTCAATTCGGAGGCGCTCCCTGCTACCATACCTTCGAATTTATACATCGTGATACCAAAATGGATCCAATTAGAGTAGTCGTGAAGAATCTTGCTTTGAACTTATTTGTAAATTCTTACCAATTAGAAATAGCAAATCTGCCGAACAATGATCCCAGAGAATTTTTCAAAAGACCGATAGCTACAACAGTCTTATATTCCTTTATTAAACCTAGTTCAATATTGTCTCACCGACGTTGATTCCTCGTTCTGAATTTTGAATACTTATTTATTTTAATCACAACTTTGAACTCTTTTAAAATTTATTTAAACAAACTAAAATTAAACTAAACTCTTGGGCGCAACAGACCTAGGGGGCCAGGGCCTACGGTACCAACCTCCGTTTTCTAGACCAAGGGCCCTGAGGTGGATTCATATGTTCCGGTTAGATGGTCAGCCTTACGCAGAACTCCCAGTGTTTAGTTCCCAAGCTAGATTGGTCCTCAGTTTCTCTACCCACTGAAGGGATGAAAGGCTGAGTTAACCTTGCCCAGCCTGGGGATCGAACCTCGGACCAGTGACGTGGGAACGCGAGGCGCTACCCCAACGCCATTGGGCTATATTTAAACAAGCAATACAAACAATTTTCGACTAAAGTTTTATAATTTGTGTTATGTCATGAGCTACCTAATTCAGTGTCGTAAAGTGCTCTATTTGTCTAACAAATTACTACCTCGGATATTGAGGTGCTGTTGTTTGGTGCCACGACACTACTTCATATCTATGCCTATTAATCAATCAAGCTGGATTCTATGGGCCGAGCCCTTTAAACCAGATATTTCTAACAGTAAGCATAAAAATGACAACGAGCGGATCTATGCCTATTAAAGTGTTCAGTTCCGTTCTCATTTAACTAATCCTGAACTTTTTCTTGGTTTGATGACGTATTTTCTACTATCCAGAGTAGAAAATACTTTACATGTTACACAAGATTATTTCATTAAACGAATTTATTCCCCGCACTCTAAAAATGAGTAAATGGATTTACTTCATCATCAAATTTGTTGATGTGTAGTGTGAGATATGTATTCTTTCATATGTGATTTAAAGAGCATGGAACTATTCCAGCCAAAATAATCTGGCACCTACAGCAATTTTATAAATAAAACAGTGTACTTTAATACATAATACCCTATATAATAGTAGCCTAAGTTGTCTGTCCGCGAATTTCTGAAGCGGTTGTACCTGGAATGGATACAGGCATCCATATTGGATTTTTCATGAGTTAGGGTTAGCAAAATTGAAAGCGAGTTCGAAATCCACCCCATCCCCCCTTTTCAAGCATTTAATGCTATTATTTCAATCCTTATCCTCCCGCTTATTCTATACGAAATTCATTCTTGATAGGATGGCAAAGGCAGAGAGTAATAATTAAATTTCTGGATTGTTTCATATTGAATCGTCATATACTCTAATTAGTTCGCTCATAACGTGCAGGCGTTGTACGTTTGGTAGAATGTTCGTCCACTTGATCGTCGTACTTCTCGTGTTGACGGTTCTATCCCCGACGCAGCCAATTTTTTTTAATGTCTAATAAATTTATATTTTCTGCTTTTTCTTTTAAATTCTTATTCCGAAAGTTGTTTTATTATTTTTAAAATAAATTTTTACTATTTTTTCAACTTTTTATAATTTTTATTTTATTAAATTCACGTATGTCCTTTATGGATGTCCCTAGCCACATAAACATTTCATGTTGTGTATCCTTAAACTTTTTTCTCGTAATGTAATAATAGCCCAAGTTATCTGCCCGCCTGCCCTCGAAGTTATGAAGCGGTTGGACCTGGAATGGATAGAGCATCCATATTGGATTTTTGATGAGTTAGGGTTTGCAAAATTCAAAGCGAGTAGAGTTTATCTTTTCCTAAACTATAGATCCAATTCTGAAGTAAATTGGTATGAATAAGCTTCGTATCACAGCGAAAAATACTGTCCTCTTTAAAACGTTCGAAATCCACCCCATCCCTTTTTCGAGTGTTTAATGCCATTATATCAAGCCCCATTTTAAGAGCAACCGATTAAATTTATCACATAATAAATAGGTAAAAATAGCAAATATTTTCTAGCATTATGACTTCATTCCTTTAACTATCTCATTTAATCATTTCTTATTTTAAATTATTTAAATAGTTTCTGCATTATTTTCATACGTTTTATCACTAAACTTAGATATTACATAAATTAATTTTCTTTTTTATTTGACTTAAATAATAAATTAAGTACATATGTGATAATTTTAATCGATTATTTTTGTTGAAAGGTAATTCTCACCCAAAAAAACAAACCATTTTTTTGCCTGCCTCATAGGGTTCTTTACAATGTTGGAAAATTAAAAATTTTACTAATCCCGTCATATGTCGGGCTATATGCTAGTATTAGATAAATAAATTTGACATGTTTTATTTAAAAGAAATTACTGACTGCTTTTTATCATAATCTTATTCCTCCAACGTCTTCAAAGTACTGAGAATGTAGGATTGAAATCCCAACGTTATTATTTCAAGGCAATTCTGATGACTTTGCGTGACCCCCAGTCACGCAAGAGAATGAATATGATACCAAACAGTATGGTGGAGAGAGACGATATGTAGGATAGTGTTTAACAAATTACATATGTCAGTGGATGTGTTATTAGCATAGACCCATTTATAAAATGGTACGACGACCAGCATTTATTACTTTGATTGAGTTAACTGCCAGAGCAGAAGAAAAAGTAAGTCTGTCTAGCAAGTAGCTTCTCATCTCAGGTTGACACGCCTAACATCACTTGTTACTTTACCAGTTCGGAATTTATTTTTATATTGTAAAAGTTCCGTACACAACCTTGTAACATTATTAAAGTAGGGAATTTTTTCTCCATTATGGGGATTGCTCAAATTAATAGTTCAGATCAAAGATTGTTTAGGGGAATTAAAGGTAGAATTGTTTTTCGTACATAATGGCAAATCATTCTCAAGACTAACTTAATCTTTTAAAATCATGTTGTACACAAAAAACGTTGTTTTAGTGTACTTTAATAAGCAGGATTTCGTACTGTGCTTGAAAGTGCTTTAAAACTTTTTTTTAATATTTTTATTTATTATATTTTTATTATTATATTTTTATTTATTATTATTTATTTATTATTATTTATTATTATATTTTTATTTATTTTATTTTTATTTATTATATTTTTTTATATTATATTTTTCTTTAATATTTTCGTTTACTCTATTAATAGAATACATTTATTTATTTATTTATTTATTTTTTCTGTAGAAAAAAAGTCTTTAAAACTGCTTTTTTTAATATGACATTATGCGAAAGTTTTTTTCTTTCCCTCCCTTGACCATAATTCTTACCATACATTTTTATAATAGTTATAATACCAAAACCATTAGATGATAAATTGCAATTTGTTTTTTAAAATATCTATTTATTGCAAATATAGTATGTTGTTTCGTTTGGTTGTTATTTACAATCTTTAATTTTATGTAATATTAATGGGTAATTAATTTCACAGCATAAATGTTCATTTTTTGTTATTTTATATTGTTAGTTTACACTATAATATACATACACAATAAAATTTGAAAATATAATTGTAAGCGTACTCAGAAAGTTTGCTTTGGTAACGCTGTATCAATCGGTGCAAAATTATTTAGAATAAAATTAGTACAGAATTGAAGTAAAATCTAAATTACTATGATGTGGCAGTTAGTGCTTATTTGTTTACCCTGCCAATTGAGTATACATTGTAAGCCTATTAATAGAATACGTTTTTTACTTTTTTTTGTTTTTATATTATGTAGGTTTTCATTACAATATACATAAACAGTAAAATTTGAAAATTTACTAAATGTGTACCAAAAGTTTGACACGCCTAACATCACTTGTTACTTTACCAGTTCGGAATTTGTTTTTATAACGTAAAAGTTCCGTACACAATCTTCCAACATTATTTAAGTAGGGAATTTTTTCCTCCATTATGGGGATTGCTCGAATTAGTAGTTCAGAGGATATCAAAGATTGTTTAGGGGAATTAAAGGTAGAATAATTTTTGTACATAATGGCAAATCTTTCTCAAGGCTAACTTAATATTTTAAAATCATCTTGTACAAATAAATAAATAAATAAATAAATAAAATAAAAATAAAAATAAAAATAAAAAGTTGTTTTAGTGTACTTTAATAAACAGGATTCGTACTGTGCTTGAAAGAGCTTTAAAACTTTTTTTTCTTACTGTGTGAAAAAAAGCCTTTAAAACTGCTTTTTTTAATATGACATTATGTGAAAGTTTTTTTTCTTTCCCTCCTTTACCGTAATTATTATCGTACATTTTTATAATAGTTATAATACCAAAACCATTAGATGATAAATTGCAATTTGTTTTCTAAAATATCTATTTACTCCAAATATAGTATGTTGTTTCGTTTGGTTGTTATTTACAATCTTTAATTTGATGTAATATTAATGTGTAACTAACTTCACAGCCTAAATGTTTATTTTTTTTGTTATTTTATATTGTTAGTTTACACTATAATATTCATACACAATAAAATTTGAAAATATAATTGTAAGCGTACTCATAAAGTTTGCTTTGGTAACGCTGTATCAATCGGTGCAAAATTATTTAGAATAAAATTAGTACAGAATTGTAGTAAAATCTAATTTACTATGATGTGTCAGTTAGTGCTTATTTGTTTACCCTGCCAATTGAATATGCGTTGTAACCCTATTAATAGAATACATTTTTAACTTTTTTTTTTGTTTTTATATTATGTAGGTTTTCATTATAATAGACATAAACAGTAAAATTTGAAAATTCCCTAAATGTGTACCAAACGTTTGCTCCTAAGTAGTGCGTTATACAAAAATGGTATAAAATAAAAACAAGAATGCAATAACTAAATCTATACTGCTGTGATATGTCGTGTCAATAGGTGCTTCTCTCTCTCTTGCCAACTGAATATGGATCCTCATAAAATTTACTATGATGTGTCAGTTAGTGCTTATTTGTTTACCCTGCCAATTGTGTATACGTTGTAACCCTATTAATAGAATACATTTTTAACTTTTTTTTTGTTTTTATATT
The DNA here is from genome assembly GCA_032207245.1 of Pardosa pseudoannulata. Classification (NCBI taxonomy): domain Eukaryota; kingdom Metazoa; phylum Arthropoda; class Arachnida; order Araneae; family Lycosidae; genus Pardosa; species Pardosa pseudoannulata. The sequence goes on from CM063505.1 coordinate 37,060,680, forward strand.
ATGTAGGTTTTCATTATAATAGACATAAACAGTAAAATTTGAAAATTCCCTAAATGTGTACCAAACGTTTGCTCCTAAGTAGTGCGTTATACAAAAATGGTATAAAATAAAAACAAGAATGCAATAACTAAATCTATACTGCTGTGATATGTCGTGTCAATAGGTGCTTCTCTCTCTCTTGCCAACTGAATATGGATCCTCATAAAATTTACTATGATGTGTCAGTTAGTGCTTATTTGTTTACCCTGCCAATTGTGTATACGTTGTAACCCTATTAATAGAATACGTTTTTTACTTTTTTTATTTTTATATTATGTAGGTTTTCATTACAATATACATAAACAGTAAAATTTGAAAATTTCCTAAATGTGTACCAAACGTTTGCTCCTAAGTAGTGCGTTATACAAAAATGGTATAAAATAAAAACAAGAATGCAATAACTAAATCTATACTGCTGTGATATGTCGTGTCAATAGGTGCTTCTCTCTCTCTTGCCAACTGAATATGGATCCTCATAAAATTTACTATGATGTGTCAGTTAGTGCTTATTTGTTTACCCTGCCAATTGTGTATACGTTGTAACCCTATTAATAGAATACGTTTTTTACTTTTTTTATTTTTATATTATGTAGGTTTTCATTACAATATACATAAACAGTAAAATTTGAAAATTTCCTAAATGTGTACCAAACGTTTGCTCCTAAGTAGTGCGTTATACAAAAATGGTATAAAATAAAAACAAGAATGTAATAACTAAATCTATACTGCTTTGATATGTCGTGTCAATAGGTGCTTCTTTCTCTCTTGCCAACTGAATATGGATCCTCATAAAATTTACTATGATGTGTCAGTTAGTGCTTATTTGTTTACCCTGCCAATTGTGTATACGTTGTAACCCTATTAATAGAATACGTTTTTTACTTTTTTTATTTTTATATTATGTAGGTTTTCATTACAATATACATAAACAGTAAAATTTGAAAATTTCCTAAATGTGTACCAAACGTTTGCTCCTAAGTAGTGCGTTATACAAAAATGGTATAAAATAAAAACAAGAATGTAATAACTAAATCTATACGGCTTTGATATGTCGTGTCAATAGGTGCTTCTTTCTCTCTTGCCAACTGAATATGGATCCTCATAAAAAGACATGATGCTAGTTTTATTCATAAATATTGTTTAAGAAGGGGCGAACTTTAAAATATATGCCTTACGACTTTTAAGAATCTGGATTTATTGTAACATATTTTATCAGATGTTTGCTGTTGCATTCAGTAGGAAAAAAAATTAAAGTATACCTAGATCTAATACCAAAATGATTCTAATGTTAATCTTGGAGAAAATACGGCTAATCGAACTTCCGTTAGTTACTTTAAAAATCAGTTTTGAGTATACTGGTCAGCATTTAATTTATTTTATTTTGGCTATTTTATAAAATAAAAGTTCTTTTACTAATTTTTTTTAATGCAACCGTTTTAAGATCGCTTTTTGGGAAAGACTTCGTTTCAACCTAACAAATGATCGTCTGCGTTACCAATCAGTGGTTTTCGGCTCCATTCGCGTAGAAGATAATTATCGCCCCTAATATCTTTAGGATATTGCGTTACAGCGATTGATTATCGCTGCTTCTAATTTTATCCGTAATTGTGTTCTGCTTAATGCTAATAAGGGGATAGAGT